>JBCNJP010000013.1:21606566-21637754 GCA_039602395.1 Deinandra increscens subsp. villosa | reverse complement strand
GTGTCATCATATTATGGGTTGATAACTGGAAATGTCAGTAATGCTGAGTTGACTGAAGAAGACTATGATCAGGTGGATCCTGATGATTTGGAGTTGATGGATATAAACTGGCAGTTTGCTATGTTGGCAAGAAGAGTAAACAGATTTTTGAAGAAAACTGGAAGAAAGGATTTGAATTCTGGAGGCAGGATTGGATTTGATAAATCCAAAGGCAGGTGCTACAATTGTTCCAATTTTGGTCATTTTGCTCGTGAATGTCAGCAGCCAAAGAAACAAGAATATCAGAAGTTTACTCCAAAATCAAATGTTTCTGGATCTAATACTTCATCGAGTTCAGGGAGTACTTCTAGTTCCAAATCTGAATCCACAAAAGCACTTGTTTCTCAAGTTGATAAAACATATAATTAGGGGAATCAGTTTGCTGATTCTTCTGCTTTAATTGTTACTCATGTGCAGGATGAAGAAACTTTGACTGAATCAACTGACAATGAAGAAGAAGTGCATGATGAGAAAACTGAGGAAACTTTTGATGGAATGACTGATGGTGATGAAGTCTTAAACTTTAGGAGTGATCATAAGTCTGTGAATGAAGAAAAATTTGCATTTATGGCTGATGTGTCTTAAAAGATCAAATCTGTTGCAATTCTTTTGTTAGAAAAGCAAATTAAACTTCTGACTGATGAGAAGGAGGCATTGATTCGAGAATGCGATGCAGCGAAAGCCGAAGCAGTTGATGCAGCAAATGATTTTGAAAATCTTTATCAGAAGAGTCTTCCGCTGAAAGAGAGATATGAAAAAGCACAACAGAATGCTCTTGAGATCGCTGATAAGATGCTTGCATTGCAGAGGGATATGCATAAAATTACTGATGAAAATTCAAGTCTGAAACAGGAAATCGGTTCATTGAAAATGAGCAATCTTACTGAAACTGTTGCTCTGATGGCCGACTCTTCAAAGATAATCTCATATCCTTCAATGTGTAAATCATGTGACGATTTTGCTACTGCTAAGAGCGTGCTCTTAGATGTCTGTTCAGAAGGATTTAGCTGCTAGTAACAAACTTGTCGCTGATTTGAAAATCGAGGTTTTTGAGTTAAAACAAAAATTAGATTCTGTTCAAATGTCATCTTCTTTCACAAACTTTTTGTATAAAACTGAAAAAGAAGATGTTTCTGGCAAGCTTAGTAAAGTCCCATCTCCGGTGAATATCACACTGGGTCCTTCATCTGAGGAGAAGGTAGATGTTTTTAATCAAGCTGAACAAAGCAATTTAGATAAAGTTTCAACTAAAAAATCCATTTTGGATTCAACAGTTGATGAGCTTTTTTATGATGTTTCTGATCTTGACAAAGTCGATGACTTAGTGTCGGAGACAGATGTTGAAAGTTCGGTACATACTCAATCTAAAGTTGGTAAGCCAAATCATAAAAATTTAATCTCCAAACATGATTTTCCAACAATTAAATCTGAGCTTTCCAAACTGAGTACATACGAACAAAAGCAGATTGCTCGGAGCAAATCTGTTACAGGTAAGAAGTCTAAGTACGGTGGAGTCGGATTTGAGTCCTCGGCTAAATCTAAAACTGTTGAAAAAGGTTTTTCTTTGAAAATTTTGAAATCTACAAATGCCAAGGCTCACAATTCTACTTTGGACACCGACTGTGGTAAGGTTGAACCATGGGTAACATATCGGTTAAAGGGTTCCAATAGAGTTTATAGTGACAAAGATTTTCCGTTAGATATGATTTTCCGTTAGATATGGTGAACCCAAATTTAATCGATCAAATTTTCTCATGTAAATATGATCCAGCATATGATCCCAAAGTGAGAAATGTGCCCATTAGGAAAGGAAATAGCAGTGGTGCTAATGTAATGGACACATTTCAATCTGAGTCTGAGTCTGGGTTGGTAAATAGTGTGAAGAACAAGAAAACATCAAAACCAATTGTTCAAACACCACCACCGAAAGTTTTTTATGATAAAAAACAATCAAATTTCAGAAAACCTATTCCATTTGTTAAAAGGTCTCAATTCTATAATGATGAAGGGTTTTATGATGAGTTTGGTTGTGGACCAAATCAATCTAGTTTTAGAAGAAGTTCAAAAAGGGTTGATTTTGAAGGTCAGAGTGAATATAATTCAAGGTTTGGTGGGTATAGGAACAGATCTCAGAATTTTAGAGATCATCATTTTTATGATGAGTTTTCAGGGAATGTGTCTGGATATGATTCAGGACGTAACGATGAATTTGGACATCGTTATGTTACAAGAATGGTGTTAAACCCAAATTCCAAAACCGGGTGGTTGAGTCCGAGGTGGATGATGACGCGAGTGAAAAGGTCATTATTGATAAACGAAAGTGTTTTAAATGCAAAACTCGCGGTCATACATATCGGACTTGCCCGTTGAAGAAACCCAAATCCACTAAATCTGTCACAGGAAAGTCTGACGACATGTCTGAAGGCTATCAAACTGATACTAAGAAAAAGGTCAGATTTGTGGATGAGCAAGGCAGAATTCATTCTAATGAAAAATCATCAGATTTTCATAAAAATGAAAAGAAATCGGAAAAAGAATTTTCTAAGACAAAATCGATTTTGAAAAATTCTGCTTCAAGCTCCAAGGGTTTTGTAACTGATGGACAAAAACCTAAGTCCATGGCAGGTAAAGATTTTGTTGAAGATGACGGTCAACCCAAAGATTCAGGCTTGGGTACGTCCCGAAACTAATCTTTTGTCTTAATTTATGCAGGGATCTTCGCGACAACTGATGAATAACATCTGGGTTGTTGATAGCGGAGCATCTCGGCACATGACCGGAGACATTTCTTTGTTGCATGATGTTAAACACTTCGATGGAGGTAAAGTAACGTTTGCTGGAAACAAAGGAGGTCAGGTAACCGGTATTGGTAAACTTTCGAACGGTGCTGTCACATTTGACAAAGTTGAATATGTGCAAGAGTTAGAATATAATCTTCTAAGCGTCTCCCAGATTTGTGATAAGCAGTTCACAACGGCTTTCACAGGGAGTGAATGCTTAATTCTGAAGCCTGAATTCAAGATTCCTGATGAGTTTGTGATTATGCGGGCACCAAGATTCTCAAATTTGTACATGCTCGACATGAATTCAGCAAAGGCAACGGTCGCAGGTCAATGTTTCTTGTCTAAGGCATCCGAAAGAGATTCCGTTCTGTGGCATCGTCGCATGGGTCACATTCATTACAGAAAGATGAGCGAACTTGTCTGTGAGTTGTCTCTGTGTAATTCTTTGTAACTCTGTTTCTCTATCAATAAGAGATTGATTTTATTTATGTTTTGTGTGTTGATTCTCATTTGATTACGTTTTCTATTCGATCAATTCGTCCAAACCGATCCGTATCCAGGCACTTTCAAGTGGTATCATACGGATCGGTTTGGACGAATTGTTCGAATACAAAACGTAATCAAATGAGAATCAACACACAAAACGTAAATAAACTCAATCTCTTATTGATAGAGAATCAGAGTTACAGAGAATTTCACAGAGACAACTCACAGACAAGTTCGCTCAAACTCTCTCAAAAACTTACAAAATACAAAGACACAAATCTATTTATAGACCTACGGACGTCCGAACTCCATAGCATGTCCGAACCCCAGGTTCGGCCAAGGCTCGGCCAGGGTTCGGCTGGAGTTAGGCCAACAGACCTAAAACAAAACATTGTGTCTTCGATCGATCCAGCTCATTGCCATTTCGTGTATCAACAAACTCCCCCTTGGCAACAGCTGGACCGTTCTTCATCAGCCTCGAGCATCTGAAGTAGCCTCATCACCTTTCCTAACCAAATCATGATTGTTTCCGGCAAAAATGTTGAATGCAAAACAAACCCTTATCACCCTCTGGAACTTCAGCGCTTGATCCATAAAATCAGGATGATACAAGATAGGATTGTAATACAACTCAGCAATATCAGCCTTTGACAAGTTAATCAGCCACATAGGATCGTAGATCTTCACAACCCGATTCTCTTCTTCCAAAACAATAACTGCTTCACCCGTCTTTTCATTGTAATACCACCACCTCAGATCCTTGATAAAGTCTTGTTGCATCTTCATCAGTGGTATCTTCTTCATAACATCAGGCTTCTTTGGAAAAACCAGAATTATCAGCTTTTTACCAGTCAATGCATGAACTCTTGTCGAGAATCTTTTTAAAATGCAGAAATTATCAGCTGGATGTATGCTTCGAGTTTGGCTGGTAAAAAGCTCATGCATTGACTGGTAAAAAGCTGATAATTCTGGTTTTTCCAATGAAGCCTGATGTTATAAGAAGATACCACTGATGAAGATGCAACAAGACTTTATCAAGGATCTGAGGTGGTGGTACTGCAATGAAAAGACGGGTGAAGCAGTTATTGTTTTGGAAGAAGAGAATCGGGTTCTGAAGATCTACGATCCTATGTGGCTGATTAACTTGTCAAAGGCTGATATTTCTGAGTTGTATTACAATCCTATCCTGTATCATCCTGATTTTTTGGATCAAGCGCTGAAGTTCCAGAGGGTGATAAGGGTTTGTTTTGCATTCAACATTTTTGCCGGAAACAATCATGATTTGGTTAGGAAAGGTGATGAGGCTACTTCAGATGCTCGAGGCTGATGAAGAACGGTCCAGCTGTTTCCAAGGGGGAGTTTGTTGATACACAAAATGGCAATGAGCTGGATCGATCGAAGACACAATGTTTTGTTTTAGGTCTGTTGGCCTAACTCCAGCCGAACCCTGGCCGAGCCTTGGCCGAACCTGGGGTTCGGACATGCTATGGAGTTCGGACGTCCGTAGGTCTATAAATAGATTTGTGTCTTTGTATTTTGTAAGTTTTTGAGAGAGTTTGAGCGAACTTGTCTGTGAGTTGTCTCTGTGAAATTCTCTGTAACTCTGATTCTCTATCAATAAGAGATTGAGTTTATTTACGTTTTGTGTGTTGATTCTCATTTGATTACGTTTTGTATTCGATCAATTCGTCCAAACCGATCCGTATCCAGGCACTTTCAAGTGGTATCAGAGCTGTTGGCTCTTTCTATGGTCGAATTCTATCGTTTTTCTTCATTTCGAGACGTTAAACCTTCAGTTAGGGGTGATTGGAAGTGTTTCTGTTTGATTTTTAATCAATCGAGTCTTCCTGAGTCATGTTTTTACCTAACAGAAGTATCTGGATGTCTAAATTCGATCAAATTCTGAATCTGGTGCGATTTCAAAAATTTCCAATTTGAGTTCGGACAACGTTCGGCCGAAGAACAGATCTGAAAAATAACCGCTCCGAACTCCAGGTTCGGACGTCCGATGGTCAAGTTCGGAGGAGGTTCCGAAGGTCAGGTTCGGACTAGGTCCGAAGGTCAGGTTTGGAGGATCAGGTTCGGAGGTAGTTCGGACAAGGTTCGGACGAGCTCAGATCCCAGCCAGGGGCTCTGCCCCTTGGACCCCGCCAGGGGCTGCCGCCCCTTGGACCCCGCTTCTCAGGGGTGCTGCCCCCGAACCCCCGTTAGGTGGGAATTTTACAGAAGCGAATCAGTTATCGAGTTTACCCTTGATTTGGTAGCTATGGGGTGTTATGTTTGAAGAAAATCCAGATTCCGATACTTGTTACGAGTTAGTGATCGAATTTCAAGAAATGAGTTTGTGAAGTAGTCATTGTTGTTCATGATGATGGACAGAGATTCAAGAATACATGTTTCTGATGATGGACAGAGATTCGGAGACATGGTTATGATTACTTAGGAACGTTTGTCGGAGATTATCATTCTACACAAACTGAAGATTAAATGAGATTAAAGATTCCGTTGCGGGCCACTTGAGTTTATCATTCTACTAAAAAGAAAGGATTTGTTCCTGCGGGGTTTGGAATCATAGAAAATTGAAGATTTGAATATGTCACTTGTTTAGGGGGAAATTGGGGACCCTAAAAACTTTCAAGGTTTCATAATTGAAAAAGTGAATATTCAAAAGCAATCAGTTCAGGGATGATGGTGGTTTTTGATCTTCATGGAAAGGTGGTATATTCTGATGTTCGTGCGAACCGATATGTCAAAGTTTTCGGTTATGGTTTGGAACTCTCTGTCATATGCCCGATACTTTCTTGAGTTGTCGAAAGACTTGGTCAGATTCCAGTCTGCAACGAGATATACGTTTACCGGAGTAATATATTGGGATGGATTTGATGCTGAGGGGGAATTTCCATGATTGAAGATGTTGATCGTGTCTGTTTTCATAAAGATCAGAATGTGTTACAATTCGGTGAAGATTGAAGATTATTATCAAGATGCAGTGATGTTCGTGTGTCTTTACAATTTCCGGATACAACTTATAAAGTGAACCATTATCATACATGCCGGTTCCAATTGGATGGTTGTGCTTGAAGCTAGGGGGAATTTTATTGGTTGTGGAGATTGTACAAGATTCGAACCGTTTCCTGCATACCTGATGATTCGGTCAAGGGGAGTTTGCTAAAGATAGAGATGTCTGCAGCAAGCTGACTGAAGATTGCTAGAAGATCAATGTCTGGATTCGACAGTAACGTCCAAGGGGGAATTTGTTGATGCATGAACCTTGTGTGGCCGTTACTGTTCGAATTGTCAAACAGACTGATTTGTCGGAAACATGAACTGAGGTCCGAACCTCAGCCGAACTCTAGGTTCGGAGTTGGCCGAACCTTGATGGTCGAACTCCAAGTTTGGAGGGAGTTCGGACAGAGTTCGGAGGTGCCGAGTTCGGACCTTATGAAGAAGTATAAATAGATTCGTCTTTGTATTTCTTTGTAAGTTTATGTCTTGTGTCTGTGTGTTGAGAGGGGAGGTTCTGTCCGACCTCCCCCAGAGCTTAATTGTTGTATACTCCTTCGTTATGTAATCATTCAACATGATTCAATGACAAAACCTCCGTCTCATCCATAGAAACGATCCGTAAACGGTTTTTCAAACACCAAAGAAAATAAAGCAGAGCGTCAAACGAACAACAATCAGGTCGATCTTTCGATACGCAGAGAAAGTCCGATCGTTTGACAAAATAAAGAAAATCAAACAAGTTTAAATCTTTGCAAAATGAAAACATGCGTACACCAGAACATCTCTTATTCTGTTTTTGTTTTTTCATTTTATTTAATGCCAAAATCACACAGTAATCATCATGATGTGTCTCACTATTAATCAACCATCATTTTATGTTTATATCATACTAGCATATATCAGATTTACCCTTACGCATTTAACTAACCAAACAAGAACCTACAACCTTTAATTTTACTTTATCCGTGGTTGATAACACATGCCGATGTATTATCATTTCTCGCTTGGTCGGATCAATTTCTCAATTTTTTATTTTTCTCAATTTTTTTATGCTTTTTGCATTTTACCATTTTTTTTATCTTTTCTGATTTTCCCCTCCTAAAATACAAAACTCTATTTTTGGATTTTCTATAACAAGGAAAGAAACAAACACAAGAAAAAGAAAAGGAAAAATGATCAACCGAAAGTTACTCAACTTGGTAACTTTTGAATGCCGTTGATTTGCAAAAGATAACGGAAACGGGTTTTATCAAAAGCTTTTGTGAAAAGATCCACTTTTTGAAAATCAGTGTGAATCTTTTGCAAATCAATCAAGTGTTTTTCAAAGCAATCTCGGATAAAATGATAACGGATTTCAATGTGTTTTGTTTTAGAGTGATGAACGGGGTTTTTGGTTATGCAAATCGCAGCCGAATTATCTATGTAAATTGGTGTAGTAAGAAACTTCAAACCGTAATCCCGCATCTGCTGTTGGATCCATAGAACCTGTGAGCAGCAACTAGCAGCCGCTATATATTCAGCTTCAGCCGTGGATGTGGCAACAGAAGTTTGCTTCTTACACTGCCAAGACACCAACCTATCGCCAAGAAACTGACATCCAGCCGTGGTTGACTTGAAATTAATCTTACAACCGCCGTAGTCAGAATTTGTATACGCCGATAGGTCGAACTTATCATCATGAGGGTACCAGATCCTGAGATCTGAATTACCCTTCAGATAAGCTACAATCCGCAAAACTGCATTCATATGCGAAACCCGAGGAGCTGCCTGATACCTGGAACACAAACAAACAGCAAACATTATGTCAGGTCGACTCGCTGTCAAATACATCAATGAACCTATTATCGCCCTGTAACGTGTGACATCAACTTTATCACCGTCTTCATCAGGACATAAGCCATGTGACAACTGAATCGGAGTTCCCGGAATGCGAACATCTTCCACTTTGAACCGAGTCAGGACATCTTTCACATACTTCGTCTGATGTATGAAGATACCCTGATCTGATTGTTGAACTTGCAGACCTAGGAAGAACGACATTTCACCCATCAAACTCATTTCAAACTTTGTTTGCATCAACTTCTCGAAATCTCTCGAAAGTTGTTCGTTTGAATATCCAAAAATAATATCATCAACGTAGATCTGTACCAGCAGCAAATCCTCCCCCGTTTTTCGACAGAAAAGAGTAGGATCAACCAACCCACGCTTAAACCCGTTGTCAAGTAAATAAGTAGACAATGTCTCATACCAAGCTCGAGGAGCCTGATGGAGACCGTATAAAGCTTTGTCTAACTTATAAACCTTCTCCAGATAATCAGGATCGAAGAATCCCGGAGGTTGTTTGACATACACCTCTTCTTTAACTTTTCCGTACAAAAATGCACTCTTGACATCCATTTGAAAAACTTTAAACCCGCGATATGCAGCAAATGCCAAAAATATTCTGATAGCTTCAATTCTGGCAACAGGTGCATACACTTCGTTGAAATCTATCCCTTCCTCTTGCGAAAAACCTTGAACAACCAAACGGGCCTTATTTCGGACAATGACTCCGCGATCATCCCGTTTACACTTGTAAACCCACCGTGTTCCACACGGTTCTTTACAACCTTCAGGTAAATCTTCCAGATGCCACACACCCAACTTCTTGAATTGTAATAATTCTTCTTGCATTGCTTCAATCCACGAACCGTCTAACAATGCTTCATTAACATTCTTCGGCTCAGTTTGTGAGATAAAGCATGAATGAAATACTTCTTCCTGAACACCAGATTCCAAGATTGAAAGCAAAGCACTACTCTTAATTTGATGTCGGGTACGAACTCCTTCATTTAAATCACCAATAATATTATCTTGTGGATGAATGGTGTTTATCCGGAGTGTTTGATTAATAGGAACTACCACCGTTTTAGGCAAATCAGGAACAAGATCTTTTTCAACCACCACATTATCAGTTGCATTAACATCAGCTTCATTGGAAGTAGATTCAACTTGTGGAACAGGTTGCTGAACAGGAATTTCCACCTGATGTGACATGGCTTCGTGAAATTCACTATCATCTTCAGAAGACATCTCATCAGCAGCAATAGTCGTATCATTTGATGTCTCGGTCAAATACTCATCAACGACAGGCACTATCGGAGTTGGCAGAGTTTGAATGTTTAGAACTGGTGTATCATCTTGCAATTCAATGAAAATTCTTGTAAGTTGTTCATCAGATACTTCTGGTGTCGATTCAAGATTTTCAAACAAACTTTTGTAATCAAACAACCAGTCCGGTCCAACGCCTCTGGGTGGTAACGTATATGATTGGAAATCAACATGCAGATATTCCCCCACCGTACCAGTCTGCTTATTGAAAACACGTTTCTTCTGATTTGAATAACCAACAAACAGTCCTTCAAAGACTTTGTCATCAAACTTTCCAGCAGCAGCCAACACGGTACAAGGACACCCAAACGGCTCTAAATAATTGAGATTCGGCTTACGATTCTTCAGAAGCTCATAACATGTCTTACCAAGACGCTTCACAGTAAGCACTCGATTCAGCACATAACATGCAGTGTTGACAGCTTCTGTCCAAAAAGGAACAGGTAATTGAGCATCAGCCAACATAGTTCGTGCTGTTTCAATAATCGTGCGATTCTTTCTTTCTGCCACGCCGTTCTGCTGAGGTGTGTATTGTGTGCTGAATTCATGCACAATTCCTTTTTCCATACAAAACGTCCTCACGGCTACATTCTTAAACTCCGTGCCATTGTCACTCCGAATTCTCCTCACCTTCAATTTATACAGTGATTCAAGTGTGGTAATCAAATTGAGAAGAATTCTTGATGTTTCATCCTTGGAGACCAGAAAATCAACCCACGAATATCTTGAATATTCATCCGTAACCACCAAACAATACCAATTTCCCGAGATACTTTCATGATTTATAGGACCAAACAAATCCATATGAAGTAACTCCAATGGGACATCAATTGAATGATGTTTCTTTAGTGGATGTGATTTTCTTTTCTGTTTACCCTTCTTGCAACTCACGCACACATCATTAAACACAAACTGTTGCTTTGGAACCCCTTCAACAAGACCCCTCCGCACTAGTTCGTTCATCTTTCGGTAATGAATATGACCCATGCGACGATGCCACAGAACGGAATCTCTTTCAGATGCCTTTGACAAGAAACATTGACCTGCGACCGTTGCTTTTTCTGAATTCATGTCAAGCATGTACAAATTTGAGAATCTTGGTGCCCGCATTATCACAAACTCATCAGGAATCTTGAACTCAGGCTTCAGAATTAAGCATTCACTCCCTATGAAAGTCGTTGTGAACTGCTTATCACATATCTGGGAGATGCTTAGAAGATTGTATTCTAACTCTTGCACATATTCAACTTTGTCAAATGTGACAGCACCGTTCGAAAGTTTACTAATACCGGTTACCTGACCTCCTTTGTTTCCAGCAAACGTTACTTTACCTCCATCGAAGTGTTTAACATCATGCAACAAAGAAATGTCTCCAGTCATGTGCCGAGATGCTCCGCTATCAACAACCAGATGTTATTCATCAGTTGTCACGAAGATCCCTGCATAAATTAAGACAAACGATTAGTTTCGGGACATACCCAAGCCTGAAGCTTTGGGTCGACCATTATCTTCAACAAAATCATTACCTGCCATGGACTTAGGTGTTTGTCCATCAGTTACAAAACCCTTGGAGCTTGAAGCAGAATTTTTCAAAATCGATTTTGTCTTAGAAAATTCTTTTTCCGATTTCTTTTCATTTTTATGATAATCTGATGATTTTGCATTAGAATGAATTATGCCTTGCTCATCCACAAATCTGACCTTTTTCTTAGTATCAGTTTGATAACCTTCAGACATATCGTCAGACTTTTCTGTGTCAGATTTAGTGGATTTGGGTTTCTTCATCGGGCAAGTCCAATATGTATGACAAAGAGTTTTCCATTTAAAGCACTTTCGTTTATCAATTATGACCTTTTCACTCGCATCGTCATCCACCTCGGACTCAACAACCCGGTTTTGGAATTTGGGTTTAACACCCTTCTTTGTAACATAACGATGTCCAAGTTCATCGTTACGTCCTGAATCATATCCAGACACATTCCCTGAAAACTCATCACAAAAACGATGATCTCTAAAATTCTGAGATCTGTTCCTATACCCACCAAACCTTGAGTCATATTTACTCTGACCTTCAAAATCAACCCATTTTGAACTTCTTCTAAAACTAGATTGATTTGGTCCACAACCAAACTCTTCATAAAACCCTTCATCATTATAGAATTGAGACCTTTTAACAAATGGACTGGGTTTTCTGAAATTCGACTGTTTTTTATCATAAAAAGCTTTCGGTGGTGGTGTTTGAACAGTTGGTTTTGATGTTTTCTTGTTTTTCACTCTATTCACCAACCCAGACTCAGACTCAGATTGAAATGTGTCCATTACATTAGCACCACTGCTATTTCCCTTCCTAATGGGCACATTTCTCACTTTGGGATCATATGCTGGATCATATTTACATGAGAAAATTTGATCGATTAAATTTGGGTTCACCATATCTAACGGAAAATCTTTGTCACAATAAACTCTATTGGAACCCTTTAACCGATATGATACCCATGGTTCAACCTTGTCACACTCGGTGTCCAAAGTAGGATTGTGAGCCTTAGCATTTGTAGGTTTCAAAATTTTCGGAGAAAAACCTTTTTCAACAGTTTTAGATTTAGCCGAAGACTCAAATCCGACTCCACCGTACTTAGACTTCTTACCTGCAACAGATTTGCTCCGAGCAATCTGCTTTTGTTCGTATGCACTCAGTTTGGAAAGCTCAGATTTAATTGTTGGAAAATCATGTTTGGAAATTAAATTTTTAAGATCTGGCTTACCAACTTTAGACTGAGTATGTACCGAACTTTCAACATCCGTCTCCGACACTAAGTCATCGACTTTGTCAAGATCAGAAACATCATAAAAAAGATCATTAACTGTTGAATCTAAAATGGATTTTTCAGTTGAAACTTTATCATAATTGTTTTGTTCAGCTTGATTAAAAACATCTACCTTCTCCTCAGATGAAGGACCCAATGTGATATTCACCGGAGATGGGACTTGACTAAGCTTGCCAGAAACATCTTCTTTACCAGTTTTATACAAAAAATTTGTGAAAGAAGATGACATTTGAACAGAATCCAATTTTTGTTTTAACTCAAAAAACTCTATTTTTAAATCAGCAACAAGTTTGTTACTAGCAGCCAAATCCTTCTGAACAGACACGAGCAAATCAGACTGATTCGAGAAATCAAATTTTTGCAAACGCAATTGCTCATGTACTGACATTTGACCGGGTTTTATACATTCAAGAGTTGGAGTATAACCTGCTGAGTGTTTCTCAGATATGTGATAAGCAATTCACAACTGCTTTCACTAGATCTGAATGCTTAATCTTGAAGCCTAGTTTTGTGATTCCTAATGATTGTATTGTGATGCATGCACCTAGATTGTCAAATCAATATGTGTTAGATATGAATTCCGCCTAGGAAAATGTGGTAGGTCAAAGTTTCATGTCAAAAGCTTCTGAGAGAGGTTTCGTTCTCTGGAATAGACGCATGGGTCACATTCATTATCGAAAGATGAACGAGTTGGTGCAAAAGAATCTTGTTGAAGGGGTTCCAAAACACTAATTCATTTTCAATGACACGTGTGTCAGTTGCAAGAAAGGGAAGCAACAACGAAAGTCACATCCTTTGAAGAAGTACCACTCAATTAATGTCCCACTGGAATTGCTTCACATGGACTCGTTTGGTCTCGTTAGTAGAAAAATCATTTCTGGACATTGATACTGTTTGGTTGTTACTGATGAATACTCTCGCTTCTCATGGGTGGATTTTCTTGTGACGAAAGATGAAACATCACGAATTCGTATCAACTTGATTAATACGCTGGAATCTCTTTACAAGTTGAAAGTTAGAAGAATTCGAAACAATAATGCCACGGAGTTTAAGAATACCGCAATGAAAATATTTTGCTTGCAGAAGGTTATTGTACACGAATTCAGCACACCATACACGCCTCAGCAAATGGTGTTGCGGAACGGAAGAACACAGGTCATCATTGCACAGATTACAAGAATATTGGTAATGGATGGAAGGCTTTACATTTCAAGAATATTGTGGAGAAAGAATGTCAGAAAAGATTCAAATTGCGAGGCCACAAAAGCCAAAGAGAAGGGATCATCTGACAAAGATACATCCGGTAACTGGTAAAAAGCTGATTGTGTTATAGTTTAAAGAGAAGCCAAAAGTGATGAAGAAGATTCTGTTAAGAAATATGGAGCAAGATTTCATAAAGAACCTGAGACGGTGGTATTACAATGAGAAGACTGGTGAAGCGGTGATAGTGTTGGAAGAGGAGAACAAGGTTGTGAAGATATTCGATCCTATTTGGCTGATAAACCTATCAAAGGCTGATATAGACGAGTTGTACCATAGTCAAATTTTGTTTCATCCTGACTTTATGGATCAAGCATTGCAATTTCAAAGGGTTATTCGGATATGCTTTGCGTTCAACATTTATGTCGAGAGAAATAACCAGAAGACATGGATCGGGATGGAAGCTGAAAGAAACTGATCAGCATTTGCCAAGGGTGAGTTTGTTGATACATGAAATGGCAAGATGCTAGATCAGACTGAAGAAATCAGAAGAAAAAGTCAAGATACAAACCTGCCTAGCCGAACCCACCAGAACCTGGACGAACTGGCAACGGAACTGCCAGTTCGGATAGTGTCCAGTTTTCTATAAATAGTAGGTTTGTGTTAGAATTTTGGAAATGAGCGTCTTAAGGGTGTTTTTCTTAAGGTGTTTTCTGTGTTAGAACTCTGAGTCTTTTGTATGTTCTGAATTGTTGATCTATAAAAGATTAAGTTCGTATTTATATCATTTGTGATTGTTTCGTTTACAAAATGACTTGAGTTGCGCGCGATCCGACTTCCTGCTCACTTACAAAGGCCTTTTCCATATCAACTTTGAAAATCATTGTGTCTCTTTTAAAAAATTTAAGCCAAGATATTAACTCTTTGACAATGGGAGGACCATCAAGGATGTTTCGACCAGAGATATAAGCAGATTGAGGGGCAGAGATCACCGAACCAGTAACACGGTTGAGGTGATTAGAAAGACACTTCGATATTACATTCTGAATAACACCAATAGGACCCACAAGAAGAAAATATTTTGGCGAGAGAGGATCATTATTTTTTGGAATAAGGGATATGAATGTGGAGTAGAAACAATCACTGATTACACCATTATCATAGAAATCATCCAATACCTCTTTGAAATTCTTGCCGAGGATATGCCAAAAGTGATTGATGAAGGCAAATGTAAATCCATCCGGAACCCGGTGTCAGGACCAAATTTAAGCCATTTCTGAACCAATGCACAGATTTAAGTGCGGAAATCATGAATCCATGATCAAATCATGTTGTTTGTTTGTTGACATCCTTAGATTTCCATGTCTGAAACTCAAGAACATGAGGGTTTTCACACATACAAGTGCTTTCTCTCCAACAGTCGTCCAGGACAATGAATTTGGTTATTTAGGGTATCCTAAGGTGGCTATTTATACTGGAGAGAGCACAGGTCATCATTGCACAGATTACAAGAGAATTTCTTAGAAGTTAGTGAAATTTATTACATCAGACCTGCGAAATCGCTAAGAATAAATACAAGATCGCTAAGACCATTATTGACATCGCTAATTATAAACTCATGTTGCAGATCTTAGCGAGATCGCTAAGAGGCTTAGCGAGATCGCTAAGACTAAACTTGAAGTCGCCCAAGCCAGATTCAGATCCCATCGATGTGAGCGAGGTCGCCCTAGGTTGGCGAGATTGCAAGAGGCAAACACAAAAATGCCAAGGCATTATCCAGATCGCCAAGAGTAATCCAAATCGCCAATTAGAGTGACCAAGTCACCAAGGGTAACTTGAGATCGTCAAAGGGAAGATCCAAGTCGCTAAGAACAGACTTGAGATCGCTAGGAACAAGTCTAACATCGCTAAGGGTTATTCTGAAATTGCCAAGTGTAAAATCATGAAATAAGCTAAGTATGGATCATGTCATTCACATCACAACAGTATAAGAACAAGGGCAATCAACTCAATATTAATCAACACAAGTTAAGACATTAAATATGAAATACAAAACATCAAACACTTGAATGATTAACATAAGCATCAAGAGAATTATCCAAGTATAAATACATGTGAAATGAAAGATTTACAATTGAGATCAACACTAAGGATGCTATGTTTGAGTTGCCACCAACCCAATATAGGTCTTACAAATTCCCCCTTTGGTGGCAATACAAACATGAACGACTGACAACTACCTGATCTGACCAAGTTGCTTCAACAAGAACCTCCAGTATTTCCTAGCAAGAATCCTGTAGCAATCATCTAAGCAGAAGACCTATGCTTCATACAACATCCAATGGTCTTCTCATGAGAATTTCTTCAAATCAGAGTATTGCCACATCTCCAACACCCTTTGAGATCCACGGGAGAGATAACAAATCCCTCGACCACCCATAATCCAGTTTTTCAAGGTACTAGACTCTTTGTGCTCATCTTCTTGGCAGCAATGCATTCCCAGCGCCACCATCTTAGAAACAAACCGAAGTAGTTTGAATCTACTATCGCGTATGGCCCGAGCCTTCGAGGAATGGTGTCTAGGAGACTGTAGAATAACCACTTAAGATAACTCATGTGTAGCAACCTTAATTCAATTGTTGCGAAGAGTCTTATTGTGTTGCCATCTTCCCTTTCAATAACCAGCTGATGTGTGTCTCCACTATAATACCAACACCTTATGGGATTGCTAACCTGATCACCAGTTATTTTCTTTGTGTTTAGTTCCTTGTTGATGCTTTTGTACATGATCTTATGAGGAACCACATCTTGTTTATCCAACTGTTGCTTGACCTTCTTATTTTCTTCAATTATGTGATTTTTGACCATTGTTCGAAGATCAGGAAGCTGCTTTCTGCTATAGCTTTTGCGGGCATAACCTTTCCTGCCTAGAAAGTCTTGCATTTCTTTCTTGATCATACGGTTGACTCCAAGCGTAGCTGTATTCGGACTAGGAGGAGGTGAAATGTGATCAAATATCCCTGGAGGAGGAGGCATATACTGTGCATGCATTTCACGGATCTTTTCCCTTAGGTTGTCATTGAATTGCACGTACTCAAACTTTTTATATGTGTCAGCAAAAGGATTCGCTCTGGGATCGGTTAGCTTTTTGGCAAGCTTGTAGTTATAGAGGTGGTTCTCCATATCTTGTTCATCGGTATATAGTTCAACCAGCTAGGCATCCATAAGAGTCATCAAGTAGGATAGAGGTATGCCACGAGGAATTAGTTCTCTTACATAATTGGCTATCAATGAGGTGTTAGACGGATCAACATTATCTCCAACAAGGTTGGGGATTATCCTTATTCTTGGTTCTCCCGCTTCATTATTTGAATTTTTGTTTGAGGACGACTGGATTCTATCATTTGTTTGATAGCCTCTTCTTTTTCAATTTCATGCAGTGTCCTTTCAAGCATTATTTCTTCTTTAGCAATCCTGAGAGCTTCAGCTTTCTTCCTCTGTTTTTCCATTTCTTGTTCTTAAGCTTCTTCAGGAGTCAACTTCTTCTTGCCTTTTTCAGGTTTGCTAGAAGGCCTGGCTTCTTGTGCAGTGCCTGAAACATCTGTAGCTGGACCACCGCCTGTACTTTGGACATGATCAACTGGAATGGATTCAGCAGTAGCACCAGTGGTGGTTGAGGCAGGCTCAAAAGCATGAACTTCTCCTTCTTGAGTAATTTCTCTTTCTTCAGTATAATGAACTGGTGAAGAGATTGGTGACGTATTGCCATCATCTTGCATTTAAGGCTCACTAAACATATGCTCAGATCTCAGAGGAGTTGGAGCTAAGATATCAGCCGGCTCGTCCTTGATCTCATAGATGACTTCCTCGTCATATTCATCATCAGTAGTGAATTCCAGATTTATGAAGTTTGTTGCGCTGGAGACATAGATAAGATTGTTTAGACGATCAGCCAACAAGAGAGCATTGTAGATCTCATCTAGAATCAAGCTAATAGGTTGAACTTGCAATGCTTATCTGGCTTCTACATTTTCTTTAGTAACAACTACAACGCTTCAGCTGCTAGGGTCAGTAGCGAGGGTGTTTGCATAAAACTTGCGAAATGCATTTCTTCCAATATTTAGAAATTCAGGATCAACATGCATGTGCTTTAGTTGTTCTAAAATATCGGAGAAAGCACTTGCAGGCATTTCAATGCTTATTAGCTGTTGTACTGGAGGAGCCAATTGAAGTTGCAATGAGAGTTTAGGAATGACATGAGGTACATCTGGTTCTCCCAATGTTATAGTAAGAGTCTCTCCTGAAGAAGATTGATTTGCTTCAAGTGTAGCACTTGAGAATCTCTGAATCTTGAGGTTCTCAGGAGGTGGCACTAAGCTTATGACGGACTGATATATTTCATCCTCATCTTCTCCACATGGTTCATCATTTAAGAAATAGTCACCAAAATAAATGTCCACATCATACTCGGAAGATTCATCATCACCTGATGGGAAATCAGCAAGATGAGTGTCATTTACATCTTGTTCTGTGACAACAATAGAATATTTGGCTCCAGATTCTTTTCCAGTTTGGCTTGGACTTGGCTGTTTATTTGGTTGAATAGTTTCAGCAGAGGGAGGCTGGTCTATCATCTGATCATCACCATGACTTGCATTTCCACTACCACCCACAGCATCATCATTAGCTCTAGCAGCTTGATTATTTGTAGTGCTTCAGCCAATAACCTCTTTAGTCTTTCATTTTCCTCAGCTTGCTCTCTTATTTTCTCATTAGATTTAAGAAGATCGTGATCTTGTTCTTTGATCCTATCATTAGCTTCTTTAAGTTTATCAGTAGCAAGTACATTGGAGATTTCAAGATTTCTCTCCATAGTCGACTCTTGATGAACCATAGAGGTGTCTGCCCCTGATACAAGCTTGAGTACGAGCAGTAGGCATAGGCAGAGACACTAAGGTGCTGTTTGTTTTTGAAGAGGTAAAATGTCTGCAGTCTGCGGACCACATCTGCAGACATCTGTAGCAGAAGAGGTGGACTAAACCTCTGCAGTCTGTAAGAAGAAGAGTGTTTGTTTTTTAACTTATGCAGACTGCTAAAATAAACTGAAATTTAAATAAATCATTTTTTAAACTTATACATAATTCAATCATTTTATTTCTTTCCGTATATTTTAGCAAACAATTGTTTTTTAAACAATTTTCTTTTAAATAAAATATCAAAAATATTTTATAATAACTGTTCAAAAAAATGTTTTTTAAACAGTTTAAAAACGTTTTTAAATAAATGTTAAAAAAGTTTTGTTCAATAATTGTTTAAAATATTTTTTCTTAAAATAATTGTTTAAAAACGTTTTTTAGAAACAAAACTTTTTTAAAAACAATTTAAAAAAAACTAATTTAAAAAAAAACATTTTAAAATTTATTTTTTAAAATTAATTGTTTAAAATGTTTTTTTTTACTTTTTTAAAAGACGATTTTAAAAAAAGTGGTTAAAGAAGTTTCTTAAAAGTTTTTTAATATATTAAAAACTTTTAAAAAAGTTTTTTTAGAAAAAGTTTTTTAAAAAGGACTTAGTAAAATATTTTTTTATAAAAGAAAAAACTGTTTAAAAATGTTTTTTTAATGTAAAAACAGTTTAAAGAGAAGGTTAGAAGATGTTAGAAGATGTCAGAAGTGACTGGGTCACATCTGCACCAAGAAGAGCCTGCGCAGACATTTTTTAATGAAATGTCTTCGAGAAAACAAACAGTCTGCAGACCTAAATGTCTGCGCGTGGTCTGCGCGGCGCAGACAGAAGAGGACAGGAAGAGCTTTTGCAGAAAAACAAACACCACCTAATTGAATGGTCGGATCTAGGCTTGTGATGGTATTGTCAGTAGTTGCGTCCATGGCTTGAATGGTTGCTTCAACATCGGTGATGGGAGCAGATTGAACATTTTGTTGTACAATGTTATCTAGTTCAGGTTGAACAGATGATTGCACGGCAGCAGCAGATCCAGATCCAGAGGTTGGACCTCTTCTTATTTCAAGCTTCTTCCTTTCTTGAGCATACTTTGATCTTGATTCCCTGTTGTACCCAGGCACAACGCATCCACCCTCAAACACAAGTGAGCCTAAATCGGGCTCAGATGAATCAGCTTTTGAGGAATCCGATGAGATGTCATCTTATGCTTGCTTTGACTTTATTTTCTTTTGGCTCTTTTGACTCGATGCTTCAGGTTGTTCACTAACTTTGCCTTTTTCTCTTGTTTTCTGTTTCTTTCTTTTAGGACCCCTAGCATCAGAATTGCTAGAGTTAGAACCAGATTCCAATCCAGGTTGGAATCTTGAACCAGATTGGGGTTTGGATCCAGATGCATCTGAATTATTGTCAGCATCATTGCCAGATGCATCAGCTTCATTACCAGACTCTTCAGCTTCATCTCATGATTCGTCTGATTCGGTGACATCATTGGTTGAACCTTTATCTTTATGTTCTGAATGCAAAGGGTCATCATGGATGAGAGAGTTTATTGGATGATCATCTTGGAGATTTTGAAAGTGCGTGAGCGGTGGACCAGACAAACTATTTATACTAGACCAACACCCGATCAGCCGAACCTCAGGTTCGGACCAGGTTCTTCTGGGTCCGAACTATGAGTCCGTCTAGGGTTCGGCCCATAGAAAACTTGCATCATCTTGTCTTGTATTTGATACTTCACATGACGATCAGGAACCATGTATCTACAAACTCCCCCTCGACATGTGCAGTATTAGCTTCTACTTTAAAACTTGTATCTTCAATCAAACTCTTCCTCAATTTGACGATGAGTCTGATCTCGAATACTTGATATTACAACATGTGTAAACTCGTTATCAACAACTTCAGAAGACTTGAAGTTGTGATGTTCTCTTTCCACTTAGAAACATGCCAACAAAAATAATCTTGGCGCAAAACGTCTCTTCGAGACTCCAAGATATTTTGATTTTGAAATTGATTTTGTATTCCGTGTTGATCAATCGAAAAGAAAAAAGAAATAAAATCTTTTTGATTTTCAGAAACTTTACATCAAAACACACATAAAATCTTTTTTGGTATTTTCTGATATGAAAAATAAATGCAATACAGAATCAGACACTATTTTTGTCTTTTGATGAGAAAGATCACGACTTGGGATCATATAGGACATAACATGCTGAACTACACTTCAATTTTGATTTTTGTAGCACATAAGCCATGTCGATTGCAGATATAATTTGTCCAACATTAAACTCATGCAGAATCATACACATAACATTTGGATATGTTAAGGTATTGATTAGATTTACATTGACCAGTGTACCCCACACTATCAGACATACTCAGATATGCTTTTGCTTATCACATTTTTGTGATTGCACTTATGATTTATCACATAGTGATTGTATGCATGATATAGTCAACTGTGTTCCATGCAAAAAGAAATATGAACGTTAAATCGTCTACCTTAAGGTCGATCTTTCGATACGCAGATAACGCCTCAGATTTAACAAAATAAGAAAATAAAACAAGTTGAAATTGTATAACCCAACAACAATCAGGTCGGTGCTCCCACACACGCAGAGAAAGTCCGATGAGTTATATGAAACACCAAAGAAAATAAAGCAGAACGTCAAACGAACAACAATCAGGTCGATCTTTCGATACGCAGAGAAAGTCCGGTCGTTTGACAAAATAAAGAAAATCAAATAAGTTTAAATCTTTGCAAAATGAACACATGTATACACAGTGACTTCTCATTTTTCTTTGCACGTATCTTTTTCTTGATATATCTTGAGATACGCATTAAGATGGTGTCAACTAAGTCAAGCATCATATTTAGTGTATATCGCATTTGTATACTTTCTGATTTGCTGAGCCTACCTAGCACATCGATCAAATGGTCTTATGGCTTTTTCATCTATTTTATCCATGAGTCAGACGATGTAAGTCAATGTACCATCATTTCCCAATCATGTCGGATACAATTTCTCATTTTTTAATGTTTTTGGATTTTTGCATTTTTCAAGGATGTAAGCCAATGTACTATCATTTACCAATCATGTCGGATAAAATTTCTCATTTTTCAATGTTTTTGGATTTTTGCATTTTTCAATGTTTTTGTCTTTTAAAATTTCTCCTCCTAAGAATGACAACTCTATTTATAGATTTTCATTTTTTACCATTTGAAAAACAACACAATATTTTTGTATTTTTCAAAAACAAACTCCCCCTCAAAATGAGATGAAGTGAAACACAAAAATAGAAATTTATCAACCAACACGAATACTTACAGTTTAGCATTTTCAAAACAAGATTTTGAAATTCAATTTAAGGTATCATAGATATGTCACAATCAGCAATTTTCCAATCACCAAAAGGTCTTCCTGAAATACCTGCTGACACCAAATAAGACATTAGTTGTACTTGGATCGACCCGATTCAACAGCGTCAGGTCACCCGGTGTCTTCCACATAGTCGTTTTTGGCCTTGGAAACAACTTTTGGTTTCCATATTTTGAAAGATCTGGATTTTTGATCAGAACCAGAATCAGTTTCAACTGGCGTACTTGGTTTAGACCAATACGACTTACAAGTTGAGTTGAATTTTGGAGACCATGGCTCATCAAAAATCTGACCTTTGTTATCCACGTATTTAGCAGTGTTGTGAATATATGCATTCGTCGGACAATCAGCAGCAAGATGTCCAGGTTGACTCCATGCCTAACAAAGTCATTCTCGAAATTTAAGCACATTTGAAAAATTCTTTGAATTTTGGAAACCAGGAGAATGTTCAGAATCAAAGTTATCAAAAATCTGACCTTTGTTATCCTTGAAGATGATTATCCTCCAGAATAATAAGACTTGTGCTTCGGAGGAGGTGATTTCTTTGGAATCTTAACTTTGGGATTCGGTGCAGCTTTTTCTGGCTTCTTATTTTAAACCGGTGCTTCCTTGACTTCATAACCCAAACCTTTATTCTTATTACCTGGAGTCCTTGATGAACTTGAAGAAGAACTAGAAGCTTCTCTCCCCTTAGCTTCTCTAGTAAATTTAGCTTGAATATCTTTTAGTTGCCGATGAAGTACTTGAAGCAACCTTATCAAAAATCTGTTCATTTTCCAAAAAAATAGACTTTGAATTAAATTTTCGGAGCTTCACCCAAAGGTTTTTGCTTCTTCTCAGATTTGGTCTTCTTCGTCTTTGCTGGAGTGGCAAACTTTGAATAATCATGCAATTCATCTTTTGGATCAAGGGGGGCAGATGTAAATTCACACAAATCCACTGGTTGAGGAACCATGTGAATATCATTCTTCTTAGAACTATCCTCACTCCTATCCCGTTTATACAAGAAATTTAGCAATGTCGGCGATAAATTGCAATTCTTCACTTGCCTTTTTTAACTCCAAAATTTCCAACTTCAATTCAGAAATTTTCTGTTGAGCATCAAACACTTCTTTTTTAGACTTGATGAATTTTTCATTGAGATCATCATACTCACACGTTTGAAACTTCTGGATCTCACATTCAGCAAACAATTCCTCAAGCACACTCTCTTTTCCTCTTGAAAATCTCAATGTGTTTTGTCATGACTTCATTCTTATCATGAAAAATAACATTTTCATCTTGAAGTGTAGAGATCTTGTTTTGAAGTTTCTCAATGGTAGCAGCCGATTCAACAATAAGTGCATTAGCTTTTTCATATATTTGTTGAACCGGATAACTCTTTTCAAACAAATTTTCAAAATCTTGTGCGGCATCTAACGCTTCAGCCTTGGCTTTTTCACATTCTTCAACCAATTGACTCTTTTCTTTCAAAGCATCCTCATGAACATGAACCAATTCATAATATTTCTTTTGAGATTCTTCCAACTCTTTCTTTAATATCACCACTTCTTACGACAATAATTCAGAATCTTTTTCAAGATTTACATTCTTTTTACCTAACCTTATACATTCAGGACATTTTGATTCTTCGACTTTAACTTCTTTGATCATTGATATTGTCGAAGTGGAATCAGAATCAGTCAGAATACTATCGTCATCATGACGAGCAGTCAAAGCAACAGTAAATGGAGCATGTTTCAGTTTTGCTTCAGAATCTGCATTCCAGGCAAATTCATCTGGATGCCAAAACATTTCTGTCAGTTTTTCGTCAAAAGAAACAGATTTCTTCTCAACCTTGTGAGCTTCATTTGGTGAATGGATAACCAAATGAGCATGTTGACCAGACTTCAATTTATTTTCAGTTGAACTCGAACATTCTCGTGCAAAATGTCCATATACAGAACACTTATAACATTTAACCTTTGACTTGTCCAGTTCAATTTTCCCATCCTGATTCAATCTCTTCTTGCCAGTTCTATTAAAAATTTTCTTCGTTCTTGGAACCAACATAGCATATTGCCAGTTCAAATCCATTTCTTCCAAATGATCAAAATCAATTTGATCATAATCTTCATTGGTTAATTCTGCATTACTTACCGAACCAGTAATAACACCAAAATATGAAGATACCAATGCAGACATGAAAGCATTATAATCATCGGTAGTTTGAGTAGACAAAGCATTCTGAGTCGAAGAACTACAAATTGAAACAGTACAACCAGCAGAATAACTAAAAGTTTCAGATTTACCTACAATGAATGTTGTAGGAGGTGCCGAACTAAGAATATTAGATTTCCCAGCATTCATGGTTGAATCATTGTCACCATAATACACCGTGGGATTTTGGACTTGTGCAAGAAGTGACTTGTTCACCATTAACTCCATATCCCTTGCTTGGATTCTTTGAATCAGATATTTAAATGACAATCCCGAATATTCCTTATCATAAGTGATCATCACATAATTCTCCCATTTCTCAGGAAAAGCTTCCAAAATCTTTTCTTTCATATCAACTTCTTCTTTTGTAAGACTCACCAAACACATTTCACTAATTAAATGAGCAAATCTTGCAATAAGATTTGGAATCGATTCATTTTGATAATGCTTGAAGCTATCAAATTCCTTCTTCAAAACCTTTGTCTACTTTTCTTGTATTGGTCATTGCCTTCACATCTCTTTTCCAATGCATCCCATAAACTCCTCGATGTATAGTTTCTAGAAAATTGATGTAACAATTCTTTAGGTAATGCCATTGTCAAAGTACCATACGCCTTTTTCTCAGCTTGATATGCTTTCTTTTGTTCAGAAGTAAGTTTTTTTTAAGAATTGGCTCCGCGGTTTCATCTTTAGGATAGACATATTGATCAGAAAATGGCAACCACATATTAATATCATTTGTATCCACATACGCTTCAAACTGTTTAACCCAACTATGATAATCTTCCAATTTGAGCGATTTGGGAACTTTCTAACTTGTTTCGATTTCATTATCATAGTTCATCATAGTTTGCATCGTAGCTTGCACCGAATTCTGAATTGCTGCAAACGCTTGAAAATCACTCATCTTGTCCGAAAACTTGTATACCAAAACTTCAAACCCAAAAACGAAGGTCTTATAAGTGAAATTGGGGTACCAAACGAAGGGTACTGGCCGTTAGGCCAGTAAACGTATAGATCTATCCGAGATGGTCGTTTTGGCTAGTATTAGCTCCCGTAACACCTTTCAAAAATCCCGATTACTGTTTACCCGAACCTCAGCTGAACTTGATATGTTTTTGCCGAACTTCGTCCGAACCTAATCCGAATCGAAATTGTGATTGAACCTCAACCGAACTATAACCGAACCTCTTCCAAACCTTAACCGAACTTGGCTTTGAAACATCTAGACCGAACTTCAACTGAACCTTATCCGAACTATCTCCGAACACTATCTGAACCTTAGCTTCATTAGAATTTTAGCCGAACCTAGAGTTCGGAGCGGTTAGTTTTCAATTACAACCGAACCTCAGACGAACTCGAACACTCTCAACTCTATTTTTGCGATTTTCAGTGTTTTTGGATGAAATTTTCGACAGAAATTCAAGTAAACTCAATAGAAACAATCTAGGGGAAAATTTTTCATGAAAAGCACACCCGAGAAGATCAAACAAACTCAAAAATGGAGATTTTCGACCAGTAGATTGAACCGAGAGCTCTGATACCACTTGAAAGTGCGTGAGCGGTGGATCGTCTACTCATTCGTAATGAAATAAATGTAAAATGATGAACACGAGAGTAAATACAAAGGACTTGTATTAACAATAGAGAGATTACACAGTTAAAACACACATAGAAGATTTTCCAAGAAGTACTGAGTACAACACAAGACAAACTATTTATACTAGCCAACACCCGATCAGCTGAACCTTAGGTTCGGACCATGTTCGTCTGGGTCCGAACTCCGAGTTCGTCTAGGGTTCGGCCCATAGAAAACTTGCATCATCTTGTCTTGTATTTGATACTTCATATGACGATCAGGAACCATGTATCTATAGATTTGCTACGTTATTCTCAGGTTCAACAGCATTAACATCTGCCATATCAGTATCAACATCGTCATTTCCTTGATCTTCATCCATGTCTTCCTCGACTTCAATTTCCTCAATCATGTTTGGGAAGAATGGAATTTCGGGTCCATTGTGCCGATCCAACCGGTAACGAGTGTAAGAACCAGGCATTATCGTCCTAGGAACCAAGTATGGCCCTGTCTTCTACAGATTCGGATAGTAATGATCAAGGATTGCTTGTATGAATTTAGGATACATCAAGAACTTCTCTGATTGTCCAGTGGGATGTAAGTTGTAGTCCATCCATTTGATTATTTGTATAGAGAGGTTAAAACCAGCACCGGATGCCAAACCATGTAGTGCCCGGGCTTTTTCTTCTAGGAAGTCGTTAGTCCCAGACTTTCTCTGAGAGAACATATAAATGAAGAAGGTGATAATACACATCTCGTTATCTGGGAAAAACTTCTTCTTAATCTTCTTGTTTGAATCTACAGAAAGATGTTCTTCATTTCCCATTATGAGGATTGTGTCTTGCCATTAAGCCTTTGGGAAGGAATCAGGGCATAATGCATCATTCAACTGCAGCACTTCGCAGACCTTTTCCTCATTTATTTCATCAAACGTATCTTAAACCTTCGATCTGATGGATTTGGAACCACAATCAGCAACAAATGTATTAGCATTGTTCCAAAATCCATTTATTATACTCGAGCTGATGACAGGCTCCATAAGGATACTAGTGATCCAACTTGAGTTTTCCAGAATTCTGAAGGCCTGTTCATATAATCCGGCATCAGTCTAGCTTCTGTTAATTTCACATAATTAATTATGTGATTTTGAGAAATCTAGAGGGTCATTGGCTGCTCTTGCCCGTTTGGGAGGCATCTGCACATAAGAAACACCATGATTACATCAAATTTGATAAGATAAATGAATGTCATGGCACACTAGATTCGTGATAATGTCAGAGTTGTTCAATTAACTTTCAAAGATACACAAGAAGTTTACTTAAGGCATAGACTCAAATTTCTCTAAGACAATCAATTCAGTTTAAACGGAGGATGTCAGTAGACATGACCCAAATTCCAGTAATTCCCTTGAAATTGTAATTTTATTAGAAGATATTGACTTTGGTGAAGAGCTAAGTGAATATTGAAACAGGATCACTTATTGTGACTTATTTAAGAAAAAGATTAACAATGATGGTTAATTATGAATGTTGAGAAATTTGGGCATGAAATCTCCAAAGGAGTGGACTTTAGTCAAAAGTTTAATATTTTAACTCAAATGTCCCAACACGTTTTAGATGGAATCAATACTTGATTCCCACTAAACTGATGTTATTCACAAAACAGAATTATTGAAGTCTTGCCTAAACAGGATTCAAGATTCAAAATTTACAGATTCAACATGATTTGAACAAAAGAAACAACTTATGAATGGCATGTAGAAGTTCCAAATAACAACAACAATCAAGCAAAGGAATGTCCAGACATTAAATCATAGAATTTTGCATAACAAGTCAAATCATTTGGTTTTGCAAATTATGCATATAAGATAGCTATTTGATTGATCAGAAGTCAATCTTCCAGTTATTCAAGAGTAAACAGAAGACATACCTCAATAGAGATCTAATGTTTTCTAAGATCTTAATGAGTTGAGATTTGGAAGACAACTGATTCAATGCCGACTCTGTTTGTGATCAATCATAAAATAGTAAGAATTTTAACAAGAGTTAAACATACTTATTTAGTTTATTGAAAAACTCCTGTGCAGCTTAATTGTGTATTTCAACAATTAGCCAAGAATTTCAAGAAAACATACCTCTTTGATGATCTAAAGTTGAGTTAAGATCAAAATAAAGACTAGTGTGTCTTGAACAAGCTTATGGAAATATATATGTTATTTCAGGCAAATCATGTTAAAATATGGAATAGAACCCACACATAGCCCAATTGGGGTCATATTCATCAAACAACTTTGAAAATCACGAAGGTTTGACTTAGAAAGTAAAAGATGCATGCAATTGTCAATTATGGAGTTTAGACAAGTCAAACAAGGTAATTTTAACTTATGTTGAGTTAAGATACTTGGTAGACCTGTTAAAGTCTAAACCTAATTTTTAACCAATTATGCAACAATCCAAGTAAATTTCAAGTTTTAATGAAAAATGATACTTATTTATGCTCATCTTGACTTTATTTAGGTAAAACATGTATTTCTTTGTTCCATGTCCATCAAAGTCATAAAATTTTTCGCAAGAGGTTGCCAAACCTAAACATAATAGATGTATTTTCATTTCCAATCTAGCATGTTTTAGATCACAAGAACATCAAAGGTAGACTTGAATTATTGCCCAGAACGAAGCACGTGATTGTAAATTTGGACACTCGAATCTTTGCAACAAGTTGCAACATAATAGTGGACTCAAGTGCACCTTTATTTATCCATGACCAAGATGAACAAGTAGCGTTTAGCAACTAAGATTTTTTCAACCATGTATTATGATAAAACAACAAAGAAACTACCAAAAATATTACGACCAAAATGGTGAAGAACTATATACGTGAATGAATTTCCATTCATTACAAACTAAAATCCATTACTACTAGATCACCTAAGTCTAACAGATTTGTTTATTAATCAAAATTTCTCCAAGTAAGACCAATCATCCTAACCCCTATACATAATCAAGCCAGAGTTCTAAGACTCAATTCAATATGAGGTTTAGGTCGATTCAAATTAGAAACGACTAATTTTTATCCATTTGAACTCCACAAAACAAGAAAATTATGAAAGATGAAGTAGTGCAAGCACGGTAGCGCCCCCCCTGTTCTTGACCAAACCTGAAAACAAATTAGGTTGAAGAAACAAGAATCAAATACCTTAAGATTGTGTTTGGAGATGATTGGGAGTAAGGAGGAGTTCTAAATATGTGAAAACATTCATGAATTTAAAGGTTAGAACCCTAATTGACTATGCAAGCCGTGGGCCTAAAAAACAACCACCGAAACAAGTAAATCTCTCAAAAACCTTAAAATCGGGAAAAAACAAACCTAAGAAAGCAATGGGGTTGAGCGCCCCACCCCCAATTGCAAGGTTAACGAGATTTAAGAGATATATTTTGAGAAAATCGGAGGTTGGGAGGCACTTGCATCGTCGGCGGTTCGTAGAGAGAGAGCGGTTTTGTGTTTTGAATGAAGAGAATGAAAGAAAGTGAACCTTTTTCTCTTTTATGTTGAACTGAGACCGAAAGAAGAAAAAAGATACTAAGGGGTTTTGTCCAAATTGTAGATACAAGATCTGTGCGTCGTATGAAGTATCAAGTGAAGACAAAGACCAAGATCAAGACAAGGTTGGCTGCTAGCTGAACCTGGTTCGAACCTGAGGTTCGGATCAGACGAACTTCAGGTTCACCTGAGGTTCGGCCAGTCGCTATATATAGAAGTTTCGTCTTTGTAATACGGTGTTCTCCAAGTCTTTGTTTCTTTGTGTTACTGATTGTAATTGTTCGTTAGATCAATAAAACAATCGGTTAATTACTTGTTTTGTATCCGAATTAGCTAGATTGAGTAGACGATCCGATGCTCACGCATTTTCAAGTGTTATCAGAGCTATCTGGTTCATTCTACTAATATGTGGTTGCTTTTTCGGAATTTTTGAAACAAAATGTGTTTTTTATGGTGATTTTTGAGTGTTTTTACGAGTGTTTGATCATTTTCAATCGTGTATTTTGTGAAAATCTCATTTCTAAATCATTCCTTATCATTTTTTCTGATCACTTACTGCAAATCTCGTCAATATCTATCCAAATTTGAAAATTTTGAGCGAAAAATGGTGAGGTTCGTCTAAAGTGTCTCTGTTCGACATAACTGCTCTGAACTCCACGTTCAGCAAGAGTTCGTCTATCCGAAGTTCAAGTTTGTACAAGGTTTGGTTAAAGTTCAGATAATTTTCGGGTTCGAAAAAAGGGTCGGAAAACGTTCGGATAGTGTATTTCAGTTCGGATTGGTTTTTGTTTGGCTAACGTTCGGCTAAGCTAGGTTCGACAGAGGTTCAAATAGAGTTCGGATCACATACTGAGGTTCGGATAAGGTTCGGGCGATCAGAATTCAATTTTTCAAAATGACGGAATTTCAAACGTTTGCGGCTATGCAAACAATGCTGAACTTTGACAACGAAATTGGAACAAGTCAGAAAGTTCCCAAGTTGTTGAAGTTAGAAGATTATCAAAATTGGAAGCATGATTTTCTGCTTACATAAGCACGAATGATATCGATTTGTGGATTCCAATTAAGAAGCTTTACCAACATCCAACTGATCAAGGAGATTTCAAAGAAGTTCATACCTTATATTGCTGAAAGAAAATCATATGAGCTTGAACAAAAAGCATTTGGTTATCTTACAATGGCATTACCCACTGAGTTGTTACATCAATTTAGTACTTGCAAGAAATCAAAACAATTATGGGATGCGTTATCAGCAAGGTGTGAAGGGAATGATCAATACAAAAAGATTCGGAAGAAGGTGTTAAGTAAAGAGTTTGATGATTTTCAACATTACGAAAATGAAAATATCACGGCTCTTGTATCAAGGTTGTCACATCTTATAAGTGAATTGAATATCGTGGGAATTAAGAAAACGGTTGAAGAGTTAAAAGAAAAGATTATGGAGGCTTTACCAGAAAAATGGGAAAATTATGTGTTGCTACTTACACATGATAAAGAATTTTCCACATTGACATTTCATGATCTAACTAGTAAACTTCATGCTCATGAGATGGAAATGATGAATTCCAACAAGACCAAAGCAAATCTGCAAAATCCAGAATTGTATCATGGTGAGAATGCTGCTAGTATGACGACTTGTTGGAACCTAGAGGTTGGTGACAACACGAACACACGAACCCAAGAACAGGATCACAGGTGAAGCTACAGAACCAACATGTATTTTGCTACTTATGTATTTGAACATTTTGGTTTGTAATAACTTAGTTAAATGTTGAACTTTGAATCCTTACTTTGTAGGTTTACTTGTATAATATGTTGGTTCAGCTTTATTTACTTTTGTGTTGATCTTGTGATTGTTTGTTTGTTTGGTTGTTCGACACTTAGAATATTTTCAAGCTTAAGTTGCACTTAACGATCATGCTGAAATACTCTAAATGATCCGACCCTTGTTGTGCTTAACGATCTGCCAGACGACTTGCATGTGAAACATACTTAACAATCTGAAAGTATTCTATTTAACGACCTGCCTTGTAACATCC
>JBCNJP010000013.1:21536242-21606066 GCA_039602395.1 Deinandra increscens subsp. villosa | reverse complement strand
GACCCAACCGGTAACGAGTGTAAGAACCGGGCATTATCGTCCTAAGAACCAAGTATGGCTCTGTCTTCTGCAGATTCAGATAGTAATGATCAATGAGTGCTTGTATGAATTTAGGATACATCAAGAACTTCTCTGATTGTCCAGTGGGATGTAAGTTGTAGTCCATCCATTTGATTATTTGTCTAGAGAGGTTAAAACCAGCACCGGATGCCAAACCATGTAGTGCCCAGGCTGTTTCTTCCAAGAAGTCGTCAGTCCCAGACTTTCTTTGAGAGAACATAGAAATGAAGAAGGTGATAATACACATCTAGTTATCTGGGAAAAACTTCTTCTTAATCTTCTTGTTTGAATCTACAGAAAGATGTTCTTCATTTCCCATCATGAGGATTGTGTCTTGCCATTAAGCCTTTGGGAAGGAATCAGGGCACAATGCATCATTCAACTGCAGCACTTCTCAGACCTTTTCCTCATTTATTTCATCATACGTATCTTGAACCTTCGATCTGATGGATTTGGAACCATAATCAGCAACAAATGTGTTAGCATTGTTCCAAAATCCATTTATTATACTCGAGTTGATGACAGGCTCCATAAGGATACTAGTGTTCCAACTTGAGTTTTCCATAATTCTGAAGGCCTGTTCATATAATCCGGCATCAGTCCAGCTTCTGTTAATTTCACAAAAGTAATTATGTGATTTTGAGAAATCTAGAGGGTCATTGGCTGCTCTTGCCCGTTTAGGAGGCATCTGCACATAAGAAACACCATGATTACATCAAATTTGATAAGATAAATGAATGTCATGGCACACTAGATTCGTGATAATGTCAGAGTTGTTCAATTAACTTTCAAAGATACACAAGAAGTTTACTTAAGGCATAGACTCAAATTTCTCTAAGACAATCAATTCAGTTTAAACGGAGGATGTCAGTAGACATAACCTAAATTCCAGTAATTCCCTTGAAATTGTAATTTTATTAGAAGATATTGACTTTGGTGAAGAGCTAAGTGAATATTGAAACAGGATCACTTATTGTGACTTATTTAAGAAAAAGATTAACAATGATGGTTAATTATGAATGTTGAGAAATTTCGGCATGAAATCTCCAAAGGAGTGGACTTTAGTCAAAAGTTTAATATTTTAACTCAAATGTCCCAACACGTTTTAGATGGAATCAATACTTGATTTCCCCTAAACTGATATTATTCACAAAATAGAATTATTGAAGTCTTGCCTAAACAGGATTCAAGATTCAAAATTCACAGATTCATCATGATTTGAACAAAAGAAACAACTTATGAATGGCATGTAGAAGTTCCAAATAACAACGACAATCAAGCGAAGGAATGTACAGACATTAAATCATAGAATTTTGCATGACAAGTCAAATCATTTGGTTTTGCAAATTATGCATATAAGATAGCTATTTGATTGATCAGAAGTCAATCTTCCAGTTATTCAAGAGTAAACAGAAGACATACCTCAATAGAGATCTAATGTTTTCTAAGATCTTAATGAGTTGAGATTTGGAAGACAACTGATTCAATGCCGACTCTGTTTGTGATCAATCATAAAATAGTAAGAATTTTAACAAGAGTTAAACATACTTATTTAGTTTATTGAAAAACACCTGTGCAGCTTAATTTTGTATTTCAACAATTAGCCAAGAATTTCAAGAAAACATACCTCTTTGATGATCTAAAGTTGAGTTAAGATCAAAATGAAGACTAGTGTGTCTTGAACAAGCTTATGGAAACATATATGTTATTTCAGGCAAATCATGTTAAAATATAGAATAGAACCCACACATAGCCTAATTGGGGTCATATTCATCAAACAACTTTGAAAATCATGAAGGTTTGATTTAGAAAGTAAAAGATGCATGCAATTGTCAATTATGGAGTTTAGACAAGTCAAACAAGGTAATTTTAACTTATGTTGAGTTAAGATACTTGGTAGACCTGTTAAAGTCTAAACCTAATTTTTAACCAATTATGCAACAATCCAAGTAAAATTCAAGTTTTAATGACAAATGATACTTATTTATGCTCATCTTGACTTTATTTAGGTAAAACATGTATTTATTTGTTCCATGTCCATCAAAGTCATAAAATTTTGCACAAGAGGTTGCAAAACCTAAACATAATAGATGTATTTTCATTTCCAATCTAGCATGTTTTAGATCACAAGAACATCAAAGGTAGACTTGAATTATTGCCCAGAACGAAACACATGATTGTAAATTTGGACACTCGAATCTTTGCAACAAGTTGCAACATAATAGTGAACTCAAGTGCACCTTTATTTATCCATGACCAGGATGAACAAGTAGCGTTTAGCAACTAAGATTTATTCAACCATGTATTATGATAAAACAACGAAGAAACTACCAAAAATATTACGACCGAAATGGTGAAGAACTGTATATGTGAATGAATTTCCATTCATTACAAACTAAAATCCATTACTACTAGATCACCTAAGTCTAACAGATTTGTTTATTAATCAAAATTTCTCCAAGTAAGACCAATCATCCTAACCCCTGTACATAATCAAGCCAGAGTTCTAAGACTCAATTCAATATGAGGTTTAGGTCGATTCAGATTAGAAACGACTAATTTTTATCCATTTGAACTCCACAAAACAAGAAAATTATGAAAGATGAAGTAGTGCAAGCACGGTAGCGCCCCCTGTTCTTGACCAAACCTGAACACAAATTAGGTTGAAGAAACACGAATCAAATATCTTAAGATTGTGTTTGGAGATGATTGGGAGTAAGGAGGAGTTCTAAATATGTGAAAACATTCATGAATTTAAATGTTAGAACCCTAATTGACTATGCAAGCCGTCGGCCTCAAAAACAACCACCGAACCAAGTAAATCTCTCAAAAACCTTAAAATCGGGAAAAAAACAAACCTAAGAAAGCAATGGGGTTGAGCGCCCCACCCCTAATTGCAAGGTTAACGAGATTTAAGAGAAATATTTTGAGAAAATCGGAGGTTGGGAGGCACTTGCGTCGCCGGCGGTTCGTAGAGAGAGAGAGAGAGCGCGGTTTTGTGTTTTGAATGAAGAAAATGAAAGAAAGTGAACCCTTTTCTCTTTTATGTTGAACTGAGACCGAAAGAAGAAAAAAGATACTAAGGGGTTTTGTCAAAATTGTAGATACAAGATATGTGCGTCGTGTGAAGTATCAAGTGAGGACAAAGACCAAGATCAAGACAAGGTTGGCTGCTAGCCGAACCTGGTCTGAACCTGAGGTTCGGATCAGACGAACTTCAGGTTCACCTGAGGTTCGGCCAGTCGCTATATATAGAAGTTTCGTCTTTGTAATTGGAGGACAGAGCGTGTGAGATCAAGTGTTAAGTGTGTGTTTTCTACGGTGTTCTCTAAGTCTCTGTTTCTCTGTGTTACTGATTGTAATTGTTCGTTAGATCAATAAAACAATCGGTTAATTACTTTTTTTGTATCCGAATTAGCTAGATTGAGTAGACGATCCGATGCTCACGCATTTTCAAGTGGTATCAGAGCTATCTGGTTCATTCTACTAATATGTGGTTGCTTTTTCGGAATTTTTGAAACAAAATGTGTTGTTTATGGTGATTTTTGAGTGTTTTTACGAGTGTTTGATCATTTTCAATCGTGTATTTTGTGAAAATCTCATTTCTAAATCATTCCTTATCATTTTTCTGATCACTTGCTGCAAATCTCGTCAATATCTATCCAAATTTGAAAATTTTGAGCGAAAGATGGTGAGGTTCATCTAAAGTGTCTCTGTTCGGCATAACTGCTCCGAACTCCACGTTCAGCAAGAGTTCGTCTATCCGAAGTTCAAGTTTGTACAGGGTTTGGTTAAAGTTCAGATAATTTTCGGGTTCGGAAAGGGGTCGGAAAAGGTTCGGATAGTGTATTTCAGTTCGGATTGATTTGTGTTTGGCTAACGTTCGGCTAAGCTAGGTTCGACAGAGGTTCAGATAGAGTTCGGATCACGTACTGAGGTTCGGATAAGGTTCGGACGATCAGAATTCAATTTTTCAAAATGATGGAATTTCAAGCATTTGCGGCTATGCAAAATGCAATGCAAACAATGCTGAACTTTGACAACGAAATTGGAACAAGTCAGAAAGTTCCCAAGTTGTTGAAGTTGGAAGATTATCAAAATTGGAAGCAACGATTTTCTTCTTACATAAGCACGAATGATATCGATTTATGGATTCCAATTAAGAAGCTTTACCAACATCCAACTGATCAAGGAGTTTTCAAAGAAGTTCATACCTTTGATATTACTGAAAGAAAATCATATGAGCTTGAACAAAAAGCATTTGGTTATCTTACAATGGCATTACCCACTGAGTTGTTACATCAATTTAGTACTTGCAAGAAATCAAAACAATTGTGGGATGCGTTATCAGCAAGGTGTGAAGGGAATGACCAATACAAAAAGATTCGGAAGAAGGTGTTAAGTAAAGAGTTTGATAATTTTCAACATTACGAAAATGAAAATATCACGGCTCTTGTATCAAGGTTGTCACATCTTATAAGTGAATTGAATATTGTGGGAATTGAGAAAACGGTTGAAGAGTTAAAAGAAAAGATTATGGAGGCTTTACCAGAAAAATGGGAAAATTATGTGTTGCTACTTACACATGATAAAGAATTTTCCACATTGACATTTCATGATCTAACTAGTAAACTTATGCTCGGAAATGATGAATTCCAACAAGACCAAAGCAAATCTGCAAAATCCAGAATTGTATCATGGTGAGAATGCTGCTAGTATGACGACTAAGACTAAACCAAGTCTGAGTTCTGCACCACCTACTGCTTTTATTGGAAATATTTCTGGAAATTCTAATAATAATACATCACGGGGTTGTAGCTTTACAATTCTAGAATCATCAAATCAGAATGCTTTTTCTGCTAAAACAACGGATGATTGTGCTAAAATGATTGCTGCTTTAATATCTTCATCTTTTGGATTGGTTATCAAAACTGTTGCTGATGCAAAAATAACAAGAGATGACCTTGATGAACTTGATGATGATTAATTAAATGAATTGGATTTATCTTGGCAATATGCTATGTTGGGTCAAAGATCAAAAAGGTTTTTCAAGAATAATGGAAGAACTACTTCTGATTTTAATGGAAGATTGGGTTTTGACAAATCTAAGTTAAAATGTTACAAGTGTTCCAAGCTTGGACATTTTGCTAGAGAATATCAGCAGGAACATGTTAACAAACCTGGTTTTACATCTAATACTGGTTCTCAACCATCAGCAAGTAGTTCAAACAAGACAACTTTAACGGTTCAAAATGATGGTGTTTATGATTGGGGTAAACATTTTGACACATCTGCTTTGATTGTCACTCATGATCAACAAGATGATTACTGTTCAGATTCGAGTTAAGAACCAAGTTCCTATTAATCAGCTGAAAATATGGAAATTTTGTTGAAAGAAAATACTTCGTTTTTGAATGAAATTAGCAAGCTTTCTGATGAACTTAAGTTAGTAAAGGAGGATTTGACAGTTTCTAAGAAGAAAGAGAAAGAATTGGTTGTGAAAAATGATTGGTTGAAAAAGGAGATTACACTGAATACCAAAGTTCTTCAATATGTAAAGAATGATTTGGAGATGTTTAAAAAGAATGAAATGGATTGTGAAGAACAAATTGCTAAATTGATTGAAGAAAATGAGGAATTGGTTAAAGAAGTGAAGAAATGGAAAGATGAAGCAAAAGATGCTGCTATTGATTTTCAAAATTTGTTTGATAAATCAAAAATCAAGCTTGAATTGCTCACAAAGAATGCTGAAGAATATAATGCTAAGATTAAGGAATATCAAGTTGATATGGAAAAGTTGTTGGATGAGAACAGATAGTTGGTTAGTGTTAACAAAGTGCACACTGCGAATCTAGAAATCCAAAAGCGAAATGAGGTTAAATTGAAGAAAGAATTATTTGATGGGCTCGAAAATCTCCGATTGCAAAAGTTTGAAACTCATAAGAATGCAAAGAGATTGATAGCTACAGAGAAGGAGTTGGCTGAAGCTCAACAACAGACTTCAGATTTAAAGAGTCAAGTGATTGATGCTAATCGGCTGCTGAATAATGTTTCAAATTCGCAATTATTCACAAGCTTCTTAGCAAATGATGTAAATTTTGAAAGAATCTTTGACAAAACAGCTTCACCCCCTGCAAATATCAAAGAAGTTGTTAATGATGTGAAAGAAAAGGTGGAAGATTATGATTATTCAAAGTTTTAATCATCAGTTTCTGAAGAAGAGAAGATTGTGAAGAAGAAGAAAAACAAGAAAGTTAAAAGAAGAAGGGAAAGAAATCGGAAATTTCTCTAGCTCCGCAGTTTGTATCCGGTTCTGCCTCAAAAGAGAATGAGAAATCAGCTACATCTTGTGACAAGATTCGATTTCAACCTGAATTTGATAAGATGATTTTCTATGAGCAGAAAAATGTTAATGAAGTCAAAGCTAAATTTTCAAGGTTGGCAAAGAATGGACATCATAATTCAAATTCTGAGGAGAAGATTTCAGGAAAAAATGTTGGTTTGGGGTTTAGTGTACATCATGTTCAAGCTGAGGAGGTTCCAGCTTCAAAACCACAAGATTTAAAGAAGCTCAAAATGAAGCAAGTTAAGAAGGAAATTTTCAAGGCTGAAAATTTTCAACCCGAGAGGTTTTACAAACTCAAGGGTTCGGAACAATTATTTTCTGATCAAGAATTTCCGCTTTATTGCGTCGATGCATGGAAGGTTTCTGAAGTATTTGTCAAAGATGCTGTTTCACCAAACATGAAGAATCCAAAAGCAAAATTTTCTTCTGATGGTTCTTATTCTCGAAGCCCAACATCCAAATGGATTCATGATCACAGGCATTAGGTATATAATTCTTCTTTTGATTATGTTCGAGATATTCATGTTTGTACTCCTATGCAGGCACCTAAACGGTGGGACAAAACTCAACGGATATGTTATGTTTGCCGCCAAAAAGGGCATATGGCAAAAGATTGTCCACTTCCTGCTGATTCAAATCAGAGATCTCAACAGATTCCGAGTTTTTGGTAAACCTGCCCAAACGAAGTTCTTTGATGAATAAGGCAGAGTTTTTGATGAATGTGAGCCTACATTCTTTCTAAAGCAAAAACGTTTTGTTCCTATGTTTCAAAAGGTTCAAAATGTAGGTTCATCATCACAGGCACTTGTGATTATTTCATCAAAAACTGAGTTACCAAAACAACAATCAATCTGGAAACCAAAGGTGGTTTTAAAGCAAAATCAGGACACTGGTCGACTAGAAGCAGTCACTTCGGGTCAAGTTAAAATCTAATGAGTTTTACCAGTGTGCATGTACTTCTAAAAGACCTATCGACGATTGCAAAGTTGTTGATGGAGGAGTATTCTGCTTAACTTAAATTTCATGAAATATCTTACCAACCTGCAAGTTTTCTGAAACTTTAAAATGCCACATATCCATGTTAGTTGATCAATTTTTTTCTTTACATTTCGTTTGTGTTTGAATTAGAAAATTGACAAAGCCAAAAATAGAGTCTTGTTTTTGTAAAATGAAAAATTTAAAAATAGAGTTTTCATTTTAAGGGGGAGAATTGCATGTAAGGGGAGAAATTGAGAAAATGCATGTTATGAGAAGTAGGTGAATACTTGCAAAATATATAAAATTTTAAGAAATTGATCATTGGAAGATGATGATACATTGGCTTACGTATCTGACTCTTGGATAGAGTAGATGAAAGAGCCATAAGATCATTGTTTGTTATGCTTGGTACACTTGGTAAATTAGAAAGTATCCAGATGTGATATACACTAAATACTAATGCTTGACCATGTGGATAACATCTTGAAGTGTATTTCATGATAAAAATAGAAAAATAAGTGTGAAAAACAAAATGATTAGTCATTGTGTATACATGTGTTCATTTTGCAAAGATTTAAACTTGTTTGATTTTCTTTATTTTGTCAAACGATCGGACTTTCTCTGCGTATCGAAAGATCGACCTGATTGTTGTTCGTTTGACGTTCTGCTTTATTTTCTTTGGTGTTTCATATAACTCATTAGACTTTCTCTGCGTGTACGGGAGTACCGACCTGATTGTTGTTGGGTTATACAATTTCAGCTTGTTTTATTATTCTTATTTTGTTAAATCGAGGCCTTATCTGCGTATTGAAAGATCGACCTTGAGGTAGACGATTTAACGTTCTTATTTCTTTTTGCATGGAACACAGTTGACAATATCATGAAAATATTATTCTTTGTAATAATCACAAGTGTAATCACACGAGAAAAAGAAAAAATCTCACAAGGAAAAGAAAATGTCTGAATATGTCTGATAGTGTGTGATACACTGGTAAAAGCAAATCAATTCAATACTTTGACATATCCAGATGTTATGAGTATGATTCTGCCTGAGTTTAAGATGGACAAATTATACCGGCAATCAGCATGACTTATGTGCTTCAATTAATTGACATTGAAGTATAGTTCAGTGCGTCATGATCAATATGATCACATATAGTGATCTTTCTCATACCAAAAATAGAGTTTAATTTTGTATTACAATTTCATTTCATTTCAGAAAAGTACAAATAGATTTTTGGTGTGTTTTAACATAAGTTTGAGAAATCAAAAAGATTTTAGGTTTGTTTTGATATAAATTTTCTAAAAGCCAAAAAGATTTTGTTTCTGCTTTATTTTCGATCTAATCAACACGTGATACAAATAAAATTTTCAAAATCATATCTCGGAGTCTCGAAGAGACGTTTTACGCCAAGATTATTTAAATTTTGAGCAGGTTGCTAAAGTGAAAGATATCACAACTTCAAGTCTTCTGAAGATGTTGATAAGAGACAGAGATACACCATACATTGTCAAGTATTCAAGCTCAAGCTACAAGCAAGTTGAGGAAGAGTTTGTTTAAAGATTTATGTCATTGGACGAGTGGATTCTGCACTTGAGGGGGAGTTTGATTGAAGATACAGATTGATGATGTTAAAGATACTACACACGACGAGGGGGAGTTTTTAGATACAAGATCTGTGTGTCGTGTGAAGTATCGAGTGAAGACAAAGACCAAGATCAAGACAAGGTTGGTGGCTAGCCGAACCTGGTTCGAACCTGAGGTTTGGATCAGACGAACTTTAGGTTCGCCTGAGGTTCGGCCAGTCGCTATATATAGAAGTTTTTTCTTTGTAATTGGAGGACTGAGCGTGTGAGATCAAGTGTTAAGTGTATGTTTTCTACGGTGTTCTCTGAGTCTCTGTTTCTCCGTGTTACTGATTGTAATTGTTCGTTAGATCAATAAAACAATCGGTTAATTACTTGTTTCGTATCCGAATTAGCTAGATTGAGTAGACCATCTGATGCTCACGCATTTTAGGAAATCGCTAAGGTTGTTTTGGTTTTAGCGAAATCGCTAACTGCTGCTTAAGTCGCTAAGACAAGTCAGTGACATCCTCGAGATCGCTAAAAGGAAAAAAAGAAATCGCTAAGGACAAAGGATGGCGAAATCGCTAAGTGTAGATAAGCGAACAGTGAAATCGCAAAGGGATAGATCATTGAACTTGGTGAAATCCCTAAGCCCTGACTGACCAGATCGCTAGGTCTTAGATGGTTTTCCTGAAATTTTAATCTTATTAGGCGAAGTCGCTAACGCAAAACCAATTCTGATGACATCGCTAAGGCATAATAGTGAAGTCACTAAGACCAAATAGAAGTCGCTAAGTTCAAAATAGGTTTTTAAGCGAAGTCGCTAAGGTTTATTTTGCAAAAAACAAAATCGCTAAAGGGAAAGGTGTCGGAGATCGCTTAAACTTATGTAGATTATCTCAAAATCGCTAAGAGTAACCTTGCAGAACTCAAGATCGCTAAGAGCATTTCCCCAAATCGCCAACAGCAAAGAAAAACTAAAAAAAATATATAAAACTGAAAAAATTCGATTTAAGACAACTGACCAACCGAATTGGGATCACCAACAACAATTACACTTCAAAACTTAAGGATTAACATAGTGCATTGTTGTGATTTTGATGAAATAACCGAGGACAATTTTGGAATTAAGAAAACTTTCTAAGTGCATGAAATTGTCAAAAACAACACATTGACTCAGAAAATACTTTAAAAAATTCTTAAAGTTTCACATTTGACTAAAAACCTTATTAAAACAGTTTAACTTGAGTCGGGCCAGCCCAAAACTTGCAAAATTGTTGATTTGGACTTAATTCTACAAATGGACCTCAAATTTGACTTGTTTTTCACAAACTTGGTGTTTTCAAGCACAAAACACCAAATTTCACATATTATCACCAATTTGATAATGTCAAGGCGTAGTGCTTTCATTTGCACAATTAATGCCTTATTTTTCTGGCAATTACCAGTTATTGCATAATTTGCATATTTTTGCAAGGTAATGGTTGGACTATGATAGGAATCAAACCGGTCAATTACGTGATCATAGACACTTACAATTCAAATTACCTCATAGATTCAGTAACCTAAGTCAGATTGTCGGTATTCTTTACCCACTTAAGCTCAAACAAGGTAATTTTTAGCAAAATCACTGTTGGTACCGGATTTCAGGATATATTGAGTAGCTCGCATAGGCTCGCAAGCACTTCACTGTAAGGATCCTGAATTTTTTTTTAGCTAACGATTACCTTCCCTTTGTTTATTTTTTGCAAATTACCTTCGGTATGATTCACGTGCCCTAAATACTCGGTCAACTAACAGAAAACGTGGACCAAATGGACTCTAACGGCTAGTTGGACGACATGGGATTAATTGCTAGTTTTTAGGAAAGTAGTTGTTACGTAATCTTTTATATATTGAGCTCTAGGTTCACACACGATACGTGTTCTCGATACTCTCTGTAACACTTAGAATATGAGCTCACTTCATTTGTACTTAAACAATTTCCGTTATATAAAAGTTTCAGGCAGCAGGCACTTTAAGCCGGCTCCCGAGGTTTTTTGCTAGGATTCTTGAGGATACTCAGGGATTCCTTGATTTTTCCCTCGTTACATCCTTGTGTCAACGTTCTAAACTTACATTTTCATTGCCAAATTCATCAAACACACTACCTCACTTACAAAGTTTGATCATCTAATTGCTTAGGCAGTTTTTGACCAAAACAATTTGGCGCCCACCGTGGGGCAAGTGGTGTTTGAATTCAACCAAGAGCCTTGATCTCCCTCTCGCTACTAATTTTTGAAAATGTTGACTCAATCAAAGACTACTTCAAAATCTATTCCATCCACCAAACCGACTGTTAGCACCGGCCTTCTTCCAATGTCAAAGAAAACAACTAACACTAATGCTAAAAGAATGGAATATCCTACTTTTACTGGATGACAAGGTATGTCCACCGACCCTGTCATTTCTAATAACGATTTGTATGTTTTGATCAGGCAGATGAAGACTCACGTGGATGAACAAGCCAAAACCAACGAGAAAATGATGAAGGAGATCATGGAATTGAAGAAATCAAAGAAACCAATAGAGGAAACCAGCCCTTTGATGCCAAAATCACTCGGTTTTGACTCTCCGGAAATATCAGAGCAGCCAAAACAGAATGCAAATTCTTCTACTGCTCCAAAGTCAAGTGTTGCAACGGCTACAGCTGCGGGATTCTTGGGTTCCTCAACATCAGAAGACTTCCGGGGTGATAGATCTGGAATACTCCGGATTCTACTCCGAGCAACCCCCAGAATCTTACTACAGAGGTTACGGAAGTCAGCAGCCGCCGAGATGCTCGAGCCAGCAGCCAGCGGGATTTTCAAGTCAGCAGATGCCAAGACTCCCGGCGCGACTACCAAGATCTCAACCTCAGCGGTTTATGACGTCTAACTTTCAAGAGCCTTGGAGCCAGCAGTCAGGGGCACCTACTACTCAAGTGCTACAAGGATCCTCAATTCAGCTATTCTCGGAGTTCCCAAGCCGCTTCCAAACTGCTCCGGATCCCCAAGGATTCTTATTTTCTAACCCTTCTGTCTCCGCAGGCATGTTTCCAAGTTTATCTTAGGAGATGCATGAGGGAGAATTCATCCCCATGCAAATCGAGACTACAACTGAGCTAACTATCCTCAGAGATGCTGAATATGGACCGCGGATTCATCCTCAGAATCCGCGGGCTGGTAACAACTATGATAATTTTTATTCTAATCCTAACCAAGGAACTGTGCAGGATGCATGTATTAACCCAACTATAGCCAAGGAGCTTCTAAGACTAAAGGACATGATCTCAAGTGTCCCTGGTGTTATCCGGCCACTCCCTAAAGTGCCAGCAGGCGATCACAGAGTTTCCAGATTTGCATGGCCCATTTGTGACGTAAAATACCAAAAAGATTCCAAACTCCCAACATGAAACTCTACGATGGGACCACGGATCCTGAGGAGCACATGGCACGGTACAGGGAACGGATGGAAATCAACCCCATCCTAGTAAACATCAAAGAAGCTTGCCTTTGTAAGGGATTCGGCTCAACACTAACAGGACCAACCTTGAAATGTCTGCTCAGTATTCCTCCTAATACCATTACTTCTTTTCCGCATTTAGTTAACCTATTCAATAACCAATTTTCTTGTAGCAGAAGATTTGAGAAGCTCACAGGTGACTTATACAGGATAGCTCAGAAGTCTGATGAATCCCTTAGGGACTACGTGGCCAGATTTGGTCGAGAAGCTCTGGATATTCCTAACTTGGATATGGTAGCTGCTATAGAAGCTTTCAAGATGGGACTTAGAGGGAATTCCCGTTTTTATGATGACCTGGTTATGACTCCTTGCAGGAACCTTAATGAAGTCAGAACAAGGGCATTGAGATTCATCAGGCTAGAGGATGATAAGAAAATCCAGAAAAGAAGCGATGTGTCAAAACCTGAATCCTCAAGCAGAAGGATGGATTCTCCTGGAAAGCAACAATGGTCCAAGCCCTATTACAGGAGTGATAATCCCAGAGTCAATGTAGTTGAGGATGAGGAGGATGAAGAAGACTTCCCCAAGGTATCTGATTATTGCTTTTCGGTTGACGTAAGTGGTTTGTTATGTGCTTTGCAGGATCTAGGTGATAAAGCCAGGTGGCCAAAGAAGTCCAAGAAGCAGGGATCCTAGAAGGATAAGTCTAAGTGGTGTGCCTACCATGAAGACTTTGGGCACTTAACAGATGATTGCATAGCTCTTCGAAAATAAATCAGCTACCTGCTCAGCAAGGGGCATCTCAAAGAATTGTTTGGCAGAAAGAAGAGCAAAATTCAGGATGTTGCCGAGCTGCCCAAAAGAGCGCAGTCACCACCAGCAAATGCCAAGGTGATAAACTTTATCTCGGGAGGATCTGATATATGTGGAGCTTCCTTCTCCTCAGCTAAAAGACATGCTAGAGAAGCTAAGATGGATCAAGGCAGCCGACCAAAGAAGAACGCGATGTTGACTGAAGACAAAATCATTTCCTTCGACGAAACTGATAAGCTGGATATCCAGGATCCTCATCATGACAGTCTGCTCGGTCAATATCATTCAGTTAAATGTGCTAAAAAAGATGAGCATCCCAAAAGAGGAGATTATCCCAATATCCTCGGTGTTAGTTGGCTTCAGTGGAGAAACCAAGCATACAGTTGGAGACATCAGGCTTCCTGTGTATGTTGAAGGGGTCAACTCCATGTAAAAATTCAGCGTAAGTGACTCCCTTCCTTGTTGTAACATTATCTTGGGGAGGCCATGGATCCATGACATGAAAGTAGTTCCGTCAAATTATCATCATTGTGTGAAGCTTCCCACACCTTGGGGGGTTGTAAGAATATTGAGTGATCAACAAGAAGCCAAAGACTGCTACACTTCGGCTATGAAGAATACCGTGAAGCCCAGGCTAGCATAGCAATTAAAGGCATCAGCACGAAGAATTCGGATGACAAAGGATGTAGAGATCAAAGAAGTTCAGCTAAATCCTGAGGATCCTGAAATCAAAGTGCTAGTAGGAACTAATATACCTGAGGATACTGAAGAGCAGCTCGTGAGCCTCCTGAAGTCCAGAATTACAACATTGGTATGGAAACACGAGGACATGACAGGTATATCTAAAGATATTATTACTCATAAACTTGGTATAGATGAATCTTTCAGGCCCATACATCAAAAGAGAAGAAAGTTCGCTCATGAGAGAAACAATATAATCCAAGAGGAAGTTGATAGGCTGATCAAGTCAAAGATGATCAGAGAAGTTAAATATCCTCGATGGCTGGCTAATGTGGTGGTAGTCCAGAAGAAGAATGGCAAGTGGAGAGTGTGTGTGGACTACACAGACCTGAATAAGGCATGTCCTAAAGATCCATTTCCCCTGCCACATATTGATTCGATGGTGGATGCAACTACTGGGCATGTGATGCTAATTTTCATGGATGCATCCTCAGGCTTCCAACAGATTCAGATGGAGCCATCAGACCAAGAAGACACAGCCTTCATGACACCCACATGTATTTATTGTTATATTGTTATGCCCTTTGGTTTACGAAATGCAGGTGCCACATACCAGAGGCTTGTCAATATGATGTTCAAAGACCAACTGGGGGACACCATGGAGGTATACATAGATGATATGGTGGTAAATTCCAAAAAAGCTAAGGATCATCCTAGGGATCTCGAAGCTGCTTTCGATATCCTGGACCAGTTCAACATGAAGCTAAATCCTACCAAGTGCCATTTTGGTGTAAGAGCCGGCAAGTTCTTAGGCTATATGTTTACTGAAAGAGGAATAGATGCCAGCCCTGAGCAAATCCAAGCAATCATAAACTTGAAGTCCCCAACAAATGTTATAGAAGTCCAAAAATTGACTGGAAGGATAAGAGCGCTTAACAGCAAATAATTCTATGAAATATTGATGAAGAACAAGAAGTTCGAATGGAGTGAGAAACATGAAGCTGCTCTAAGCTCCTTGAAAGAATACTTGTCATCTGCCCCACTACTGATGCAGCCAGTCAAAGGGGAGCCGTTGTCTCTATATTTAGCAGTCTCGGGCAGTTCGACAAGTGTTGTACTTGTTAAAGACCATGAAGGATAACAACATCTGATATACTATGTAAGCACTGACGTACCTAGATGCTAAAACCAGGTATTCTTACTTAGAAAAATTAATCCTAGCTCTTGTTATGGCTTCTCAAAAGTGAAGGCATTACTTTGAAACTCATGTTATTTATGTGAAAACTAACTATCCTATTAAGTGTGTCTTGAGAAAGCCCGAAATGTCAGGAAGAATGGCGAAATGGGCAGTTAAACTAAGTGCCTATGACATCATATATGAACCAAGAACGGCAATAAAGTCTCAAACTCTTGCAGACTTTGTGGTTGATTTCAGCAGTGACGTACTGCCGGAAGATGAACTAGAGGTCAAGTAGCTCCAGGAAGCTTCAGGCAGGTGGATATTATACACAGATGGAGCCTCTAACTTCAGAGGAGCAGGATTGGGTGCACTGCTTAAATCACCATAGGGGGACATTATACCTCTATCTATACATTGTGAATTTAAGGCTACTAATAATGAACCGAGTATGAGGCTTTAATTGCAGGATTACAACTTTCTAGAGATATGGGTATCCAACACATTCAAGTTTTTATTGATTCCTTATTATTAACTAACCAGTTTAATGGATCCTATGCAGTGAAAGGCGAAAGACTAACCAAATATCTAGACCTTGTCAAAAAAATTAGCATTATCTTTTGAAAATTGCAGCATATCACAGGTGCCTAGAGAGGAAAATGCAGAAGCTGATGCTTTGGCAAACTTAGCATCTTCTCTAAGGATCCTAGAAGGTGTCAAGATTCCCACAACTCACATTCTAACCCCCAGCAATTGAAGAACAGGAGGTTAATGATGTCATAGCAGATAAAGATCAAGAGGTAATGGATTCTCAGGATCCTCAAGGATCCTGGACATATCCCATCAAGAAGTTCATCCAAGAAGGAGAAGTCCCTGAGAACGAGAATCCCAGGATTTTCTAAACAAAGGTAATCCCATATTCAATAATAAATGGTATTTTATACAAGAAATCTCTTGCAGGTCCATACTTGAGATGCCTGGAACAGCCCGAAGCATATGCAGTACTCCAGGATATTCATGAGGGAGATTGTGGCAATCACGCTGGGGGCAGATCATTGTTTTCTAAAGTGTTAAGAATAGGATACTACTGGCCCACTATGAAGAAGGATGCAATGGATTATGTTCAAAAGTGTGATGCGTGTCAACGGAACGGAAACATTCTCCATCAGCCTGCTAAGCCGCTCCACTCGATATCATCCCCATGGCCATTTATGAAGTGGGGCATGGACATAGTTGGCAAGCTGCCCACAGCACCTAGGGGAAAATTCTTTATACTGGCAATGACGGATTATTTCTCTAAATGGATTGAAGCTGAAGCATTTGCTGAAGTTAGAGAAAAGGAGGTAATCTCCTTCATTAAAGGGAATATCCTAACAAGATTTGGAATCCCATCAGAATAGTATGTGACAATGGGTCCCAGTTTATTGGTAAAAGAACAACTAGTTTTTGTGAAATATGGGGCATCAAGATGGTGACTTCAACTCCTGTACATCCACAAGCTAATGGTCAAGTGGAGTCAAGTAATAAGATCATCATCAACAACCTTAAGAAGAAGCTTGGAGCCAAAAAGGGAAAATGGGCTAAAGAGCTCCCAGTTGTGTTATGGGCTGATAGAACAACTTCCAAAAGTGCTACTGGGCGGATGCCATTCTCCTTGGTATTTGGTTCAGAAGTTGTGATCCCTACTAAAATCGTGATGCTGACTGCTAAAACAAGTTGCCAGGATCCTGAGGCTAACAATCAGAAGCTCCTTGAATATCTTGAAATAGTTGACGAAATCAGAGATCTTGCAAAATTTAGAATGGCGGCATACCAGCAAAGGATTGCCAAGTCTTACAACAAGAATCTCAGGATCAGAAGATTTCAAGTGGGGGACTTGGTACTTAAAAAGGCTTTTCATAATACTACCAATCCAGGTGATGGGAAGCTTGCACCTAAGTGGGAGGGTCCCTACTTAGTTGATTCGGAAGTTGGAAAGGGGGCATATAGATTGGCTACTATGGAAGGTGAGCTGCTCCCAAGAGCCTGGAACGCAATTAATCTAAAGTCATATTTTATGTAAATACCCTCAGGATCCTCCAAGCTTCTCGAAGGATCCTCTTTAAGCTTTAAAGACTTCGGGTATGTCTTGGATTCTTATTTAAATCTCATATTATTATCTTTATGAAGTGGTTACTGACTTAGGCATCAGAGGGGTGTTAGCCAAGCTAACACCCACCCCTCACCGAGCCTTGAGTGTTTTGCAGAAGTTCCGAGCATCCTGTCATAAGCTAGAGGATGATCAGCTCTCCTAAGTCTAAAGCATTCTGAATGCTGTCAAAGGTTTGGGAGGTTTTCACCTTCTCGTTCACTAATGGGAATCGCCTGGAGCGCATGACCCTCGCCAAGAGCGCACGTTCAAGGTGGTGTGACCAGTCCATCTAAGGGTGGCTGATAATTTCATCATTGTTGGCCATACAGTACATCTTGAAAATGGGTGGCATACGTGCCATCCCAAAAAGGTCCTAAGGTTTTTGGCATTTTCATCTCAACAAAGGTTTAGGCACTTTCGTGTCTCTCAAGTTTTATTGGCTTGACCCCAGTTGGCTTAGTCCCAAGTATTTTTGAGCTTGACCTCAGTTTAACAAAGGCTTTTAATGTTTCCACATTAACTAAGGTTTGGACATATTCATGTCTCAAAAGTTTAAGGGCTTGACCCCAGTTGGCTTAGACCCAAGATTTATAAGGCACCTTATGCCTCAAAGGATTAAGATGGGCTTGACCCCTGTTTGACTCATTCCTAAGTACTCAAGACTTATTCTCAGTTTTATCAGGATTTCATCAAGTCTATCTTAAGGACTCCTAAGGATCCTCAAGGATCTTGACGATCACAACAGTTGGAAGATTCTTGAATAGGTGACATTGGCAATGCAGATATTACACGTTTTTATCACTAACTGAATATTGGCTAGCATCATGGTTTGTTAATATTGGCAAGTTTTCTAAAATCTTAAGTTTTTAAACTAAGTAATGCTACTGGGCATCCTATAAGATCCTCATTGAACTGTTGTTCAGAATTTTCAACATAATCAAAATACGAATAACACACCATGATGGTAAAAATGCTACTGGATTACGTTCGATTAAGCAGGAAATTAAAGAAGTTGACCCCAGGCTTCGTCTTGGAACCCAAGATCCCTCCACCTGAGGCCAACTGTATTGACTGAGAAGCTTGGACTTCGCCTTGAAACTCAAGGTTCCTCCATCCAAGCTTCTATAAGTTAACCTACCATTGTTTTAGTTTCATGATACCATTGTTTAAAGAACCACCAACCAACAAACAAAAACAAACAAAAAATGTGGGCTTCGACCTAGTCAAGATTGCCTTTATCGCCCACCTTCTCCTCAGCAGCTTCCACCTCCTTGACTTTGCCCTTGTCCTTCCCAGCACCAGCATCCTTATCCACTACCATGACCACCGGCTCAGCCCCCTTAACAACCTTCCCAGCAGCCTCGTCCCTCTCAGCCATTAACCTTTCGAGGCTCTCCTTCCAATCCTGAACCAGCCAACTCTCTGGAGTCAAGCCTTCAGCCTGTGCACTGGTGCCCATCTCGATCATGCACTCGAGCACACTGATGGCGGCTGAGGAATTTGCATTTTGATCAGCCAGCTTCAAGGCTTGAGCAGCAGCAGCCTCTTGCTCCTTGAGCTGCTTCTCATGGTAGCGGTTCTTGCTAGCAGCAATCTTACCCATCTGCTCAATGCGGAGCAAGGCTTCATCGAACTTGAGTTCAGCAGCTTCAAGCTTCTGCTCGGCTGCTTCCAGCTTGCCTTCGAGCTCAATGACCTCGTGGCTCAGTTTATCAATACCCTACATCAAATCAGAGTGGATCAGAATCAGCAAGGGAAGTATTCTATTTCTAATTCTAACATACTTCTCTATTATTTATGTACACTTACGATATTTACCACAGCCTGCAGAGAGAGAAACTTGTTGGCTGCTGCAACAGGAGGAAGGCCGCAAAGCTATCCACATTGATGGTGGCATCGGAGACTTTGCGCTTCTTAGCAGAGGAGGTTTTGGACCGAGTGCTGGGAGGCCGAAATTTAGAAGCTGAGATATCTTGGGGGGCCTTGCTGCTGGTTTCTTCGGTTTTTTCCTTCTTGGCAATCAAGGACTTGAGGTCTTGGAAAGAGAAGTTGGAGGCTGAACCTGGAGCTTCATCTAAGACAAATAGGAATCAGTTTCGCAAAATAGTAAAATGCAGCTTAAAACGAAATAAGAATAAGTGCCTTCAAGTGCCTTCAAGTACCTGCAAACATGGTCTTGGATGGGCTATGAGATTGTTGAGAGGTGGTCCGAGCACTTGCTACACCTTCAGGAAGGTAGCTTCTTTCAGAGATTGGGATGCTGTAGAGTTCTTGGAGCTTCTTGGAAGAATCTCGGGCAGGTTTGATCAATGCTTTAAATTTGGGAACTGCAAATACAAGAATCAAACAAATCAGTGAAAGGAGTAAAAGAATTTACAGAATCAAAATAGCTCAGGAAACTCTTCCTACCCCTGACGATCCATTGGGTAGGAATGTTCTTGCAACCGGTTAAACTTTTCCTTTTGACAAAGAAAAATTGGCGTGTCCAATCATGATCATTGTGAGAAGCCCTGGGAACCATTTGGGCTTCTCCGGTTCTGGTTTTCAGAATAAACCTACTGTTACCATGGGTGCCAAGCCGGTACACTTTGCAGATTTCAGCAACCCTAATGTTCAAGTCACGGGTATGATTGAGATGGTGAAGAGAGAAGAGGATTCGCCAAATCATTGGGATGACTTGGGAATAGGCTAAGTTGGTGACTGAAAAGAACTCGTTTACCAAAGGAGGAAATGGAAATATCATGCCGATGAGGAAGGGATAGTACAGAAAACAGACCCAATCGGAAGAAATATGGTCGGCTTTCAAATAGGGGTCGTAGGGGCGGAATTCAGTCCCGGCGGGGAAGCATGAGGATCGCTGTAACATCTCGATCTTGCGATCGTCGAAATTGCAGGTTTCTTCCTCAGTCGCCGGAAGTAGACCTTGATCGGTGAACCCGTCGGCCACATTGTCAGAAATAGTGGCGCTAGAGCAGAGCATCTTCTTGCCCGTCGTTAAAAAACTCAAGAAAAAGAAGAAGGAACTGACCTGAGGAGATCGGAGAAGATCTAGGGTTTCCGAAAGAGTTGTGAAGAAATATGGAGGAAAGATAACGCTTTTAAAGCCAAATATGCCAACGGAAACTTCGCTTGGGAGTTGGGCCGAACTAATTTCCTTTGATCATGATTGCATTAGCGATAAGATCAGAGAATTCAAATTCTTGACAGCTGGCTTACATGCGCCATCCGCCAAAAATTTGGGGGCAATTGTTGGTACCGGATTTCAGGATATATTGAGCAGCTCGCATAGGCTCGCAAGCACTTCACTGTAAGGATCCTGAAATTTATTTTTAGCTAATGATTACCTTCCCTTTGTTTATTTTTTGCAGATTACCTTCGGTATGATTCACTTGCCCTAAACACTCGGTCAACTAACAGAAAACATGGACCAAATGGACTCTAACGGCTAGTTGGACGACGTGGGATTAGTTGCTAGTTTTTAGGAAAGTAGTTGTTATGTAATCTTTTATATATTGAGCTCCAGGTTCACACAGGACACACGATACTTGTTCTCGAAACTCTCTGTAACACTTAGAATACGAGCTCACTTCATATGTACTTGAACAAATTCCATTATATAAAAGTTTCAGGCAGCAGGCACTTTAAGCTGGCTCCCAAGGTTTTTTGCTAGGATCCTTGAGGATACTCAGGGATTCCTGGATTTTTCCCTCGTTACATCCTTGTGTCAACGTCTAAACTTAAATTTTCATTGCCAAATTCATCAAACACACTACCTCACTTACAAAGTTTGATCAACTAATTGCTTAGGCAGTTTTTGACCAAAACAATCACTGTGATACATTTTATCATGTTTTTGTCCGATTAATTGAAAGATATGTTGACCATTTATTCAACTAAGTCAACAGTTATCCTAGCTTTGTGTTTTAACCACTTCAGACATGCACAACACACATATGGAACTTCTTCCCCTATTGCTTTAGAGGTAAGTACTGATTTCAAAATGGATATGCACATTTTTTGATTCACATGAATCCAAGGTCAGAGTTCCCTCAGCAGATGTGTCATGGAATATTTTTAATGATAATAATGGGACGCGTGAACACAAGGTCAGAGTTTCCTCAGCAGATGTGTCACGGTCAATGGATGGATGTGAGATTTGTCTCACTTATTGATGGATATGTGAAGATTCACACTAATTGATGGATTTAAAATCAACACTTTCCGCAAAAGAAATACTCGAGTGTGTTGGATGACTTACTTAGCTCAGGCTTTAGCAAATTTGAATGATTTAGTAGCTGTTTTGACTTAAGGTCCACATTTTCATGCTTTTAAGAGTGTAATCACAGGATTTGCCTATTTCTCAGTTTGTTGAGCCTACCAACACATCGAATGATAGTATTACTGATCGATTGGATCATTTCCTATGGTCAGATCACAAGACCGGAATTATTTCATTTTCCACACAATTTTCCCAGCCAAAAACCAAAAAAAAAATATTTTTCAAAGTTTATTGAAACTTTACTAATTTTCAAATTTTTTGTGCATATCATCAAGTATCCAACAAGTGTCTTCACAAAAGTTGTTGGAAATCACACGATGCTACTTTTAGTGATTTTTATTTAATTTTGCAAATTTTTGCAATTTATTCGATTTTTCCAACCATCAGTTAATTTAGGCATGACCGACTTACACAAAGACATGAAATAAAATAAATTTTTTTTTTTTTTGATTTTCTTGAACTTTTGCTTAAGAACACAATGAAACACTTTATTGTTGGTCAAGAAAGTTTGACCAAAAACTCACTAAGACTCAAGGAGACTTAATTAAAATCTTTTTGTGTTTTTCTGAAGAAGTTTTAAAGATCAAATATTTTTGGCTTTTCAAGAGAGGTTGGAAAAATTAAAAAAGACATCTTTTTGGTTTTTCTAGAAAGGATTATTGAAAGGCAGAAAGCGGACAAAGATAACACCTCTAAACTACACAACCTAAGACTAAGGCACTAACCTATAAGGAACTTAAAGATAAGCTTAATCAAAGTTGATCATTCCTACATATTGAACTAGGAAGTTAAACCTAAAAACGTCAAATCCCTTGGTGAAGAGATCTGCTAGTTGATTCTCAGAGGAAACATGAACTAAAGTGATAAGCTTTTTCTCGTGACAGTCCCTAATGAAGTGATGCCTAATCTCTATGTGTTTTGTTTTAGAGTGCTGAACATGATTCTTAACAATGAACATTGCAGCATTATTATCAATATCAATAGGAGTAGACATGAAATTCAAACCGTAATCCAGAAGCTGATTCTGGATCCTGAGAACTTGAGAACAGCAAGAGGCAGCAGCAATGTATACTGCTTCAGCAAGTCAGGTAGACATAGTTGACTGTTTCTTGCATTGCCACGAAACCAATCGATTTCCCAAGAATTGAGCTCCTCTCGTGGTTGACTTCCAATCCATATTGCAACCCAATCATTGATCTATACAAGTGTTCATCAACATATTCGCCTTCAAGGTCTGAATGGAGTTTGATTCGAGTCTCGACAAGAGTGAAAAGGCCTTTAGAGTCATGAAACCAAAACTATACGGTATGATCTTACTACTGCATGATTTGGTAATCGTATAAGCAACAAGATGTAAATAAAGCTTCACTTTATTGATTCACAAAGAGAATTACACAAAGTCTAGAGAGAGAGAGTTACACACTCAGTTACACACACTTAAGAGATGTAGAATGACAGAACTAGTTGACTCTCTCTAACACGAACTATTTATAGTAGACACAAGCTAGCTGGCGGACCACCAGCGTACCATTTGGTACGCCCGTACCAAATGACCTCAGACCATTTGGTCCTGCCACCTTAGCATGAAGCCACTATAACTCACACAGATGCTCTAACCTAGATACAATACACGAGACACACATTAGCATAGGAATATGCTCTAACAATATTCGCCTTCAAGGTCTAAATGGAGTTTGATTCGAGTCTCGACAAGAGTGAAAAAGCCTTTAGAGTCATGAAACCCAAACTTCTTCAGCATTTATTTCACATACTTTCCCTGACTAATTAGAATACCTTCAGCATTCCCTAGGAAGAATGTGAGTTCCCCCATTGAACTCATTTCAAACCGCTTTTCCATCAGATTCTTGAACTCATGACAGAGAGTCTTATTGGTAGATCTGAAGATGATGTCATCCACGTATACTTGAACCAGTAACATATCGTCACCCACATTCCGTATGAATAGTGTTTGATTAATCACCCCTCGCTTGTAGCCATTTTCCCTTGTAACATTTGATTTCCAGACTTAAAGTCAGACATGGTGAAACAAGTTGGATTTCTTCACAAAAGTGCTTAATCGGTCAAACGGGTCAAGATTGCTTCAACGGATGCTAAGATCGAGGTTATTTGCTCAAAACCTACAAAAGAAAACATCATGAAGCTTATTTAGTTTGAATCAATCAAGCATTAATGTTAAATTTGAGATTTTCAAATTTTCAAGACTTAGAAAATTTTACAGCTATGTTCTTGAGCATAATCACTGGGTCAAAATCAAATTTCACAAAAACAGGTTTTGATTATTCCATTAGGTTCGAAATTTGCCTAGGAACAAATTTGTTAACTGTAGTAAACTCCAAAAACCACTTAACTTAGGTGAAATCGGATCAAATAGTGACTTTTTAAAAAATCTTCCAAGAACACTAAATTTGCTCTAAAATATTCATTACTTGATGTTATTGGATGATTCAAGCTGCTAACAACTCCAAATCACGAGTCTAACATGCGTGGGTGTTCAGTTTTGACACAAAATCACTGGAAGAAAATTTTAATTTGAAAAGTCACGCATCAGTGACTTGCTCTGTGTTCGCATGAATCTGAAAATATTCAAAATTGACCCTTTTATTATGATTATTGATGAAAACTAAGCATTCCAACATATTCCTTGTGAAATTTCGTTCAAATTATGTCAAGAATCACACAAAAACTAGATTTGATGACTTGAATGAGAGATTCTTTGAGTTTTTGAGAAACACTCAAGAACGTGAAGAATAATGGCTCTAATACCATTTGCCAGGACCAAATTTAAGCCATTTCTGATCCAATGCACATATTCAAGTACGTAAATCATGAATCCATGATCAAATCATGTTGTTTGTTTGTTTAAATCCTTAGATTTCCATGTCTGAAACTCAAGAACACGAGGGTCTTCACACACACAAGTGCTCTCAATCCAACAGCCGTCCATGTCAAAGAATTTGGTTATTTAGGGTATCCTGAGGTGGCTATTTATACTGGAGAGAGCACAGGTCATCATTGCACAGATTACAAGAGAATTTTCTAGAAGTTAGTGAAATTTATTACATTAGACCTGCGAAATCGCTAAGAATAAATACAAGATCGCTAAGACCATTATTGAGATCGCTAATTATAAACTCATGTTGCAGATCTTGGCGATATTGCTAAAAGACTTAGCGAGATCGCTAAGACTAAACTTGAAGTCGCCCAAGCCAGATTCAGATCTTATCGATGTAAGCGAGGTCGCCCTAGGTTAGCGAGATCGCAAGAGGCAAACACGAAATCGCCAAGGCATTATCCAGATCGCCAAGAGCAATCCAAATCGCCAAGTAGAGTGACCAAGTCACCAAGGGTAACTTGAGATCGCCAAAGGGAAGATCCAAGTCGCGATCCAAGTCGCTATGAACAGACTTGATATCGCTAGGAACAAGTCTGAAATCGCTAAGGGGTATTCTAAAATTGCCAAGTGTAAAATCATGAAATAAGCTAAGTATGGATCATGTCTTAAATTCTTATTATTATCTGTTTTGAGAAGGGTAATAATAATAAGCTATATTTTCATAATTAGTAGAGTGAATCTTATTTATTCTTATTGCATGTGGACAAAGACGATTAGAATAAATTTATTTTTCTAGCCTTATTCAATGCAAATATATTTTTCTATCCTTATTCAATGCAAATGTGTGAAGAAGGTTGTCTCTGTATTTTGTTTCGGAAGTGTTTTAAAGGGGGGGGGGGGGATGTAACAACCAGGATTTATGAATTAGAACGAGACCAGTTGAACAATTAATAAAAATGAGAAAAACATGAATGAGATCAGGGCAGACCGTCCCGACCTACATATGGGCAAATGGTCCACTTCCTTGTGTCGGGTCTTGGGTTCGGTGCATCCTGTCAGATTAGTCTGCATGTTTCCTAACACAACAAGCAGATCGTCCTAGATCAGATTTGACACCCCAGACAGTCCGCTTTGATGCCAGACAATATAAACAATGTGACATCCGAGAATTTCAAGGTTTACTTCCGTTAGACAATTCCGTTAGTTACGTTATAAGTGTTAACTTTGTAACTAATGCCTAACTAGGCCGAATACGTCCACGACCTTTGGTTGATCACCAAACCCGCTCATATGTGTTATGTGTTCATTTACTTATAGTTATTATGTGCAATGTGATTTAAATACATGATTTAGTATTGTGAATAGCATGACAATCCATGAACTGTACTTATCTTGCTTAAAATGTAAACTGGTCACTTTTGGGTTTCCAGCGAAACTACCGGGCGAAACTATAGTGTCGCTCGGTTAGCCAACCCTCTGACTAACAGAGCCAGTTTCGCTTGGCCAGCGAAACTGACCAGCGAAACTAGCTCCTGTAATATATTAACATAAAACCCTAGAGATCCCATTTTGCACCATTTACTCAAAACACACACACACTCTCCTGGAACTTCTGGTCAGCCAAGAATCACCACAAGCCGACGTGATCCCAGCCTCGAGACAACATCCATTCGGATCCTAGATCGAATCGTGAGTCTCCCAAAACCATTTTTATGTGTTCTTTATGTGTTTTCTTAAAAAGCATGCTTAAACCTCTATGGAATCACCTGATCTCTTGATATGTTGCTTAGGAATGCTAGATATGTCATAAAGTCAGTAACTTTACGTTTGAAATCAAACCATAATGAAGATTTATGCTATTTAGGCCATTTTAGGTTTAAAATGTGTTTTTGGTGATTTGAATGTGAAAACCCATGTTTAAGGTGTTAATACTTGTTGTTTGATGTTGGTAAATGATTATGCATACTAGATATTGAATTACATGAAATATGGAAGCTGTTAGATTGATTTTTAGGCTGATTTACGTGTTTTTCGCGACCAGCGAAACTGTACTGTTCTCTGGGCGAAATTATGTAGCGAAATTATGTATATCTTCATCCAGCGACACTATGTAGCGAAACTGTAGTGTCGCCGGGTAAACCGACCAGACTTGTCCGAACGAAACTACCGAGCGAAATTCCCTGAACGAAAGTTCAAAACAGTTTCAGGCGAAACTAGGCTAGCGAAACTGTGCCAACAGTTTCGAGCGAAACTAGCCTAGCGAAACTGTGTCATCGGGTATTGCCTAGCGAAAGTGCTGCCCGTGCACACAGCAAAACTGCCTAGCGAATCTATACTAGCGAAACTGTGACCAGACCTAAACCCAAACTTGTGCAACTTATTTGAATGTAATGCTATGACTTACATGATTTTGCTATGATGAGACATGCTATGATTTCTGTAATATGTGAACCCTTGTTTATGATCAACCATCGGTGTCGTGTGTCGTTATGTCGTGTCGTAGTTCCAACGTGCTATGTTATGGGCCATAGTGACGATAAGTTAATGATTAGACACAAAACTAATACTTAAGACCTAAACGTGTTCATAGGTCTTCGTTAAGCAATAATTGGATTAAATAGCAAGTGTAGCTGAGCAACCTAAGGTGAGTTTCACTAACCCTTTAATTGTGAGCCCGATTGGGTCACAACGAATATACTAAACGGAAAACAACGCTGACATTTTGAGGTATTACCAAATGAGATACCTGTTATGGAAGTTGGAGTGTTTTATGGGGAGCATTTGCAACTGTCCACCCTTGGGGTTTCAATTGAAATCCGGAAACGACCATTTTGACACTTAAACTCTTTTTAGGATTTCAGATGAAATCCAGAATAAACATTTTAATATGACTAGTGTAGGTTAAAGTCTAAACCAGATGATATCACATGATTTCTAAGGATGCCTTAAAAACTTAAAAGTCCTCAATTTAGTACTGTTGATCTGAGAAGCGAGGGGATGTTGGGTAGATCTACTGAGGGTTTGACAAACCCTGCTCCGCGGTACACAAATGTGTAACCAACCGGCCGGGGGCCGAACGGAGTTCAATATCAGCCTATTTTAGTTGTGGGCCTCCCGAAAGGGACACAACTGGAGGCACCAACCATCGGCAAATGCCGAACTCTATTACGTCAGCTTTCAGCCCTAGTACGACCTCCTTAGTGCATGGAAACCGGATTAGCTACCCGCGATATCGGTTGACCGCTTTAACTTTTACTTAACTAGTGCATATTCGATAATTCTATACTTGGCAATGTTTGCAAAACTAATACTTATTACATGATGATGAATACGATTATGAGACCGGGCCAATGCATGTCATGCCCACCGTGAACTCACCAACCGTTAGGTTGACACTTGTGTGGTTTTCACTTTTGCAGATCGTTGAGGAGTATCCCCTGGAGGTTGGCATGGCACATGAAGATGTTCTTCTTTCATTTAAAACTAAACTGGGATTCCTAAACAATGATTTTGTAAAGCACGTGGTTAGTGCTAAGATACTGATGTTTTATTCCGCTGCATAACTTTTGAAACTGTTTTATGATGAATGTTTGAATTATACTCTGATTCGTTTAGTATTTGTAACTAATGGTTGTGGTCCTGGTTTGCTCGCACCCCTTAACGGTATAAACTCCGTTAGAGGTTATTTGGGGGTGTGACAGATTGGTATCAGAGCCATAAGTTGCAGAGAACTGGAATCATTTTGAAAACGATTTGGAAACTGCAACTAGAAACCTTAGTTACAAACGAACAAACAAAATTCCCAAAACAACATTTTACGTGCCAACCTGGGATACTCGCTCTGCTGTGTAAGTAAATACTCCATATGTACATATATAAATAAGTATATATATAGACCGTGTCTAGGTAGTCTAACGGAAAACCTTAGGAAAATTTTCACACACGAATACGAAACGCGAAAGCTAATACGCACGCTACTCGGGGGAAAGCGACAACGAAACGATGCTACACGCTACGTCCTGATTTCTACTACGATAACTACGCCGACGGTGAATTTTATGGGGAAAGCCGACTTTCGACGATAGCTACTTACGATTTACGACGTTCTTCGACGAAGCCTCCATTTTGCACGAAAATTTTTCTGGACTAATAGTGGGATAACGGGAACTGGATAATATACATATTATGGGATATGTATAGAATATAACTGTGACTGAACACTGGCTACTTTAACTGTTCAGCAAGATGTCTGGAAGAGGACACGGGAGGAGCAACATTAACATGACGCCTGCACAACTACAAGCTATGATCAATGAGCACGTGCAAGCCGCTGTGGCAGCCGTCCAAGCTGCGTACGCCGCTCAGGGTAATTATTATGCCCGTTAAGGCCCAAAGCAATTGTAATTTTGACCTGTTTAAACTTAAAACCCGAACTATTATTGCATCAGGAAACCACCATCACTGCACGTTTAAGTCCTTCATGGACTGCAAGCCAATGACGTTTTCCGGCGAAGAAGGAGCGGTAGGACTCCTCAGATGGATTGAGAAGTCTGAAAAGGTCTTCTCTATGTGCAACTGCCCTGCTGGAGATAAAGTGAAGTATGCTACTGGTACCTTTGAGGGAGCTGCTCTCTCCTGGTGGAATGCCGAAATCCAGATGGTTGGGTTAGACGCGGCTAATAACATGCAATGGGAAGTGTTTAAGGAACAGGTTATGGAGGAGTACTGTCCCCGCGACCAAGTGAAGAAATTAGAGGGTGAATTCTTGAATATGAAAATGACTGGGTCGGAAGTGGAGCAGTATACCGCGCGATACCATGAGTACGAGGTCTTGTGCCCCACAATGGTTGATGCTGAGTTCAAACGCATTGAGCGTTATCTGGAAGGCCTCGCGCCTCAAATCAAGGGACTAGTGACTGCCAGCAACCCCGCAACCGTGCAGCAAGCCATCCGTTTGGCTCACAAACTTACTGATCAGGAGGTTGAGAAGGGTACACTTCCTGCAAAAGCCTCGGAGAAGAAAGCCTTAAGTGGCAAGCGTAAGGCTGAAGAAGAAGCTCCAGCGACTTCTGTGAACAATCAAACTGTTGGGAACCAGTCTGGGAGATCTACTAACTCCCAATATCAGAACAAGCGATCTGACAATACAAGGTCCAATTTCAACAATGGCAGCAACAGTGGGAGTAACAATCGCCAAGGTGGGAATGGAAACTACAAGGGTAAAGCCCCGTATTGTAACAAGTGCGGAAAACACCACAGTGGTATGTGTAACAAAGGTTTGGAATGTGGAAGATGTGGGAAGCTGGGGCATGAAGCCAACAACTGCTGGACCAACTTGCAAAAGTTAAACAACAACGGTCAGAATCAAGGAGGAAATAAAAACAACAGGGGAAACGGAAACAACCGCAACGGGAAAGGAAACAATCAGAACAACAACAATGGTGGAGCCCGTGGCTGTTTTGAATGTGGTGCTCAAGGCCACATAAAAAGAGATTGCCCGCAATTGCGCAGACAAGGGAATGGTAACAATGGCAACGGTGGAAACCAGGGCAACGGAAATGGTAATGGCGGAAATGGAAATGGTGGAAACGGGAATGGTGGGAATGGTAGAGGTCGTGCCTTCGTCATGTGTCAAGGGGAAGCTCGCAACGACGCCAACGTGATTAACGGTAAATTCATCCTTAATGGTTTCTTCGCTACTGTATTGTTTGATTCTGGTGCTGAAAGAAGTTTTATTTCCACTAAATTTGCTAAGTTGATTAATGCTAAACCAATTGCCTTAGATGCTAAGTATGTGGTAGAGCTAGCAAATGGTAAACTTCATGATACGACTCAAATAGTTAAGGACTGTAAGTTAGAACTAGCTGGCCATACGTTAGGAATCGATCTTATGCCTTTCCCGATTGGTAGTTTTGATGTCATAGTAGGAATGGATTGGTTATCTGAAAACCGAGCTGAAATTTTATGCCAAGAAAAAGTGGTTCGTATTCCACTCAAGGACGGTGAAGTGTTAACAGTTCAAGGCGAGAAAGGTGGAACAGTAACCGGCATTATTTCGTTTCTCAAAGCTCAAAAGTGCCTTCGTAAAGGTCACTTCGCGATCCTTGCAAACGTCACCGACACGACACTTCCCGAGCGCAGAATCGACGACTACCCGATAGTCCACGACTTCCAAGATGTATTTCCTGAAGATCTGCCTGGTTTGCCTCCATTTCGACAAGTCGAGTTTGGAATCGATTTAGCTCCTGGAGCCGCTCCGATTGCACGCGCACCTTACCGTTTGGCAGTTAGCGAACTCAACGAACTCTCCGCACAACTTCAAGAGTTACTCGACAAAGGATTTATTCGTCCAAGTTTGTCTCCGTGGGGAGCACCGGTATTATTTGTTAAGAAGAAGGATGGAACGTTCCGCATGTGTATTAACTAGCGAGAGTTTAACAAGGTTACGATCAAGAATCGGTACCCACTTCCTCGAATCGACGATCTCTTCGACCAACTACAAGGTTCGAGCTACTTCTCAAAGATTGATCTACGGTCTGGATATCACCAACTTCGCGTCCGTGATGAGGATGTTCCCAAGACTGCTTTTAGAACTCGGTATGGTCACTTTGAGTTCCTGGTTATGCCGTTTGGGCTAACCAATGCGCCTGCTGTGTTTATGGATCTGATGAATCGAGTGTGCAATCCGTACCTCGATAAGTTTGTGATAGTTTTCATTGATGATATTTTGATCTACTCCAAGACTAAGGAAGAGCACGAGAGACATCTACGACTTATCTTGGAATTACTCAGCAAGGAACAGCTTTATGCCAAGTTTTCGAAGTGCGATTTTTGGATTCGCGAAGTCCAGTTTCTTGGACACATTGTTAATCAGGATGGAATTCACGTTGACCCAGCTAAAGTGGAAGCTATCAAGAATTGGTCTACCCCTAGAGCGCCAACCGAAATCCGACAATTTTTGGGACTTGCCGGATATTACCGAAGATTCATTAAGGGTTTCTCGCAATTGGCTCAACCCTTAACAGCTTTAACGCACAAAGGAGCGCAATACAGATGGGGTGAAAAGGAAGAACACGCGTTTCAAACTCTTAAAGACATGTTATGTTCAGCTCCGATTCTCGCGTTACCCGATGGGGTTGACGACTTTGTAGTTTACTGTGATGCATCCATCCAAGGACTCGGTTGCGTGTTGATGCAACGGGACAAAGTGATTGCCTACGGGTCAAGGAAACTGAAGGACACTGAGAAGAATTATACAACGCATGATTTGGAATTGGGAGCCGTTATTCATGCACTCAAGATTTGGAGACATTACCTCTACGGAACAAAGTGCACAATATTTACCGACCACAAAAGCTTACAGCACATCTTTGATCAGAAGGATCTCAACATGCGACAACGACGGTGGGTCGAGTTACTAAATGATTATGACTTAGCGATTAAATATCACCCGGGAAAAGCCAATGTTGTGGCTGATGCTTTAAGCCGAAAGGAGTATGAAAAGTCTCGACGAGTACGAGCGCTGCAACTCACCATTCACACGGGATTGCCGGATCGGATCCGCGATGCCCAACGAGAAGCTTTAAAAGAAGAAAACTTCGCAGCTGAAGCACTGCGAGGGGTAGATGGTAACTCTGAAGTTAAGTCCGACGGACTCAGGTATTACAATGATAGAATTTGGGTTCCTTTACTTGGAAATCTTCATGAGCTCGTGATGGACGAGGCTCACAAGTCAAGGTATTCGGTGCACCCTGGATCGGATAAAATGTACCAAGATTTAAAGAGCTTGTATTGGTGGCCGAATATGAAAGCCGACATTGCGCGATATGTGGCTAAGTGCTTAACATGCTCAAGAGTTAAGATTGAATACCAAAAGCCTTCTGGATTATTACAGCAGCCAAAGATCCCAGAATGGAAATGAGAGGATATCTCCATGGATTTTGTAACGGGATTACCTCATCGATCGAATCGACCAGATGCGATTTGGGTTATCATTGATCGACTAACCAAATCCGCACACTTTATTCCAATGAGGGAAAGTGATAACATGGATAAGTTAACAAAGCTGTACACTGATAGAATTGTGGCACGTCATGGAGTGCCTAAGACCATTATCTCTGACAGAGATCCTCGATTTACTTCCCGACTATGGAAATCTATGCAAGAAGCACTGGGAACCAGACTGGATATGAGTACAACTTATCACCCGCAGACCGATGGTCAGACGGAACGAACTATTCAGACTTTAGAAGACATGCTCCGAGCTTGCGTTCTCGACTTCGGTAAAGACTGGGAGGCTCATCTTCCGTTGGTGGAGTTCTCCTACAACAACAGTTATCATACAAGCATCGGTGCAGCACCTTTTGAAGCTCTTTATGGCAGAAAATGTAGATCGCCCGTGTGTTGGGCCGAAACAGGTGAGAAAGGACTCACTGGACCAGAACTCATTCATGATACAACGGAACGAATTATTCAAATCAGAAAGCGGATAGCTGCAGCACGAGACAGACAAAAGAGCTATGCCGACAAACGCCGTAAGCCTTTGAAGTTCGAAGTAGGCGACAAGGTACTGTTGAAGGTATCTCCCTGGAAAGGTGTGATACGCTTCCGGAAGCGTGGAAAGTTGAATCCTCGCTACATCGGTCCTTTTGAAATCATTGGGGAAGTAGGCCCGGTGGCCTACCGATTACAACTCCCTGCAGAACTCGATGGAGTTCACAACGTGTTTCACGTTTCGAATCTGAAGAAATGTCTGGCTGAAGACACTGAAATAATTCCTTTGGAGGAATTGGAAATTGACGAACATCTGAGATTTATTGAGCAACCAGTAGAAATCATGGGACGCGAGGAGAAAGCCCTCAAACGTTGCAAGATTCCGATCGTCAAGGTCCGATGGAACTCAAAGCGTGGACCTGAATATACTTGGGAACGAGAGGATCAAATGAAGAAAAAGTACCCTCACTTGTTCGAGCAAACGTCCACAGAAACTCAAGGTATGATTTAATTTTGGGGACCAAAATTCCTTTAACAGGAGGAGGATGTGGCGACCCTAAAACTTTTGTTTTCTTTCCCCAGCAACTACAGCAACGATGACAGCCGAGGCTGCGAACGCTACAACGCAAGAATAATTTTCGGGACGAAAATTCCATTTACAAGGGGATGATGTGACATCCGATAATTTCAAGGTTTACTTCCGTTAGACAATTCCGTTAGTTACGTTATAAGTGTTAACTTAGTAACTAATGCCTAACTAGGCCGAATACGTCCACGACCTTTGGTTGATCACCAAACCCGCCCATATGTGTTATGTGTTCATTTACTTATAGTTATTATGTGCAATGTGATTTAAATACATGATTTAGTATTGTGAATAGCATGACAATCCATGAACTGTACTTATCTTGCTTAAAATGTAAACTGGTCACTTTTGGGTTTCCAGCGAAACTACCGGGCGAAACTATAGTGTCGCTCGGTTAGCCAACCCTCTGAGTAACAGAGCCAGTTTCGCTTGGCCAGCGAAACTGACCAGCGAAACTAGCTCCTGTTATATATTAACATAAAACCCTAGAGATCCCATTTTGCACCATTTACTCAAAACACACACACACTCTCCTGGAACTTCTGGTCAGCCAAGAATCACCACAAGCCGACGTGATCCCAGCCTCGAGACAACATCCATTCGGATCCTAGATCGAATCGTGAGTCTCCCAAAACCATTTTTATGTGTTCTTTATGTGTTTTCTTAAAAAGCATGCTTAAACCTCTATGGAATCACCTGATCTCTTGATATGTTGCTTAGGAATGCTAGATCTGTCATAAAGTCAGTAACTTTACGTTTGAAATCAAACCATAATGCAGATTTATGCTATTTAGGCCATTTTAGGTTTAAAATGTGTTTTTGGTGATTTGAATGTGAAAACCCATGTTTAAGGTGTTAAAACTTGTTGTTTGATGTTGGTAAATGATTATGCATACTAGATATTGAATTACATGAAATATGGAAGCTGTTAGATTGATTTTTAGGCTGATTTACGTATTTTTCGCGACCAGCGAAACTGTACTGTTCTCTGGGCGAAATTATGTAGCGAAATTATGTATATCTTCATCCAGCGACACTATGTAGCGAAACTGTAGTGTCGCCGGGTAAACCGACCAGACTTGTCCGAACGAAACTACCGAGCGGAATTCCCTGAACGAAAGTTCAAAACAGTTTCGGGCGAAACTAGGCTAGCGAAACTGTGCCAACAGTTTCGAGCGAAACTAGCCTAGCGAAACTGTGTCATCGGGTATTGCCTAGCGAAAGTGCTGCCCGTGCACACAGCGAAACTGCCTAGCGAATCTATACTAGCGAAACTGTGACCAGACCTAAACCCAAACTTGTGCAACTTATTTGAATGTAATGCTATGACTTACATGATTTTGCTATGATGAGACATGCTATGATTTCTGTAATATGTGAACCCTTGTTTATGATCAACCATCGGTGTCGTGTGTCGTTATGTCGTGTCGTAGTTCCAACTTGCTATGTTATGGGCCATAGTGACGATAAGTTAATGATTAGACACAAAACTAATACTTAAGACCTAAACGTGTTCATAGGTCTTCGTTAAGCAATAATTGGATTAAATAGCAAGTGTAGCTGAGCAACCTAAGGTGAGTTTCACTAACCCTTTAATTGTGAGCCCGATTGGGTCACAACGAATATACTAAACGGAAAACAACGCTGACATTTTGAGGTATTACCAAATGAGATACCTGTTATGGAAGTTGGAGTGTTTTATGGGGAGCATTTGCAACTGTCCACCCTTGGGGTTTCAATTGAAATCCGGAAACGACCATTTTGACACTTAAACTCTTTTTAGGATTTCAGATGAAATCCAGAATAAACATTTTAATATGACTAGTGTAGGTTAAAGTCTAAACCAGATGATATCACATGATTTCTAAGGATGCCTTAAAAACTTAAAAGTCCTCAATTTAGTACTGTTGATCTGAGAAGCGAGGGGATGTTGGGTAGATCTACTGAGGGTTTGACAAACCCTGCTCCGCGGTACACAAATGTGTAACCAACCGGCCGGGGGCCGAACGGAGTTCAATATCAGCCTATTTTAGTTGTGGGCCTCCCGAAAGGGACACAACTGGAGGCACCAACCATCGGCAAATGCCGAACTCTATTATGTCAGCTTTCAGACCTAGTACGACCTCCTTAGTGCATGGAAACCGGATTAGCTACCCGCGATATCGGTTGACCGCTTTAACTTTTACTTAACTAGTGCATATTCGATAATTCTATACTTGGCAATGTTTGCAAAACTAATACTTATTACATGATGATGAATACGATTATGAGACCGGGCCAATGCATGTCATGCCCACCGTGAACTCACCAACCGTTAGGTTGACACTTGTGTGGTTTTCACTTTTGCAGATCGTTGAGGAGTATCCGCTGGAGGTTGGCATGGCACATGAAGATGTTCTTCTTTCATTTAAAACTAAACTGGGATTCCTAAACAATGATTTTGTAAAGCACGTGGTTAGTGCTAAGATACTGATGTTTTATTCCGCTGCGTAACTTTTGAAACTGCTTTATGATGAATGTTTGAATTATACTCTGATTCGTTTAGTATTTGTAACTAATGGTTGTGGTCCTGGTTTGCTCGCACCCCTTAACGGTATAAACTCCGTTAGAGGTTATTTGGGGGTGTGACAAACAAGGTCCCAGCTCAAACCTGTCATTTGTGCATGATTTCTTTAGAAATTCTTCGTCTCTCTCGACACTTTCTCGTCCTAGAAGGGATTCCAGATGTTCTTGTGGCTAATCCTTTGAAGATTTATGCAAGTGAAGCTTAGGTAAGCTTCTAATCATCATTTATTCAAGATTATGGAAATTATTGAGTTCAAACTCCATTCTCTTTTAATTTTTATGATTACAGAAGTGTGACGCCCACTCCCAGTCTTGGCTCCAGGAGGGGTCACGTGTCGAATTTACTCATGAACACATGGTACAACAGAGATAACTAAGCAGGGGAAATTAAAAACTTTTCATTTATATATATAACAAGTTACAACAGTAAGGAAGATAACAACATAATATATAACTAAATCTTATCTATAGCTAAGCCAGTCTACTACCGAGTCTTTCCTGATAGCTTGTCCATCTAATCAGCCCTTGCTAGAGCCCTTCCCTTGCTACTTTAAAACATTACCGATACCTGACATACATGCTTTTAAAGGTCAGCTTACGCTGGTGAGTTCTAAGTATTTAAAACTTTTACCTTTGTCGTGAAAGGTTACTTCAAACATTTGGACCTAACGGCCCCTTTCTTTATAGACATTTAATAGGTATAAAACATCACAGGATTATACCAAAATATTTAAATATTCAGTATTAAAACTCATTTAATACTTTAAAACATACCTCAAACATTTGGGCCTAACGACCCCTTCTTTATAAACATTTAACATGTATAAAGCATAACGGGATTATACAAAAACGTTTAACTCATCATTATTAAAATCATTTAATACACTAAAATACCTTGGCCATCCGGGACCCATCCTCTGTGCAAATAATCATTAAGTATAATACAGTCATACGAAACATTATAAGCAAAACCTCTTTTTACTAAGCATTTTCTACCTTTGGGACTACTTTATAATAACCATTTATTATAACTCTTCTGAAAACTGTTCATAACAGGTAATCATAACCTCAAATATTTATAGGTCTTTAAAACATTCCACGTATGTGTATTAACACAAAACACATAAAAGCATTTAACTCAAATACTTTTCAAGTAAATAGTTGAATATATATCATTTCATGTATATCAGCCCGAAAACATTAAAACATTTAAAACATTTAAGAGTGGACTCATAGAATTCACCTTATTCTCTTAAGCAGTTAATTCAGACAAAGTCTCCGTAATGCCTTCCAATTAAACCTAATCGCGCATTGTACGGCGTTAACGCAAGGTTTTTATACAATAAACAATTACTATGTTTATTTTAACTCTTTATTAACTTAATAATACTTAGTTATTAAGTTTATTCCTTTTAAAAGGTCAAAAATGACCAAAATGCGCTTTAGGACATTATCATTTTCTTTTGTTGATAATATGAAGACACGCATTCCTATAAGTAAACGCTCACTCTGGTATCGCCCCGTGAGGGATGCCATTTCCCAGTTGGGATTTATGCGACACCCTCGCTTTTGCCAGAAACCCCAGTGTACAGGCGTCTACTCTTTCGGTCCGTGCGAGCTTCTAAGTATCCGATTAACTCGGTATTTTAAATACTTTACCATTTATCCATTTTAACTTCATATATACTTATTATATATAAAGACATGGTTCCATGTCAAAAATCAAGTCTCCATACCCTTTGGATTATTTTATATTAAACAATCATATTCCGAAACCCTAATTTCTTGTTATTCTCATTTCTTTATCAAAACTCATTTTCTATTCAAAACTGACTTAGGGTATTATCTGTCATAACATTTTATAACATGCTTTAAAATTTCAAAGCTTAGTTCATTACCGTTTGTCCGGGTTTGACAGTATAGTGTCTGGAAAACCCTAATTTCAACACTAACACTTTAAATATATATTTACATATTTTAAATATATATTAAACATATTCTTTAACCCGATAATTACTTTATCATTATCGTTAACCTTTATATTAAATATATACGTTTATATATATTTATTATCTAAATATATTCCTTTAATCAATTTTATTAATTAAAACTGATTTGATCATATATATATTTTATTTGTCTTAAATATATATATATATATATATATATATATATCATTTATCCCGTTCTATTATGATTTCATATAAACTTTAACTTAACAATTATATTTGTAATAATAATAAATATATAACATGATTACCTTCTTGACCAAGTCACCAAGGGTAACTTGAGATCGCCAAAGGGAAGATCCAAGTCGCGATCCAAGTCGCTATGAACAGACTTGATATCGCTAGGAACAAGTCTGAAATCGCTAAGGGGTATTCTAAAATTGCCAAGTGTAAAATCATGAAATAAGCTAAGTATGGATCATGTCTTAAATTCATATTATTATCTGTTTTGAGATGGGTAATAATAATAAGCTATATTTTCATAATTAGTAGAGTGAATCTTTTTTATTCTTATTGCATGTGGACAAAGACGATTAGAATAAATTTATTTTTCTAGCCTTATTCAATGCAAATATATTTTTCTAGCCTTATTCAATGCAAATGTGTGAAGAAGGTTGTCTCTGTATTTTGTTTCGGAAGTGTTTTAAAGGGGGGGGGGGGGGGATGTAACAACCAGGATTTATGAATTAGAACGAGACCAGTTGAACAATTAACAAAAATGAGAAAAACATGAATGAGATCAGGGCAGACCGTCCCGACCTACATATGGGCAAATGGTCCACTTCCTTGTGTCGGGTCTTGGGTTCGGTGCATCCTGTCAGATTAGTCTGCATGTTTCCTAACACAACAAGCAGATCATCCTAGATCAGATTTGACAACCCAGACGGTCCGCTTTGATGCCAGACAATATAAACAAGGTCCCAGCTCAAACCTGTCATTTGTGCTTGATTTCTTTAGAAATTCTTCGTCTCTCTCGACACTTTCTCGTCCTAGAAGGGATTCCAGATGTTCTTGTGGGTAATCCTTTGAAGATTTATGCAAGTGAAGCTTAGGTAAGCTTCTAATCATCATTTATTCAAGATTATGGAAATTATTGAGTTCAAACTCCATTCTCTTTTAATTTTTATGATTACAGAAGTGTGACGCCCACTCCCAGTCTTGGCTCCAGGAGGGGTCACGTGTCGAATTTACTCATGAACACATGGTACAACAGAGATAACTAAGCAGGGGAAATTAAAAACTTTTCATTTATATATATAACAAGTTACAACAGTAAGGAAGATAACAACATAATCTATAACTAAATCTTATCTATAGCTATGCCAGTCTACTACCGAGTCTTTCCTGATAACTTGTCCATCTAATCAGCCCTTGCTAGAGCCCTTCCCTTGCTACTTTAAAACATTACCGATACCTGACATACATGCTTTTAAAGGTCAGCTTACGCTGGTGAGTTCTAAGTATTTAAAACTTTTACCTTTGTCGTGAAAGGTTACTTCAAAAATTTGGACCTAACGGCCCCTTTCTTTATAGACATTTAATAGGTATAAAACATCACAGGATTATACCAAAATATTTAAATATTCAGTATTAAAAATCATTTAATACTTTAAAACATACCTCAAACATTTGGGCCTAACGACCCCTTCTTTATAAACATTTAACATGTATAAAGCATAACGGGATTATACCAAAACGTTTAACTCATCATTATTAAAATCATTTAATACTCTAAAATACCTTGGCCCTCCGGGACCCATCTCTGTGCAAATAATCATTAAGTATAATACAGTCATACGAAACATTATAAGCAAAACCTCTTTTTACTAAGCATTTTCTACCTTTGGGACTACTTTAGTCCCTTTCGGTTGGCCGTCGCCTCCTGACCTCTTGAGCAACCATCGTTACTTCAGTGGCTTTATATCCACTGCTTGGATTGTACAACCCCCCTCTTACCCTCGTCTTAGATAATCTTTGCTTAGATTAAAACCTCTTCAAAACATCCTCAAAAGTCCGTTTAAATAACCTTTGTATTTTTTACTCAAAACATTTCCTTTACTTTAAAACCTTTAAAAATATTTATCTTTATAATAACCATTTATTATAACTCTTCTGAAAACTGTTCATAACAGGTAATCATAACCTCAAATATTTATAGGTCTTTAAAACATTCCACGTATGTGTATTAACACAAAACACATAAAAGCATTTAACTCAAATACTTTTTAAGTAAACAGTTGAATATATATCATTTCATGTATATCAGCCCGAAAACATTAAAACATTTAAAACATTTAAGAGTGGACTCATAGAATTCACCTTATTCTCTTAAGCAGTTAATTCAGACAAAGTCTCCGTAATGCCTTCCAATTAAACCTAATCGCGCATTGTACGGCGTTAACGCAAGGTTTTTATACAATAAACATTTACTATGTTTATTTTAACTCTTTATTAACTTAATAATACTTAGTTATTAAGTTTATTCCTTTTAAAAGGTCAAAAATGACCAAAATGCGCTTTAGGACATTATCATTTTCTTTTGTTGATAATATGAAGACACGCATCCCTATAAGTAAACGCTCACTCTGGTATCGCCCCGTGAGGGATGCCATTTCCCAGTTGGGATTTATGCGACACCCTCGCTTTTGCCAGAAACCCTAGTGTACAGGCGTCTACTCTTTCGGTCCGTGCGAGCTTCTAAGTATCCGATTAACTCGGTATTTTAAATACTTTACCATTTATCCATTTTAACTTCATATATACTTATTATATATAAAGACATGGTTCCATGTCAAAAATCAAGTCTCCATACCCTTTGGATTATTTTATATTAAACAATCATATTCCGAAACCCTAATTTCTTGTTATTCTCATTTCTTTATCAAAACTCATTTTCTATTCAAAACTGACTTAGGGTATTATCTGTCATAACATTTTATAACATGCTTTAAAATTTTAAAGCTTAGTTCATTACCGTTTGTCCGGGTTTGACAGTATAGTGTCTGGAAAACCCTAATTTCAACACTAACACTTTAAATATATATTTACATATTTTAAATATATATTAAACATATTCTTTAACCCGATAATTACTTTATCATTATCGTTAACCTTTATATTAAATATATACGTTTATATATATTTATTATCTAAATATATTCCTTTAATCAATTTTATTAATTAAAACTGATTTGATCATATATATATTTTATTTGTCTTAAATATATATATATATATATATATATATATATATATCATTTATCCCGTTCTATTATGATTTCATATAAACTTTATCTTAACAATTATATTTGTAATAATAATAAATATATAACATGATTACCTTCTTGACGTGTCGTGATACGAGTCCGAATAATCAAGATAACAAAGTGGTCCGTTTAAGATAAACAAATAGCCTTTCCCGACTAGTTTCTCGCCACGAGCATTTCCTCGTTGTCGGTTCGTCGTTTGGACCTCGTTACGCCACCGAAACGTCGCCCGAAAGTGTAAACGGCTTAACTCGCCGTTCCTTTTTCTAACTTGAATTACGACCACCTACGACTGCCGTTAATAACCGCCAACCACCCCCACCATTATCCGTCATGCTGGTAGTTCATCGCCGCTGCCGCCATCCCCCGTCGTCAAATATTCGTTACCGAAAGTTAACCGAAGAGAGCATGGTGGTGTCAGGTTTACCGGGTTTTAATCCCGTTTCATCATGTTTAACGTCACCACCACCTTTGCCATCGTTTCCCGCCACCAACTCGCCATTGCTTACGGCCACCATAACGCCACCATCGTCATCTCTGAACACTCAACGAATCATCGTTATCATCATCATCGTTATCATCATCATCGGAGGTCGGTTACCTCCGGTCTGCTGTGCTTCACCGGAAAACGGACGAAGGGAGAAAGTCGGAGGTCGCCGCTTCTGGGTCGCCATAGCTGCCGGAGGGTGCTGCCGCTGGGTTCGTCGTAGCTACAGAGTAGCACCGATAGAAAGTCGCCGGTCGGGGGCCGGCTTCTGCTGTGATTTCGAACGGAGGGAGAGGGGGAGCGCCGACTTCTCTTTCTCTCTCTTCTTTCTTTTTCAAATCTTTTATTCTTTCTTTCCTTCTGTTTGTTTTTGTTGGGCAACTGATTTTGTGTATGTATGAATTGTGAATTGTGTGTGGTGTTGATGTACTGGTTTGTGCATCTATTTTTATGCAAAACTAAATTCACAAAAATGTTCCACGTAAGATGCTAAGTAAGTCTTTTAAATGATGAATCATATCAAAATTTTTGACAGGTAGAAGTTTGAAAAGTAAGGAACAAGTTAATATTAAAGATATTTCATACGGGGTAATATTAATAAGTAGGTATACAATCAGTATTTTAAACCCGTTAAATAATTTAATATTTTATAAACGGTTCACAAAAATTTCCAGATCATCTAAAATATTACGGGACTCTAATAAATATAGTTAATATATTTATTCTTCGGTTGAAACGTTAATTAACCGGTGAGCGTTCAGTTATTACGCGGTAGAAGCGCATCTAATCATTGTCGCGGTCTCGGCCGTTTGACAGATCGAATACGTCTTCTTGACTGAAATGCTAACCGAATTGATTTCGGTTATTATCGCGTAACAGCAATGGTTACCGATTTCACCGTTTTTCGTGCCGAATATCGTAAACATATTTTATAACGATTATAAATCAAGTATTTAACAATACCTGATATTCTATTTTCGCTTCGGTGCTATTTTAGTGACATTCGTGCTTAAATACGGTTTATTACAAACCGGGCCCAAATCACTATTTTGCGTTTTCCCGCTTCGTTATATCTCGGATCTAAGATCCGTCTGCGCCCATGATCTTTATTTTTCGTTATCTATCACATTTTGTAATTTTGCCTCTTGACGTTTCCTCGAATGTCGTGTCGAATATTCGTATGTGAATCCTGACGTTTCTCTATTTTATATATATAGGTTTAGGGTAAAATACATCAAGCAAAAACGCTACATCCATTGCGGATTGATCTGGGGCGTCCATCAAGATCATCCAACAGCCATGATCTATGGTGTTTCCGCCTATGGTGTTTTTTTTCCCCACCGAAAACGCCATAGGCGAAAACACCATAGATCTTGGCTGTTGGATGATCTTGATGAACGCCCCAGATCAATCCGCAATGGATGTAGGCTTTTTATGTGATGTAGCCTAACTCTCCTCTATATATATATATATATATATATATATATATATATATATATATATATATATTATCACATCTATTTCAGCTACTTAACAGATATATCACGTATATAACTTAAGTCATAAAGTTTTGGGGTGTTACAAGAAGTGTGCATGGATCATCAAAGTTGATCGAAAGTGGTTAGAGGTGATCTTAAGTACAATTAAGGTAAGAGATGTTTGAATTTGTACATAAAACTCATTTATAAGATAATGGTGGTGATTAGTGGCATTAATCACCTATGGATCTTGCATACAGGCGATTATTGAGCTAATAGAGGAATGGAGAAGTTCTGATCAGAAGTGTTCTTGGCCAAAAACGAGATCGTACAAGTGATCTTGCTTAAGGTATAAGTCTCTTATCTTTGCATAAAGTTTCCATTATTAGAAAGTTCAAAAGAGCTATTTTGGGTTTGATTAGTGGTCACAACTCACAAGGGGTTAATATACCTTTAAAATGACTTATAAATTAGATGCGTTTGAAAACCCAAGATAAAACAAGTCTAGAAGTGAAAATGGACAAAGTCAGATTAACGACAACATAGTCGATGCAGACCATCTGCTTATATAGCAGACGGGACGGTCAGTCGAGAATGTTGGTTGAAGCGGGCCATCTGCATACATGCATGCATATGGGACAGTCCGCTTCACTAGGAGATCAGAAGTGCATTTTTATGAAATTTAGTGTTTGATTTAGTAAACCGGCACTAGACTAGTTACGGGGCCGTGGGTCTTAGTTTGGGACTAAATCACATCAGTTTGGGTAAACCTAGTGTTAAAACCGGAGGTATCCTATGTGATCAATTTGGTCAAACCCAAATGACCGAGTGGTGAGATTTTCACCACGGAGTTAAGTCTAAATGTAGTATAACTATTTTTAGCTTCAGATTGTGATTGTACCTATAATTTTTTAGGTATTCATAAGTGTTGATACATAGTACCAGATCGTCATGTGAAGTATCAAATACAAGACTACATGTTGTGATTCGAACCTAGGGCGAACTCAGAGTTTGGACTCATCCGAACATGGTCGGAACCTGAGGTTCCTCTGATCGGGTTTTGGGTTGTTTAGTTCAACTATAAATAGTTAAGTCTTGTATAGGATTACCACTTCTTGGTCAGATCTTGTATGTGTAATCTGTGGTGTTTCTCAGTGGTCTAATACAAATCATTTGTATTTACATCTTGTGTTCATTCGATTAACATTGATTTCATCACGACCGAGTAGACGATCCACCGCTCACGCCTTTTCAAGTGGTATCAGAGCTTTCGGTTCAATCTACTGTTCGGAAATCTCTGTTTTTCATCGGTTTGAGTTAAAATTTCGGGGTTTTTACAAAATTTCATCATTTTTGTACTCGTTTGAACATCTCTAGTGAGCTTTTGGTAAAAATTCTTCTTCTAAACTGATTCTACTAAGTTTACTTGAGTCACTATTGAATATCTCGCTCGAAAACATTAAAAATCATGAAACTTGAGTTGATTTCGTTCCAGTTCGTCTAAGGTTCGGCTGAAGATCTAAAAACGGCAAAATAATCGCTTCGAACTCTAAGTTCGGATCAAGTTCGACTGATTTCTGAGTTCGGATACTGTTCGGACATAGTTCGGATAAGGTTCGGCTGGGTTACATCTGGTTCGGCTAGAGTTCGGCTTGTTTTCTGATTCACATATCCGAAGTAGTGGTTTGGCTGAGGTTCGGCTATAATTTTGGTTCGGATTAGGTTTGGAGGAAGTTCGGCAAAACTATTGTGTCCGGCTGAGGTTCGGGTGAACAGTAATCGAGATTTTTATAAGTTTTCAGACAAGATGAGTGATTTTCAAGCGTTTGCTGCAATTCAGAATTCGATGCAAGCTACAATGCAAACAATGATGAACTATGATAATGAAATTGGAACAAGTCAGAAAGTTCCCAAATTGCTAAAATTGGAAGATTATCATAGTTGGGTTAAACGATTTGAAGCGTACGTTGATACAAATGACATTGATATGTGGTTGTCATTCACTGATCAATATGTGTATCCTAAAGATGAAACCGGGGAGCCAATTATTCAAAGAAAAAATACTTCTGAACAAACGAAAACATATCAAGCTGAAATAAAAGCGTATGGTACTTTTACAATGGCATTACCTAAAGAATTGCTACATCAATTTTCTAGAAACTATACATTGAAGAGTTTATGGGATGCATTGGAAAAGAGATGTGAAGGTAATGACCAAAATAAGAAAAGTCGACAAAAGGTTTTGAAGAAGGAATTTGATAGTTTCAAGCATTATCAAAACGAATCAATTCCAAATCTGATTGCAAGATTCGCTCACTTAATGAGTGAAATACGTTTGGTGAGTTTTACAAAAGAAGAAGCTGATATGAAAGAAAAGATTTTGGAGGCTTTACCTGAGAAATGGGAGAATTATGTGATGATCATCACTCATGATAAAGAATATCTGGGGTTATCATTTAATGATATGATTTAAAGAATTCAAGCAAGTGATATGGAGTTAATGGTAAATAAATCACTTCCGCCACAAATTCAAAATCTTGCGGTATATCATGGAGAAAATGATTCAACAATTAATGCTATGAAGCCTAATATTCTTAGTTCCGCACCTCCTACAACATTCATAGCAGGTAAATCTGAAAATTCTGATTATTCTGTTGGTTGTACTGTTTCAATTCCTAGTTCTTCAACTCAAAATGCTTTGTGTGCTCAAAATACCGATGATTATAATGCTTTAATGTCTGCATTAGTATCTTCATATTTTGGTGTTATTACTGGTTCTGTGAGTAATGCTGAATTGACAAATGAAGATTACGATCAGATCGATTATGATCATTTGGAATAAATGGATCTAAATTGGCAATATGCTATGTTAGTTCGAAGGATGAAGAAATTTTTTAATAGAATTGGCAAGAAACGATTGAATCAGGATGGTAAGATTGGTTTGGACAAATCAAAGGTTAAATGTTTCAAATATCTGTGTATGGACATTTTGCCCGAGAATGCCTAATGTCTACTGAAAACAAATTGAACACAGGTCAACATGCTCATTTGATGTTTACATGTTCCAATTCAGATCAAAAAGCTCAAAGAGTATCTGATTCTACTGATAACAATTTTGACTGAAATATTTTGGCATCCAGATGGATTTTCCTGGAATGCAAATTCTAGTATCCCAAACCAGTCGAATGTTCCTATCACTGTTGCATTGACTGCTCATCATGATGATGATAGTATTCTGACTGATTCTGATTCCAATTCGACAATATCAATGATCAAAGAAGTTAAGATTGAAGAATCAAAATGTCTTGAGTGTGTGAAATTACGCAATAAGAATGCAAGTTTTGAACGAGATTCACAATTATTGACTGAAGAAATTATTGTGTTAAAGAAAGAATTGGAAGAATTTGAAAAGAAATATTATGAATTAGTGCATGTTCATGAAGAGGTAGTGAAAGAAAATAGTATATTGGCTGAAGAGTGTGAAAAAGCCAAAGCTGAAGCGTTAGCTGCAACACAAGATTTTGAAAATTTATTTGAGAAGAGTTATCGGGTTCAACAAAAATATGAAAAAGCTAAAGCTCTTGTGATTGAATCTGCTACTACAATTGAGAAACTTCAAGAGAGAGTGTATACACTTCAAGATTCTAATGTTCTTCTTCGAGATAAGAATGAAGTATTAACGAAGGATGTGGACATACACATAAAGAAGTGGGAACATGTTACCGAAGAACTTTTTGCTGAATGTGAGATCCGGAAGTTGCAAACGTATGAATATGATGATCTCAATGGAAAATTCATCAGGTCACAAAAAGAAGTGTTTGATGCTCAACAGAAAATTTCTGAGCTAAAACTAGAAATTTTGGAGTTAAATAGGCAAGTGAAGAACTACAATTTATCGCCAACATTGCTGAATTTCTTATATAAACAGGATCGGAGTGAAGATAGTGCCAAAAATAATGATATTTACATGGTTCCTCAACCGGTTATCTGAATTTACATCTGCTCCACTTGATCCTAAAGATGAATTGCATGATTATTCGAAGTTTGCCACCCAATCAAAGAAGAAGAAATCGAAGTCTGGGAAAAAGCAAAAACCATTGGGTGAAGCTCCCAAGTTTAACTCAAAGTCTATTCTATTGGAAAATGAATAGATTTTATAATATGGTTGCCTCAAGTTTTCATCTGCAACTGAAGAAGAAGACTTTTTGATTGAAAAGAACAGACTGGAATACATCAAAGCTAAATTTACTAGAGAAGCTAAGAGAAGCTTATAGTTCTTCTTCGAGTTCATCAAAGACCCCAAGTTATAAGAGAAAAGGATTGGGTTTTGAGATCAAGGAAGTACCTGTTTAAGCAAAGAAGCCAGTGAAAGCTGAAAAGATTCCCAAAGTTAAGGTTCCAAAGAAATCACCTCCTCCAAAGGAAAAATCTTATTATTCTGGAAGGTCATCATTTTCAAGGAGTCATCTCCTAGGTATGATTCCTATGATGATTTCTTTGATAACTTTGATTCTGAACATTCTTCTTGTTTTCAAAAATCAAAGAACTTTCAAATGTTTTCCAATTTCGAGAAAGACTTTGTTATGCATGTCAGGTTTTTGCTGTTGATTGTCCAACGACTGCATATATGATGTTAGTCCAATTTGTCATTATTATTGTGCTTAATTTGTCTTATTTAATAACAATAATGGTTGGATTATGTTGCATTTTCACGGGTTTTATGTTTTGAGGTACCGGATGCTTAATAAGTTAAATTAAAGCAGTTACGAGAGAAGCTGGAAGCTGTCGGTACAAAGTTCGAGAAAAACCGGGAACGAGTGAAGACTTAGAAGAAAATTGAAGAAAGTTCCTGAGATTCAAATCAGGGCGGTACGCCCAGAAGTGAAGAAGACAGGGCGGTACGCCCTAAAGTTTAGAGGTGCAGCCGGAAGATTACAATCCGGGCGGTACGCCCAGAGTTTCCCACATTTTGGGCGGTACGCCCCAATTCAGTCGGCAGAAAAAATTAGGGTTTCATATTTAAACTTGTTTGTTAAGTTATTTTCATATCATTCTTCATTCTAGACGACCAGAGCAGTAGGGTTTGCGAATTCCACCATTGTTTTGGAGATTTTGAAGCATTCTAATCATTCGGTAACTGTTTTCAATGCAATCTTTCATTATGTGTTTGTCTGTTTCATTAGCCATGTCCGGCTAATCCACCACTAACCACTTTTGGTGATTGGTTGGTGGATTCGTTCTATGATTAACCTATTGTTTAACTAGTTATTCCGGAATACTTGCTACCGTTGAATACCTACATGCGGAATTGTTAAAATCAACTAGTAATCTAGGGGTTACTGACTTGCAGCTCGCCGCATTTTGGGATGAGATTGGGGCAGTTCCGTTCTTTGAGAGTTTGGTTGAGTCACAGATTAGGGATCCTGTTATCAGATACATTCACAGGATTGTCGCGTGTACTATTCTCGGTCGCCGTTCCGGTGTCGAGAAGGTCACGAAGCTGGATTTGGCAGTGTTGCGTTCGATTGTTGGAGGCTATGACCTCAACATCGCTGGAGTGTTGATTTCGTCGTTTGCTAGGCGGAGGACATCTGGATCGGGGGTACACCTGAGTATGGGGCCATATGTGACGAGGTTAGCGAGGAGATTAGGTGTGTTTGATGCGGGTAGGTATTTGGAGACCCATTTGACTAGAGGGGCGGAGACGTCTCATTATGAGTTGGGTGACATGAGGTTGGCCAAGATGGTCACCATGACTGATCCCCCGCAGTGGGAGGCCGTGCGAGATAGGGTAGTACAGGGTGATGAGGCTGCTAGGGCCGCGAGGCGGCATAGGATTTTACATCAGGTGGAGAGACCGTTGAGGCCGAGGAGAGAGCGAGTTCCGAGGGATGCTCAGGTGACTGTGGCGATGGCGCAGGAGACGGTATTAGATTATGTTGATATGCGGTGTGATAGGATTGAGAGGGCTATTCGATATATGATGACGCAGCAGGGTATGGTGATCCCTGATTTCTTTCAGGAGCCTGAGGGTGATGTTGATGGAGCTGATGATGATGGTGGAGATGAGGGCGGTGATCCAGATGCAGGTCCTAGTGGTACAGGTGGAGATGCTGGAGATGCTGGAGAGGATGAGGAGGAGTAGGTGCTGATCATGCTGATATCACTACCATTGCCGATCGGTTTTGTTTCTTGACTCTAGTACTTTTTGGTTATTTTGTTTTTACTAGATCATGGTCTGTATGATATTATACTATATGATAACTGGGGGTACTGTACGGGGTAACCGGTTGGGGTGGTTGTGTTTTCTTTTTGATTGTATATATGGCATGATGTGTTTGTTCTGTGGTAGCACCGTGGTTGAGATGTGATATCCATACATTACTTCTTCCATCCGATTTCTGGAATTCACGATCTGTTGCGAGAGGGTGTTGGCACGACTTCCGAGGAGCTTTTCACAATGATTTCAGGGGAGTGTGTTCCAACTTGTACTTTTTATTTCTTTATTTTTATTTTTATTTATTTTTGCATTTATTTTTTTTTATTTTATTTTTATCGTTCGTGTCTGTATATTCGTTATGTGCGTGTTTCCTATCACATTGAGGGCAATGTCGATCTTAAGTGTCGGGAGGGAGACAGGACGTCAGTTTTTAGTAGTTTTTCAATTTTTAGGTAGTTGTTTATTTTTATTTTGGAAAAAAAATTTGAAAAACATAAAAAATTACAAAAAGATTTTTTTTATTTTTTGAGTCAATTTTAGTTTTAATTGTTTGAGTCAAAATCTGTTTTGGGAAAATTGCCGGTACATGGAAAATGATAGTACAATTGGGAATCGATTTTCAGAAAAATAAATTATAAAGAAAGAAAGGGAAAGTGGTAAGAAAAGGAGAGAATGGAAAATATAGCTAATTTGTGATGTGTCGGTAGGCCCAGCTGATTTAGTAAAGCTTAATTATCCTTTGGTGTTTATTTGTGTATAAATAGGTAAATAATTTAGCTTGCTAGTGGGTTCCCATTTTAGAGGTAATAGTGAGATTGAAACTGATGATTAGGAGGAAAAAGACCTTTTTAGATTAGAGACTTATATATCCTCAGAATAAATTGGCACGTTATGATCTTTTTGCGAAAGCAAATCCGAGAAATAACGGCGCCCCATTTTTCCATCTTTTGAGCATATTAGGTAATTAATTGGCTAATGAATTAGAGTGAAGGGACAGAATACTCATGTATGATTTCGGGGGTAAGACCTTGTGAAAGAATACCTCTGATGATGTTTCGGATCTCGCGGGCAGAACACTCACGTATGATTTCGGGGGTAAGACCTTGTGAAAGAATGCCTCTGATGATGTCCGTTGGTAAGTATAGTTAAAATTAACCAATTATAAAATTAAAAAAAAAAAAAAAAAGAAAGAAAAAGAAAAGAAAAAAAATAGAAAGCAATTGCAGTCAAATAAATGCTCAAGCAACTTCACTATCCATTTGAATCCATCATTCTTGGGATATATGAGTATCTAGTTTAACTAGGGTGGGGAAAATATAAATAATACATCTTTATTACCCTTTACTTTGACCGAATTTGAGTCGGGATTAGACTAAGCTAGGACTTTCTAAATGTGGGACACATAAGCAGGTTGAGACTTTATTCGGTAAATTATATAAACACCTTGGGGGCTCAAAGATCAGTGTTGGGTTTAGTCGGACCGAAATATCGGCGATTGCAATTAGTATATATAATTACATTTTGGAATGTGGAATGGAAAAAGGTTGATAAAGTGAAAAGTCAAAAAATTTTGAGATTGATTTCCCGATTATGATTCCATGGCAGTTTTTCCGAGACGGAAAAAGTCAAGTGTGGGGATGTGATGTTAGTCCAATTTGTCGTTATTATTGTGCTTAATTTGTCTTATTTAATAACAATAATGGTTGGATTATGTTGCATTTTCACGGGTTTTATGTTTTGAGGTACCGGATGCTTAATGAGTTAAATTGAAGCAGTTACGAGAGAAGCTGGAAGCTGTCGGTACAAAGTTCGAGAAAAACCGGGAACGAGTGAAGACTTAGAAGAAAATTGAAGAAAGTTCCTGAGATTCAAATCAGGGCGGTACGCCCAGAAGTGAAGAAGACAGGGCGGTACGCCCTAAAGTTTAGAGGTGCAACCGGAAGATTACAATCCGGGCGGTACGCCCAGAGTTTCCCACATTTTGGGCGGTACGCCCCAATTAGTCGGCAGAAATTAGTCATATTTAAACTTGTTTGTTAAGTTATTTTCATATCATTCTTCATTCTAGACGACCAGAGCAGTAGGGTTTGCGAATTCCACCATTGTTTTGGAGATTTTGAAGCATTCTAATCATTCGGTAACTGTTTTCAATGCAATCTTTCATTATGTGTTTGTCTGTTTCATTAGCCATGTCCGGCTAATCCACCACTAACCACTTTTGGTGATTGGTTGGTGGATTCGTTCTATGATTAACCTATTGCTTAACTAGTTATTCCGGAATCCTTGCTACCGTTGAATACCTACATGCGGAATTGTTAAAATCAACTAGTAATCTAGGGTTTTAGTGGTCCACTGTTTATTGATCTAGCACTTTCCTGCGGCAGGACTAATCAGCCCATTAGGAAACTAGGTTATTAGGTCAAGGAAGCAATTGGGGGGCATGTCTATGTGTCACGGTTAAGTAATTAGGTTTTTCTAGATCGGTAGCCAACCAGGATCCAGAAGTGGTTAGATTTGTCTCATTTGAATTCAATTAAGTTTTTAGGTTAAAGTTAGTTAATTTGTTAGTTAGATCACTCAATCAATCAAAACAGCCAAGTGGCAATCTTAGTTAATTTTAGGTAATCAATAAATTTAGTTAACTTAGTTAATCGACTAGTCAATTTCCACATATTCCCTTGGTTCGATAACCCTAACTTACCATTACTACAAATCAATCTAGTTGGGGATTTGAAACGGCCTGACAAACCGTTATCAAATTGGCGCCGTTGCCGGGGAATTAGTGCGCTTTTTGATTTGTTGATTTTTGTTTAATTTGCAATTTTTGTTTCATTTTTCAAAAAATTCAAAAAACCCAAAAATAGTATTTTTATCCAATTAATTACTTTCTGCAACTAAAAAAAAAAAAAAAAAAATTTAATTTTTGCCGAAATTCAATTTTGGGGCGGTACGCCTAGAGTTTCCATTTCTTGGGCGGTACGCCTTGAGCCAATTTTCACAGAAAGTTTTCAAAATTTTGACCTTCCAAGTTTCGATTTTTTCTGTTCCATTGCATTATTTACACCCCCTGGAACAGTGCTGCGTAATTGGTTTGCTTGTTTGTGACCGATTTTGCAGGTTTTAGGTGAAATTGCATGCATACGCGGCATTCCCGCAAGACATCCCCGCTGATTTACAATCCGGAGATTGAGAGAACCGCTCGGCAGAACCGAGCAGAACAGAGAAACAGAAGAGAAATGGAGGGCCAGAATCCCAATCCCAACCAAAACCAAAACCAAGATCAAAATCCAAACCCCAACCAAAACCCAAACCACAACCAAAACCCGAACCCAAATGAGAACCTCAATCAAAATCCCAACCAACCACAGAACCAAGGCCAAAATGAACCAGTGGACCCTGCCATGCCACAAAATATCCCTCCGGGTCATATTCCACCATTTCGGGTGCACGGGCACAATTCTTTACCATCCCTTTCCCCTAAATCTTCATACCATGAGGAGGACGGTTACCACTACCGGGTTAGACAACCAAGTCCACCTCGCCAACAACAACCACCCTTATTCCGCCGAGCCCCACCACAACAACCTCCACCACCACAAAACCACTTTCGACAAAATCCCGTGTATGAGGAGCAGTGGGGGCATGATTGGTATGACCCAAATGAAGATGAAGATGGATATGGGTATAGAGAGGAACCACCAGTTGACATTCCAAGGAACAGAGCACGAGCTCCACAGGCTAATGTTGCCCCACAAGGAAGAAGAGCTTCCCCCCAAGAGGAGTTCCACAATTCAACCATGGGGGAGCTCGTCTTCAAATGGAAGGAGGAGTCCCACGATTGGTAGAAAACCCGCCGGTTCAGGGAGTGGCTAGTCACTTTAAGCCAATCGTTGTTCCGAGTGCATCCGCGGTAGTCGCACCAATCGGAGCAAACAGACGAGCTTTTGAGGTTCGACCTCAATACTTGAGTCATCTACCAGAATTTTACGGGAAAAGAACCGAAGAACCATATCATCACATTCATAGCTTCGAGTCTACATGCATACCTATTGGAGCCACGGGGTTCACACAGGACGATGTCAAGCTAATGCTTTTCCCGTATACCCTCAAAGATCGAGCAAGGAGATGGTTCGAGAGTCTAACTCCCAGTAGCATCTATACTTGGGTGCAAATGCAAGAAGTGTTCCTTGAAGAATACTTTCCGATGAGCAAAACCAGTGAGGTCAAAGAAGAGATCCGGTCCTTCCAGCAACACACCGGGGAACCATTTCATGAGGCACTCACTCGGTTCAAGGACTTGTTGCGAAAATGCCCACATCATCGAATAGACACTTGGGATCTCATTAAAGCATTCTATGATGGTCTCCTCCCAGAGGATATCCGAGACTTGAACTCCATCAGCAATGGGACATTCCTAACCAACACGGAAGAGGTAGATTGGGGGCACATGGAGCGGTTGAGTGCCACATCAAAAAGGCTTGCTCAGAACGGGAGAAGATCGCGATCTGCAGCGGTCAAATCGGTTGATTATGAGGCGGAGGAAAGGATAGAGAAACTTCGCCAACAGACACTCCTCTTGGAAAAACAAGTAGCCCAAATGAAGTTGGGGGGTGCATCAGAAGAGGTGAAGGCTAGTGCACAATTTCCGGTGTGCACGGGTTGTGGCGAATTAGGCCACTCGGTGGATGCATGTTCCACCATGGTTCAGCAAAGCGAAGATGTCAATTATGTCCAGGGAGCGATGAATTCCAACACTTACCATCCCAACCTTCGCAACCACCCAAATTTCAGGTATGGCAATGCTAATAATCAGTTAAATCCTAACTTTCAAACTTCTAATGTGCAGGGTGGAGCTTCAACACAATATCAAGGCCGAGCATCCGGTTACAACCAAGGGAGCTATCAACGGAACACCTACACTCAAGGTGGAAATCCTCCCCAAGGAAGCTACCAACAAGCTCAACCGACACCGGAAGATGGGATGCAAGCGCAATTTGCCGCCCTAATGGAGAAAATGAACTCACTCGCAGATGGTCAAAAGCAGATAGTTGATGAGCAAAGACAGTTATCCGCCAGCCACAGACAGTTGACCGACAAAGTTCAGGGATTTGATCGGAGATTTGAGCTCCAAGACAAGACAATGGGAGCATTTCAGAAACAGTTGGGGCAGTTGGCTGCAGAGTCATCAAGGCGAGATCCAGGAAAGTTGCCTAGTAACACCACCATAAACCCACAACATCAGCAAGGTCAGTCTTCTAGTTCCAAGAACACGCGACACGTGCCAATCAACAAGATCACCACCTTACGATCAGGTAAGTCCGTGGATAATAAGGTAGGGGCACCTCCACCGCAAGTTGATGGGGTGGTGGAGGATTGGGTAAGTGATGATGAAAGTGAGCCGGAAACCGACCAAACTAACCCAAAGTCAGTTGCAACCGAGTCTAGTAACCCTAGGACATCAAAAAGGGTAACCTTTAATGAATCTGGTAATAGGGTGATAGATAATGAAGTGGTTGAACAGAAAAAGTCGGTACCTTTTCCAAAAGCTTTAATTGAACCTAATCAGAAAACATCTAAACGGGGCCCACAACAAGATGAGATGTGGGATATTTTCAAACAAGTTAAAATCAATCTTCCCCTTTTAGATGCAATTAAGCAAATTCCGGCTTACGCAAAGTACTTGAAAGACATGTGCACTCAAAAACGGAATTACAAGATTCCGAAACAGCTTGATGCAAATGCAGATGTGAGTGCCATAATTTCAGGTATTTTGCCCAAGAAACTCCAAAATCCGGGGGCACCAATTATTTCAATTCAAGTTGGTGACTTTCAGATGACCCGTGCCCTTTTGGATCTTGGAGCGAGTGTGAGTATCTTACCGGGGAGCTTGTACGATCAGTACGACTTTGGACCCTTGAAGAAAGCCGACACTACGGTGATTTTGGCTGATTTGACCCCTAAGCTTCCCCGGGGAATTCTATCGGATGTTATAGTTAAAGTTAATGAATTTTTCTATCCGGTAGATTTCTTGGTTCTTGATTATGTGTCGGTTGAAAAAACTGCTCAGCCCACGGTAATTTTGGGTCGACCTTTTCTAGCTACTAGTCACTCACAAATTGATTGTAGGTCGGGTACCGTGGACATGACTTTTGGGAACCGCAAAATGCGGTTAAGTGTTTTTGGCAATGTGACTAACCCTCGGGAAGATGATGAATGCTTTCGGGCTGAAATCGTTGAAGGTCTTACACCTCCATTTTTCTCTTTTAATGAGGAGGATGGGACCTCCGAGGAGTTTGCTTTGTTTGGCAGGGGCTATGCTGATATGGTCAAGGAGATGGAAGCAGAGGATGAGAGCCAAGAGTTGATGGCTGTGAGAGACCAAAGACCACCATGGTCTATTCAAGTGGAGAGCTTACCGGAACATATCGACTCACAATTGAAGCCTTCACTCGAATCACCACCTTCACTTGAACTTAAAGAACTTCCTAAACATTTGAAGTATAATTTTGTTGGTGAGAATAACACTCTTCCTGTTATCGTTTCTGCAGGTCTAACTAAGGAGCAAGAAGAGGAGTTGATGAAGGTGTTAGTGAAGCATCGGGCGGCTATTGGATGGACCATTGCAGATTTGAAGGGAATTAGTCCATCCATAGTCATGCACAAGATCATTACCGAGGAAGGAGCAAAGCCCGCGAGAGATGCACAACGGAGGCTTAACCCGAATATGCGAGAGGTAGTTAAGAAGGAGGTACTCAAATGGCTGGATGCAGGTATTATCTATCCTATCTCCGATAGTTCATGGGTAAGTCCAACTCAAACCGTTCCTAAGAAAGCAGGAATTCAGATTGTTAGGAACGAGAAAGGTGAGGAAATAGCCACCCGACCGGTAACCGGGTGGCGAATTTGCATTGATTATAGGAAGTTGAATTCTGCAACTTCCAAAGACCATTTTCCTCTACCTTTCATTGATCAAATAATTGAGAAGTTGTCCGGTCAAAAGTTTTACTGTTTTCTAGATGGTTATTCGGGGTACAACCAAATTGCTATTCACCCCGATGACCAACAAAAGACCACTTTTACTTGTCCTTATGGCACCTTTGCGTTCCGGAGGATGCCATTCGGTTTGTGTAATGCCCCGGCCACTTTTCAAAGATGTATGATGGCTATTTTTTCTGATATGATCGGGGATTCACTTGAAATTTTCATGGACGATTTCTCAATTTTTGGTACATCGTTTGAGTCTTGTTTGAACCAATTAACACGAGTCTTAGAGCGTTGCATAGAAACCAATTTAGTGTTAAGTTGGGAGAAGAGTCATTTTATGGTTCAAGAGGGGATCGTGTTGGGACACGTGGTGTCGAGTCGTGGGATTGAGGTTGATAGGGCAAAAATTAAAGTGATTTCAACTTTGCCTCCTCCCACGAATGTTAAGGGTATTAGAGCATTTTTAGGTCATGCCGGGTTTTATAGGAGGTTCATTAAAGATTTTAGCAAAATTACTAAACCTCTTTGCAAACTGTTGTTAAAAGATGAAATTTTTGATTTTAATGATGAGTGTCTAAATTCTTTTCACACTTTGAAAAACAAACTAATTGAGGCACCAGTTTTGCAAGCACCCGATTGGTCCATACCTTTTGAAATTATGTGTGATGCCTCAGATTTTGCTGTTGGGGCAGTTTTGGGTCAAAGGGTAGATAAAAAACCGGTAGTGATCTATTATGCAAGTAAGACTTTAGATGGGGCTCAATTGAATTATACTACCACTGAAAAAGAATTACTTGCAGTTGTGTTTGCTCTTGATAAGTTCAGGTCATATATCTGGGGAAGCAAGGTGATTGTGTATTCGGACCACAGTGCGGTCCGGTACTTGATGGAGAAGAAGGATGCCAAACCGAGGCTCATTCGGTGGATCCTTTTGTTGCAGGAGTTTAATTTGGAGATTAGAGACAAGAAGGGTAGTGAGAATGTGGTGGCGGACCATTTGTCCCGATTGCCCCACATTGAAGGAGAAGAGGATGAATGGAGCATCAATGAGCAGTTTCCGGATGAATAATTGTTAAGTGTTTCTAATTTACCTTGGTATGCTAACATTGTTAATTATTTGGCTGCAGGTACAATTCCGGAACATTGGCCCAGGAGGAAGAAGATACATTTGAAGTCTCAAGCACAGAAGTACATATGGGACGAACCGGATTTGTTCAAGGTAGTTACCGGATCAAGTGATCCGGAGGTGCATACCAGAGTCGGAGGTACAAGCAGTGCTAGAGTTAGTTCACGCATCGGCATGTGGAGGTCACTTTCGTGGACACAAGACGGGTCACCGGGTTCTGTCATCCGGGTTGTTTTGGCCCACGCTTTTCAAGGATGCGTTTGAGTTCGTGAAGCATTGCACGAGATGTCACCAGATGGGAAGCATCACAAAGCGTGATGAGATGCCTTTGCAACCAATTTTGGTTGTAGAAATTTTTGATGTTTGGGGCATAGATTTTATGGGCCCTTTCCCTAACTCTAATGGTTTTCTTTAAATTCTAGTAGCGGTAGATTATGTGTCTAAATGGATAGAGGCCATAGCTACTAAGACCAATGACCATAGCGTAGTTTGCAAATTTGTCCAACAAAACATTTTCTCTAGGTTTGGAATCCCTCGTGTGATTATAAGTGATGGGGGGTCCCATTTCAAGAACCTTCGATTTGGCAAACTACTCAAGAAGTATGGCATAGACCACCGAATTGCAACCCCATATCATCCGCAAACAAGCGGTCAAGTGGAGGTTTCCAATCGGCAAATCAAAGAAATTTTACAGAAAACTGTGCGAATCGACCGCAAGGATTGGTCTTCCAAGTTGAATGACGCCTTGTGGGCATATCGCACTGCTTTTAAAACGCCTATTGGAACCACTCCCTATCGGTTGGTCTATGGGAAGGGATGTCATTTACCTGTTGAGTTAGCTCACAGAGCATTATGGGCTGTGAAAGAAGTTAACCTGGATTATGATGCTGCAGGTAGAGAAAGGAAGCTCCAGCTGGGAGAATTGGAAGAGTTACGTGATGAGGCGTATGAGAGTGCAGAAGCATACAAGAACAAGATGACGAAAGTGCATGATGCACGATTGAAGAAGATGGATTTCCAGGTAGGTCAAAAGGTTTGGTTATTTAACTCACGGTTGAAATTGTTTCCAGGTAAGCTGAAAAGCAAATGGACGGGGCCATTCCTCATCACAAGTGTGGGGGGGTATGGTAATTTCGAGATTGAAGACCTGGATGACCACCTGAAGCAGGTAGTTAATGGGCATAGGTTGAAGCCGTATTTGGACTCGGCAGACATTCACGGGCAAGTCGATAAAGACGATTACTTTTTGGCGCCCGCTTCTGAAAGCCCTGAAACGTGAAAGGGAAGTACGGTCTGGCTGAAGACCTTTAAAACTTAGCGCTAACTGGGAGGCAACCCAGCGGTTTGTTTTTCATTTTGATTTTTGTGTGTTTTCGTAGTTTTTGTTAGATTTTATGTTTTGGTGTGTTTTTCAGGAAATCGGGAAACTCGGGAGTGAATATGTGCCATATACTGCGTTCCAGGTAAGTTTTAATGAAATTAGTGCAGTACACATGTTAGGTGGTGCAAAACATGATGTTTTCTCAGAGATAGAAAATTTTTGAGGCAACAAATTTTCAAAACTTTCTGCCAAAATAGGGCCTGGGCGGTACGCCCAAAACTACCCTAGTCTGGGCGGTACGCCCGGAAATTTTCTAAAAATTTTCAAATTTCAAAACACGGGCGGTACGCCCAAAAACCTTGTGTTCAGGGCGGTACGCCCGGAATTTTAAATGCGAAAAAAATATAAAACCTCTTCCGGCGGGTCGGTTCTATCATAACCCTAAACCGCCACCGTCTCTCTCGAACAAACCACACCCACCGCCGCTGTTCCGCGACCACCACCGTCATACGCCGCTGCGCGAGTATCGACCACCGCCGAGTATTTCCCGGCCGTTTCCGAGCTTTACAGGTTCCAATTGTTGTCCGTTTTGTTTGATTTTAGTATTTAGGGTGTTTATATGTTTTAGGTTAGTTTTTGCCATTTTCGATTGAAGTGAACCGATTAGGAACTGATTTAGATGTGAGGACGAGGTTGTTGGAGCGTGATGTCGTTATAGATTGCTCGGGTATCACCGATTTCAATTTCTGCGATCTGATTTGGGCGGCGTACCGCCTAGGTTACCCACATTTTGGGCGGTACGCCCCAAATTGAAATTAGGGTTTTCTGAACCAAATTGGGCGGCGTACCGCCCCTATTGAGCAAGTTTTGGGCGGTACGCCCTGGGATGATTTTCACAGGATTGTTCAAAATTTCCTAAAATCCCAATTTTTGTCGTTTTTAATTTCCAATTTCAGTTTTATTTTTCTTTTTAGCTTGATTTTTGTTTTTCTTTATAAAATTTTGAAAAAACCAAAAAAAAAAATAAATAAAAAAAAATATATATATAAAAAATCGAAAAATACAAAAATAGTTTGTGAACGATGAAACTGCAGGAGGGCCGATTGATATTATTGCTATTGTCTATGTGTCACGATTGTCTATGTGTCACGATTGATATTATTGCTATTGTTTTGTGCTAACTTGTGTGATTCAGGATGTCGGACCAACCGGGCCCTAGTTCCGGACGTAGAGGTCCCAAGAGGAGGAGACGTGGAGATCCGGATGCTGCTGTGCCGGTCCCGCCTTTCAGGAGGAGGATCATCCACTATTGGGGGCCTGAGATTTTACCAGAGGCTGATGTGCTGCCGCCACCCGTCGCGAGGAGAGATCATCGCCAGCGCTCGCGTTTTCAGAGAGATTCGCACGAGGATGTCCAGATGCGGCGGTTTGTTCAGATGCCGCTGTTACACCATAGGACGATCGACTGGGGTTTGTTGGCTCAGCTAGGACAGCTGGAGCGTATTAGAGGACTGATTACTGATCGCTGGAGGAGGGCGTTGACACCAGATGACCACCAGTATGTTGAGCTGACGGTGGAGTTTCTTTCTACTTGCCAGGTGGGTCCTGGGAAGTTTGGCGACGGGAACGCCCTGACTTTCGCTCTTGGCCGTCAGACTCATCACATGAGTATACCTGAGTTTGTGGTCGTGTCAGGGTTGTATACCCAGGAGGAGGTTGAGGAGCCGGCCTTTGCCGAGCTGCCGAGGGGGCTGTTTAGCCGACCCCACCCACAGGGGGTTACTGACTTGCAGCTCGCCGCATTTTAGGATGAGATTGGGGCAGTTCCGTTCTTTGAGAGTTTGGTTGAGTCACAGATTAGGGATCCTGTTATCAGATACATTCACAGGATTGTCGCGTGTACTATTCTCGGTCGCCGTTCCGGTGTCGAGAAGGTCACGAAGCTGGATTTGGCAGTGTTGCGTTCGATTGTTGGAGGCTATGACCTCAACATCGCTGGAGTGTTGATTTCGTCGTTTGCTAGGCGGAGGACATCTGGATCGGGGGTACACCTGAGTATGGGGCCATATGTGACGAGGTTAGCGAGGAGATTAGGTGTGTTTGATGCGGGTAGGTATTTGGAGACCCATTTGACTAGAGGGGCGGAGACGTCTCATTATGAGTTGGGTGACATGAGGTTGGCCAAGATGGTCACCATGACTGATCCCCCGCAGTGGGAGGCCGTGCGAGATAGGGTAGTACAGGGTGATGAGGCTGCTAGGGCCGCGAGGCGGCATAGGATTTTACATCAGGTGGAGAGACCGTTGAGGCCGAGGAGAGAGCGAGTTCCGAGGGATGCTCAGGTGACTGTGGCGATGGCGCAGGAGACGGTATTAGATTATGTTGATATGCGGTGTGATAGGATTGAGAGGGCTATTCGATATATGATGACGCAGCAGGGTATGGTGATCCCTGATTTCTTTCAGGAGCCTGAGGGTGATGTTGATGGAGCTGATGATGATGGTGGAGATGAGGGCGGTGATCCAGATGCAGGTCCTAGTGGTACAGGTGGAGATGCTGGAGATGCTGGAGAGGATGAGGAGGAGTAGGTGCTGATCATGCTGATATCACTACCATTGCCGATCGGTTTTGTTTCTTGACCCTTGTACTTTTTGGTTATTTTGTTTTTACTAGATCATGGTCTGTATGATATTATACTATATGATAACTGGGGGTACTGTACGGGGTAACCGGTTGGGGTGGTTGTGTTTTCTTTTTGATTGTATATATGGCATGATGTGTTTGTTCTGTGGTAGCACCGTGGTTGAGATGTGATATCCATACATTACTTCTTCCATCCGATTTCTGGAATTCACGATCTGTTACGAGAGGGTGTTGGCACGACTTCCGAGGAGCTTTTCACTATGATTTCAGGGGAGTGTGTTCCAACTTGTACTTTTTATTTCTTTATTTTTATTTTTATTTATTTTTGCATTTATTTTTTTTTATTTTATTTTTATCGTTCGTGTCTGTATATTCGTTATGTGCGTGTTTCCTATCACATTGAGGGCAATGTCGATCTTAAGTGTGGGGAGGGAGACAGGACGTCAGTTTTTAGTAGTTTTTCAATTTTTAGGTAGTTGTTTATTTTTATTTTGGAAAAAAAATTTGAAAAACAAAAAAAATTACAAAAAGATTTTTTATTTTTTGAGTCAATTTTAGTTTTAATTGTTTGAGTCAAAATCTGTTTTGGGAAAATTGCCGGTACATGGAAAATGATAGTACAATTGGGAATCGATTTTCAGAAAAATAAATTATAAAGAAAGAAAGGGAAAGTGGTAAGAAAAGGAGAGAATGGAAAATATAGCTAATTTGTGATGTGTCGGTAGGCCCAGCTGATTTAGTAAAGCTTAATTATCCTTTGGTGTTTATTTGTGTATAAATAGGTAAATAATTTAGCTTGCTAGTGGGTTCCCATTTTAGAGGTAATAGTGAGATTGAAACTGATGATTAGGAGGAAAAAGACCTTTTTAGATTAGAGACTTATATATCCTCAGAATAAATTGGCACGTTATGATCTTTTTGCGAAAGCAAATCCGAGAAATAACGGCGCCCCATTTTTCCATCTTTTGAGCATATTAGGTAATTAATTGGCTAATGAATTAGAGTGAAGGGACAGAATACTCATGTATGATTTCGGGGGTAAGACCTTGTGAAAGAATACCTCTGATGATGTTTCGGATCTCGCGGGCAGAACACTCACGTATGATTTCGGGGGTAAGACCTTGTGAAAGAATGCCTCTGATGATGTCCGTTGGTAAGTATAGTTAAAATTAACCAATTATAAAATAAAAAAAAATGAAAGAAAAAGAAAAGAAAAAAAATAGAAAGCAATTGCAGTCAAATAAATGCTCAAGCAACTTCACTATCCATTTGAATCCATCATTCTTGGGATATATGAGTATCTAGTTTAACTAGGGTGGGGAAAATATAAATAATACATCTTTATTACCCTTTACTTTGACCGAATTTGAGTCGGGATTAGACTAAGCTAGGACTTTCTGAATGTGGGACACATAAGCAGGTTGAGACTTTATTCGGTAAATTATATAAACACCTTGGGGGCTCAAAGATCAGTGTTGGGTTTAGTCGGACCGAAATATTGGCGATTGCAATTAGTATATATAATTACATTTTGGAATGTGGAATGGAAAAAGGTTGATAAAGTGAAAAGTCAAAAAAATTTGAGATTGATTTCCCGATTATGATTCCATGGCAGTTTTTCCGAGACGGAAAAAGTCAAGTGTGGGGATGTGATGTTAGTCCAATTTGTCGTTATTATTGTGCTTAATTTGTCTTATTTAATAACAATAATGGTTGGATTATGTTGCATTTTCACGGGTTTTATGTTTTGAGGTACCGGATGCTTAATGAGTTAAATTGAAGCAGTTACGAGAGAAGCTGGAAGCTGTCGGTACAAAGTTCGAGAAAAACCGGGAACGAGTGAAGACTTAGAAGAAAATTGAAGAAAGTTCCTGAGATTCAAATCAGGGCGGTACGCCCAGAAGTGAAGAAGACAGGGCGGTACGCCCTAAAGTTTAGAGGTGCAGCCGGAAGATTACAATCCGGGCGGTACGCCCAGAGTTTCCCACATTTTGGGCGGTACGCCCCAATTCAGTCGGCAGAAAAAATTAGGGTTTCATATTTAAACTTGTTTGTTAAGTTATTTTCATATCATTCTTCATTCTAGACGACCAGAGCAGTAGGGTTTGCGAATTCCACCATTGTTTTGGAGATTTTGAAGCATTCTAATCATTCGGTAACTGTTTTCAATGCAATCTTTCATTATGTGTTTGTCTGTTTCATTAGCCATGTCCGGCTAATCCACCACTAACCACTTTTGGTGATTGGTTGGTGGATTCGTTCTATGATTAACCTATTGTTTAACTAGTTATTCCGGAATACTTGCTACCGTTGAATACCTACATGCGGAATTGTTAAAATCAACTAGTAATCTAGGGTTTTAGTGGTCCACTGTTTATTGATCTAGCACTTTCTTGCGGCAGGACTAATCAGCCCATTAGGAAACTAGGTTATTAGGTCAAGGAAGCAATTGGGGGGCATGTCTATGTGTCACGGTTAAGTAATTAGGTTTTTCTAGATCGGTAGCCAACCAGGATCCAGAAGTGGTTAGATTTGTCTCATTTGAATTCAATTAAGTTTTTAGGTTAAAGTTAGTTAATTTGTTAGTTAGATCACTCAATCAATCAAAACAGCCAAGTGGCAACCTTAGTTAATTTTAGGTAATCAATAAATTTAGTTAACTTAGTTAATCGACTAGTCAATTTCCACATATTCCCTTGGTTCGATAACCCTAACTTACCATTACTACAAATCAATCTAGTTGGGGATTTGAAACGGCCTGACAAACCGTTATCAATATATCCACAAGACTGCTAAATACGTGGATAACAAAGGACAGGTTTTTTATGAACAATGGTCCCTAAAGGTCAAATCAACTCGTAAGCTATCTTGGTCTAAACCGAGTACGCCAGTTGATACCGATTCTGGTTCTGATAAAAAATCCAAATCTCTAAAGATATGGATACCAAAGGTTGTTTCCAAGGCCAGCGATGACTATGTGGAAGACACCTGGCGACCCGACCCTGTTAAATCGGGTCAATCCCAGAGCGACAATTGTTTTATTTGGTGTCAGCAAGTATTTCAGCAACTGTCATCCTATGCACATGAGTCAGAAAAATATTGTAAGTCATTTTTTTATATATAAAAGCATTAGAATGAGATAAAATGTTGGAATTTAACCTTTTATTGAAAGATGAGCAAACCAAAACAGCTGGATAAAAAACACCCTGTTTGGCAAATCATAAACAAATACCATCTGCAAGTGATAGAAAATGTGTTAAGACAAACAACTCAAATGTAGCTTACCACATTTAGCTTACCACAAAGAAGTTGCAATCAGTTTTGAGTGAGTAAAACTCTAGTGTACTTTCACCTCCACTCTCAAATGAAAGGCGTATACATCTTCAGTTCTTTTAAATAAAAAAAAAAGACAAGCAGTTCTTTTAAACAAAAACATCTCAATTATCAAGCCATGTCATAAAATCTTGATAATAGAGAAATAAGTACCATGATAGCATAAAAATAGTAATAATAACATCATTAATGTGAATCACATAGTGCATAATGCCTTAGTGAATTTGCCATCATCTTTTAATTTTGAATTCACCCATTAAAATTGCCTTTCATCAAAACTTATCATTCTAACTGAATTTGCCCCATGAAGAATGTTCAAAACCTAGATGCTTGTCCTCACACCTCAGACCCCACTGATCCTAACACAACTAATGATTCCCCATTTTTCTATTCACTATGCTGCCCATTATATATTTTTTTCTAATATAGTCAATACAACAAGATTCCAACCTTATCCTATTTATATGAATCATAAGCATCACTCCATTTATTTTCCAGCAGCACCTTAATAGCTCCTGCTTCCATAGTGAGCTAATCTAAACTTTGCAGAACGCCCTACTAAACCATGAACAAAGACAAATTAATGAACTTGTCTGTTTTTATTTTCTTTAACATTATACAGAAAATGGTTAATGAACTGATCAATAAGAAAATGAGCAAAAGAAGGAATACGCACACCATTATGCTTCAAGAGTCCAATACTCTAATGTGGTTCATTAAGTAATTGCAAGGCAGCTATGCTCGGAAATGTTGACTTCAAGAGCGGAGAGAGAAACTTGTGTTGACTTTTAACAGAATTTGACTTTGCTTGAAGTAATAGCAACAAATCAACATAGTTTTAAATCAAATTTACTCACTGTGCACCAGGGTCATTCCACTTGCATTCCCAAAGTGATGACGGCTACTAAAACTGGAACAAATATAAATATTATAAACAAAACTCATGAGCACACATGAAAAAATAGAATTATCAATGAGGGTGTTCAGATTTGCATTTTGAAACTTCTATGGTGCATCATTTTACCCATATGGTCCATTACGCCATATCCGAGTAAGGAGAGCAAGAATAGTATGAAGAATTATGTGTGAAAATGTGAGCATATCATAGTGTTCATCAGTTTTAAAATATAAGTTAACCTTTGTAGAATAATAATTCCCTACTTGGTTCTTCTCAGCATTAAACCTTACACCCTTTGCAATCATATATTTGCAACCATCAAAAGCAGATATTCTATGGCATCTCAAACCTGGTCTATTATTCATGCTGGTAAAATATATATCTAACTCACATTCTTCTAACAATGTGTTGGTAAAAAGATTACCTTATGATTAAGATCCCTGATCTATTTTTTTGCCCTCTCCCTCAAAGCATCTTACCCATGAAACTTGTTTAGACCACCCTGTAAAAGAAAATAAATTTGACGCAACATAATGCCACACATTAATAAGAGTTAATGGATATTTAACATTTTAACTACTCAGTGTCATACCTTTTGGGGTTCCCTTTTTGGGTGAATCGACCCATTCTAACCTGAACTCATCATAACCCAGCATCCTGCCTAAACCTGTTATGTACAGTGAAAAGTGAAAATATGAACTTCCTGGAAAACCGATGCTGCTGATTATGTTGTTCATTTGGATGTAAATTTCTGAATGAAAGTTTATATATTGTTAGACTTGCATATAAAATAGGAACAAATAAAAGAAAAAACTGGAACAACGGAAATCAGAAATAGAAGATAATTCTTAACATAAAAATATTCAAAAGACCTTTCCGTTTCATTAACAAATGAGAAGTCTCCATTTATGTATGCATTAGCAAGCCCAAATCAGCTTCTGTAGCAACCTAAAAAACAACATATGAATGACTGTTTCTTCAAATACATGTATAATACTGTAATTAATGTCTTATCAACTGCGGCACTAACTGACCTTCCAATAAAACAGGGGATTAAGAACTTTTAAAGGGCTCTTCTTTCTTGTTCCTTAAAAGGTGAACATTGTACCACCTTCTTCCAATATACTATACAAAAGAAACAATACAGAAAGATGTTTAAATTGGTTTATGTTTGATTTTAAAAGTGTTCCTATGTATAGAGAGTAAAGAGAATGTTACTAGAATTAAACTTCCCGTAGTGATGTAATGTTGATTTTTAAAGGAATCTACTAACAAAAAACCGCGCACCAGTTTTTAATAATGAGGGTATCATATGTTTAGGGTCATTGAGGATTTCACAACTCAGATTAAGCATGTTGTTTGCAGCAACCATACCAACCTGAAACACAGTGAAAAGATTGAGATACATGTGACAAACCACGCATTATGAAGCACAAAATCAAGACCGATTGTAACTACCTTCAATTCGTTTTTTTTCATTTCAATATGGTACTAAATCCTCCAATACCAATTAATAACATAAATCAATAGCATACAGATTTATAATTAGATCTCAAAAGAAGAAAACAAAGTTAGGTCAAAATCAAAGAGAGAAAAATACCAGCGGTGATGGCCTGATGGGTGGGACTGTAACCCATCTCAGACACGAACCAGTAAGCTTAAAGTCGATCTAGGCCGATTTTGTCTCGGATCAGTGGATTGTGTCATTTTCTGTCGCGAATCACCTCTGTTTACCAATAAGGTGTGTATGTAACCAATAAGCATGTTTAGGACCAATGATGGCCCAATAAGGTGTGTATGTAACCAATAAGTTGTGTTTACGGCCAATGAGACCCAATAAGGTGTGTTTAGGGGAAACAAGGGTCAGTTGGGACCAATGAGTCCCGATAAGGTGTGTATGTAACCAATAAGCATGTTTAGGACCAATGATGGCCCAATAAGGTATGTATGTAACCAATAAGTTGTGTTTAGGACCATGTGATGTCCCAATAAGGTGTGTTTAGGGGAAACAAGGGTCAGTTAGGACCAATGAGTCCCAATAAGGTGTGTATGTAACCAATAAGCATGTTTAGGACCAATGATGGCCCAATAAGGTGTGTATGTAACCAATAAGTTGTGTTTAGGAGCATGTAATGTCTCAATAAGGTGTGTTTAGGGGAAACAAGGGTCAGTTGGGACCAATGAGTCCCAATAAGGTGTGTATGTAACCAATAAGCATGTTTAGGACCAATGATGGCCCAATAAGGTGTGTATGTAACCAATAAGTTGTGTTTACGACCAATAATGGCCCAATAAGGTGTGTTTAGGGGAAACGAGGGTCAGTTTGGACCAATGATGGCCCAATTGGTGTGTATGTAACTAATAAGCATGTTTAGGACCAATGATGGCCCAATAAGGTGTGTATGTAACCAATAAGTTGTGTTTAGGACCAATGATGGCCCAATAAGGTGTGTTTAGGGGAAACAATGAAAACCCGTAAGACGGATCTTACTAAAGGTTTTCTTGATCGTAGAGTGAACACGAGATGTAAATAATAGTTTGTTTTATTGAAATCAACATAGACTCAATTACAAACTCTCTCTGAAGCTCTCTAGAGAAACACTGTCAAAAACACATAGTTAAGAACTGGTCTCTCTTACTCGTCCACACATTCAAAGCACAAGTTCCTATATATAGACGTTTGCTCCGAGCTCCGTCCGAACTCCAAGTTCGGCGTGTCCGAACCTCAGGTTCGGACCTAGTTCGGCCAGCAGCATGAACTTGTCTTGAATCTTCATATCATCTTGTTCAGATACTTCACATGATGCACAGATTATGTATCAACAAACTCCCCCTCGTCATGTGCAGTATCTGTTCGCCAGTTAAAACATATTCCTTGAACAAACTCCCCCTCAACTTGATGGTAGCTTGATCTTCGAATACTTGACGATGAATAGTTTCTTTCATCTTTATCAACAGCTTCAGAAGACTTGAAGTTGTGATAAACTCTTTCCTTTGAGTACCTGGCCACCATAAATAACCTTGGTGCAAAACTTCTCTTCGAGAAACCAAGATATGAATTTTGAAAATGTTTTTCGTATCTTGTGTCGATCAATCGAAAACAAATAAGAAACAAAATCTTTTTGATTTTTAGAAAGTTTTTATCAAAACAAACCTAAAATCTTTTTGACTTTTCAAACTTATGCTAAAACACACCAAAAATCTTTTTGTACTTTTCGGAAATGAAATGTAAATGTAATGCAGAAACAAACTCTATTTTTGGGTATTTTGTGAGAAAGATCATGACGCAAGATCATATCAGACATAATGCATCTAGCACATTTCAATTTCGGTCTTAATCAGCATGCAAGCCAAGATAATCGCAAATACAACATTGATTATTTATTTCAGCATGTACCAATCATATTTATCGTTTTCAGATATGCTTAAGGTAATTTTTATCATGCACTGATAACTCGGCCTCTACTCTATCAGAAATACTAGCAAATCATCATGTTTATCATACAGAAGTAACTTTTATTCGAGATTTAAACATCCTTGACGAGTCATGCAAAAATAAAGCAGAACCTCAAATACCTAGCAATCAGGTCGGTCTTTCGACACGCAGAGAAAGCCCAAGTATTTGAGAAAATAAAAAAGCAAAAACAAGTTGAAATTGTATAATCCAACAACAATCAGGTCGGTTCTTCCGAACGCGCAGAGAAAGTCCGATGGATTATACGAAACACCAATAAAAATAAAGCAGAACGTCAAACGAACAACAATCAGGTCGATCTTACGATACGCAGAGAAAGTTCGATCGTTTGACAAAATAAAGAAAATCAAACAAGTTTAAATCTTCCAAAATGAAAACATGCATTCATCAGGATATCTCTTTATTCTATTTTTGTTTTAGAATCATCACATAGCATTCATCAAGAAGCAAACAACCAAAGATTATCAGGCAAGCTTTATGTTTATATCTTACTTGCAGATATCAGATTAGTCATGCACATTCATAGATCATACAAGCACCTACAGCCTTTAGACTTACTCTATCCATGG
>JBCNJP010000013.1:21472287-21535742 GCA_039602395.1 Deinandra increscens subsp. villosa | reverse complement strand
TGTAGGTCCAGAAACAATAACTAATCACGATATTTTAATCTAGTACAAGTGCGGAATCCTTGTACAAGACCGATTCAAGAATAAAGATGAACAGAACACAAGAAAACGATGATTAAACAATAAAAGCTTGATCTTTGCACACGAGATGAACTTGTCGGGTACAAGATAAGAAATCGTAAACACCTCTCTCGGGTTTACGATCGTGAACACTAGTGATTGTAAACACCTCTGGCTGCCTCTCTCTCAATCGTAAACTAGCAACCTGAAATGAGGAGGTCTTGAGGGGTTTATATAGGCACCCCAATGGGTTTACTATTGGGCCCCTTGCGGATCATAAACCCAATAGTAAACCCAAACCCAATCATAAACTAGCCTAAATACAATAGCAAACTAGCCTATGATTCTAATGAAACCCTCTAAGCCCAGCCCAAACTATTTAATATTACAAGCCTCATAATCTAGCCACTACAATCTTCCCCTAGGCTTGTGATATTAAATGTCTTCAATATTTGAAATTCTTCTTCTTAACTGGCTGGCATGGATGTTGATGAAGATTCTTTCCGCAGAAATCTTCAATGGGTTTCATGACGGGCACTTGGGACTTCCTCTTGATCAGCATCAGCTTGAACTTCTTGAAATGAAAAAGCAATGGAATGGAGGGCTCTCATTGACTTGCTTCTTGAAAGAACTGGTTCTTGCTGAATCTTCGGTAACTGTCTTGAATCTCCAAAACAATTAGAGGTTAAATTTTGAAAAACCTCTAACTGTGAAGAACTTGATTGTTGAACTTCAAACTTCATGAACTCTGACTGCTCTCTGTATCATTTTCTTTTTCAAAGATTGACTTGAAATCTTCAGCTTCCCCTAAACTTGTGAGCATTTTCTTTGAAAAACTTTTGAAGCTTTTGGATACTTGTAAAGACACTAACAACTTCCCCTTAACAATTGCTTATTCAGATGGAAGTCTTGTCCGGCTGGTTCTTTAACTTGAGCAGTAGCAACATCTTTCTATCATCAACCTGTCTGACACACATTTGAAAATATATACTCCACCAGACATTTGATGACTGGTCTTTGGGTTAGAAGGTAATTATCATCTGTTCAGTTGATTCAAATTAACATAATTTTAACCAAAAACCCTAATATAGATTACGGGTTTTCTATTAAACTTCCCCTTATCCCAAGACCTCTAAAGACTTCCCCTTAGCTGATAACTTTCCCTCAGCTAAGGACTTCCCTTGAGATAATACATATTATCTTCGAGTTCCCTTCAGATACTATGTATTATGGAAGTCTTTTCATTAGATAATAAGTATCATCCTCGAGTTCCCTTCGGATAATACTTATTATCCCATACTCCTTCCCCTAAAAATTTGTCAAGATCTGTCGGGGGCATATTGTCATGCATTAAAACCCATGAACAACACATTTTGACTTCTCAAATCAACCTGGCCAAGACGAAAACATACCAAAAAGAACTTAACGACTCACCCACGAACGATAAAAACAAACAAATACTTACCAATATCAAACACGAGAAAGTTTACAAGGGATCAAACCGTATAAATCTGACTGAGGAACTCTTTTCAGCTTCAGTTACTCAACTAGTCCAGGTGATTGCCGGTATGTTTGTTCGCTTTAAACTCAAACCCGTTTAATCCCAACCGAATGCGTCATGCTTAATATAGTACATTATTACCCAACCTCAGAGTTTATTGAGGATTCACAAACCCCCAACTTGAGGAACCATGCACCACGGCTATGACTACCACTTATTTTCATTAACCATCAGTTGGTGATCAGGTCGGCCGCTAAGCACGCAAAGAAGACCAACTGAGTGATTATTTTTCATTTTCTTTTCTTTTTCATTTTTTTTCATTTCTTTTACTTTTCTTTTTCTTTTCTTTTTCTTTTCTTTTTCTTTTCTTTTTCTTATGTGGTGTATTCATGACAGCAGAGACATGGCGTGTGAGAGAGTGAATACTAGGTAATTACCACTCTCAACCCATTTTTGCCGGGACTCAGTCTTTTAAACCATGCAACCTGGGATGGGAAACTAAACATATATATCTTTTAAGTTCACTGCACTTTCATTGGAGGTCATAAGTTTAGGTCGAGCCTACCGAGCATATCACCGTGGAGCTTGCCTTTCACTTCCGCCTTACGCGTGTCAGCCATCTCCAACCCGGACATTCATTTTACTTCCCCTAAACTTCTCAAAAACAAGACACAAACAATTAAAAATTGAAAAGCACACTATTTTTGAGGGGTCAACTTTTTCTTCATCTTTACATTTCTTCCCTTTGCTTTTTGATTTTTAATGTCACTATCTTGTGAACATCATTTTTCAGTCTTTTTTTTTGTTTTTTTTTTTAAAGAAATAAAACAAACAAACACACTTAAAAGAACAAAACACAAAATTTTGAAGATATCTGGCCAAGCTAACTTTCAAAGTATTGATTTGAAAATTTTAGAAAATTGGGTTTCATGACATGCACACTTCATTGCATTTGAAGTCAAACACATAATCAATCAACAGCTTAATTGACACTTTAATGAAATAGGTTTGATTCAAAAGACCCTTTGTTGCCTCACCATTCAAACAACCAAGTTAAGACCAGTACCTTTCATGCTGATTTTGACCTTTTACCTCTCAATGAGACATACCTTCCATTTATAGATTACTTGACATGACATGAAGATACGTCTCCTAAACTGTGCCTGGAACAATCACTTATTAACAAACAAATTAGTAATAAAACGTTAGTGATAATCCTCCTTGACTGTTCCTGCACAGAGTGAGAGATTAGTTAGCCATTGGTACCCAAGCCATTGTTTTTCTGGGTACACCTGAGGAATCAATAAAGGATACTTCTTGTAAGAACATCCCCTTTGAGAAATCAGGAAGTTGTGATGGAGCTGCCTTGATTTTTGGTTTCCAAGTTCCAGGTGATTTAACTTTTGTTTTAGTCACTTTTGGAGTTGTGAATTTAGGTATTTCAACCTTCTTCGTTTTAGATTCATTTTTCAAAACAGGTTTTGTTTTAGTCACCTTTGGAGTTGTGCCTTTAGGTATTTCAACCTTCTTCATTTTAGAATCATTTTTCAAAACAGTTTTAGTTACCTTGGGAGGGGTAACCTTGGGTTTTTCAGACTTTGGTTGTTTTGAAAATGGTTTCATCACCTTTTTCTGAAAATTTTGGTAACTTGGAAAGCTGTTGTTTTGGTTTAAAGATTTTCTTTCAGCTTTGGCAGCACCCCAATGTTGATCAGAGGGTTTAACCTTAGGACTAACAGTCTTCATTGCCCTAGGTTTTTCCACCTTCATGGGCTTAGACTTTACAGACTCCTGGGATGAAACCCTTTGACTTTACGGATAGTAGGGTTCATAGTGGCGATAGAGACAGTTTCTAGCAATATGACCAGCAATGCCACAATTAAAGCAAGTCTGCTTCTTTAGATAGAAGTCAGACGTGTACCCATTTGTCTTTGGTGGCATATATTGAGCTGGTTTGCCTTGTGCCTGCTTCTTTGTTTTGTCTGCAACTCCAGATTTGACTTTCTACTGGATCCTCGAAGCCTGTGTTGAACTTGTCCTCATCGTCTTTGTGCTCTCTGGATTTCCTGATGAAGAAGCACCATTCTTGCAACTGCAGTTACAACTGCATGAAGCAACTGAAGAAATGGGAGACACAGCTACTCCTTTGAGTTTTTCATTCTTCACTCTAGCTCTTGGCTTCATACTCGGATGCTTGATGGTGATCTTTGGACTCTCAACTTTAGGTTCACGTATCACTCCATCGGTTATGCCTTTGAACTTGGAGGAGAAGGACGGTAATTCATATCCTACATCTGGTTCTTGGTCAAACATTGATCCAGATGTCATAAAGATCTTCCCCTCAGGCCGTGTCGTCAAGATCACCTTTTCCCTTTCGACTTTGTCAATTACCTTGAAGTATGGGGTTTCAATTTCAGGGTATGGTTTCAACTCTATCCCAGCCTCATCAGACTTAGAGTTGTGACATCTGTTATACTCCTGGCACTCAACATCATCTCTTGATACGTCCTCTATTCTCCCTTCACCATATGTCATGTTTGCCTTGTTGTCTATTTCCTCTTGAGTCAATGGTGTAGTTCCAACCAAGACACTATCAATAGGAGGAGCAGCTTCTTTATAATCAGACTTGGTTCGTTCAACTTGATCCTCACTAAGAAGTATTCCTACAATGTCTCTGGGAACTGGTGGAGGAATGATGCTGTTTGCAGACAGAGACTTATCAGACTTTTCTGACCCACACCCAGTTTTATCTCTCCCAACTTGACCAGTCACAACAGCATGTGACAATTCCTTTCCAGCATCGAGCATTCTTTTGTTTCTTTCCTGATTGCAATCATACTTGACCTGCAACTCATCAAATTTTTGTTGCAGTTCAGTTAAATTATGTGTAAGCTCAGATATCTCAATCCTAGCCCGATCATATAAGATAGTTTCTCCGTTGCTAGCTTCTGATATTTCTCAATGTCTCGCATTTTGTCTCAAATAATTCTATCTGATAATTTTTACAAATTTGCCTAAGTCCAGGAATTATACGAGCACAAGTGGGATTGGGACATATCTCAATTTTGTCAACTTCATCTGTGAAATCATCTTTGTCCTCAACTATATTCTTTTCTTCAACCACTGAACTCATTATGCAGCTTCTGAAATTTTTGAAAAATCAGCAAAAACGGCAAAATCGGCAAAATCACTATTCAAAGAATAGTGTCAGAATCTTAAAACTGAAAACGGAGGCCTTCGGAGTGGAATTTGGGGGTCCAAACGAGCTCCCATGGACGTTAGTCTGGGGTAAATTTGGGGCTCGATGTCACGAACGTCGTGTTCAAACTTGAGCCTCTAACTCCAAACGAGTCAAAAGTTACGTCCGTTTCCATGAAAGTGTGAAAAACTGACTTTTTGCCGCAAAAGAAGAGTATCCGTTCCCGATCGTAAACACCACCGGGTCGTAAACACCTGATCGTAAACTCTCGATTCCGATTGAACTGGATCGTAAACACCGAATCCGATCGAAGTAAATCGTAAACACTGATTACGATTCACGTTTCCGGTAAGAAAATGTCGTAAACCCTTGATTACGACCAAGTACAATCGTAAACTCAAACCTCCAGGTCGTAAACACGATTCCGATGAATATCTTCAAGAAATGCAGTCGTAAACCTTCAACCAAATCCAGAAAAATGTCGTAAACACACAAGAACACCAGCAGATCAATCGTGAACTCGAAGAACACCTTCAAACACTTCAAAAACCCGAACTTTTTCAGAAAACACTTGAATCCAATATCGTGAGAGCCTCGAATTAGTGATTCTTGGCTCTGATACCAATTGTAGGTCCAGAAACAATAACTAATCACGATATTTTAATCTAGTACAAGTGCGGAATCCTTGTACAAGACCGATTCAAGAATAAAGATGAACAGAACACAAGAAAACGATGATTAAACAATAAAAGCTTGATCTTTGCACACAAGATGAACTTGTCGGGTACAAGATAAGAAATCGTAAACACCTCTCTCGGGTTTACGATCGTGAACACTAGTGATCGTAAACACCTCTGGCTGCCTCTCTCTCAATCGTAAACTAGCAACCTGAAATGAGGAGGTCTTGAGGGGTTTATATAGGCACCCCAATGGGTTTACTATTGGGCCCCTTGCGGATCATAAACCCAATAGTAAACCCAAACCCAATCATAAACTAGCCTAAATACAATAGCAAACTAGCCTATGATTTTAATGAAACCCTCTAAGCCCAGCCCAAACTATTTAATATTACAAGCCTCATAATCTAGCCACTACAATCTTCCCCTAGGCTTGTGATATTAAATGTCTTCAATCTTTGAAATTCTTCTTCTTGACTGGCTGGCATGGATGTTGATGAAGATTCTTTCCGCAGAAATCTTCAATGGGTTTCATGACCGGCACTTGGGACTTCCTCTTGATCAGCATCAGCTTGAACTTCTTGAAATGAACAAGCAATGGAATGGAGGGCTCTCATTGACTTGCTTCTTGAAAGAACTGGTTCTTGCTGAATCTTCGGTAACTGTCTTGAATCTCCAAAACAATTAGAGGTTAAATTTTGAAAAACCTCTAACTGTGAAGAACTTGATTGTTGAACTTCAAACTTCATCAAGGATGGTTTCACTCTCTTTCGCCTTACCAACCAATTCAAGGTTGTAAGCGCAATAGCGAGCTACAGCCTCAATACATTTATCAGAACATAAAGCAGATTTTACCTCATCAAGGATGGTTTCGCGTTGGAGTTCCACAAGCCTCTTACTTGCCTCAGATTCAACTTCAGAAGAGCTCACCTCAGTAACAGTTCCATTCACTTGAGCATTGTCTTCAGTCAATTCATCAATCTCCAGCCATTAAGCAAAAGTTGGTTGGAAAGAGAGGGTCAATTGTGTTAGACCCATCAATCTCTCCATCATTTGCCTTCACTACAAGAGCATAGTTGGTCTGGCTAGAAGACGGAGTTTGAGACGAGGAGGTCCAGTTATAGTTGGAATCTTCAAGCGATACCAGCACCTTGCTGCTTTCATCCGATCTTTGTGGTTGTTAAGAAGATGACGATCCACGTTGAGAGACATTCGAGCTGGTGCTCTGTGGCTTCTGGAATGACGAACCGCCCTGCTTCTGATAAGATTGGGTAACACCACCACCCTGCTTTTGATGAGTTTGGTTACTTCCACAAGAATTGGATTGCCCGTTCCACGTCCTTGGCTTGGGACATTCACGTGCAAAATGACCCATTTCTTGACAGTTGTAACATTGGACTTTTGACTTGTCAAAGCCGATGTTGGTGCTTGAGGGAGCTTGAAAAAGCTTTCTACCAGTCTTCTTGAAGAATTTTCGAGTTCGAGCAGCTATCATGCCCATTTGCCATTTAATGTCGATCTCTTCGAGATCATCAGCAGAAACTTGGTCGAGGTCTTCTTGACAGACGGTCATGGACTCAAGACTTCCGGACATCTGTGAATTCATGCAAGCCAGAAATGCGTTGCATAAGTCGGAATCCATGCTTATGTTTGGATGAGATGCAGGAGACGATTGCTGAACGAAGTAACCAGTTGGAGATTGCTGCATAAAAGTCACATTTGAAGCTTGACCGGTGCCGGGAGTAGTGACGGCTTCAGTTGGAGGAGCAGCTGGAACAGAAGTAGTGACATGTGGGCTCAGACTTGCAGGAGCAGAGAACTGGAACTTATCATCTAGGTCAGGAGCAATGAACGCAGCATTTGGAGCAGTTGAAGAACTTCTCACAGTAACCACACCCATGAGAGACTTCCCGTTGCGCTCAACGGCTCGAACTTCATACTCACGAACCTTGTCGATCATATCCATATAGTCGGCAGTAGAAAGATCATTACTGTCGATCAAGTAAGTCACATATGAAGCGAAGTCTTGAGGAAAGGAGTGAAGGACCTTCTTGATGATTGAGCTGTTATCAGGTCGGATGTTCTTTGTCGTCATCTCAGTAATTATGCGACAGAAACGATTTACATGACTTTCAAATGATTCGCCTTGCTTATGAGAGAATGTGTTGAACGCCAACTTGATCTTATCCAATCTTCTTTCCTTAGTAGCCGGGTTGCCCTCATACTTCTTTTCCAACCCTTCCCAGATTTCATGAGCCGAGGTGGCACCACGAAATTGGTATTGCAACTCATCATTGATAGCCATTTTAATGCAGCCAAGTGCACGCATGTCAGTTTTCAATTGAACCTTTTCAGCAACTTCCAATTTGTTTCTTGGTTTGGGAATCATCTTCTTTGGAGGAGGATCAGCACCGGCAGCAACAGCAGCTGCAGTGCTAGGAATGGTAGCCTCTTCCACTTCAAACACAGCAGGACCTTCGACTACAGAAGTCAACAGGTCAAAGTCAACGAATTCCAAGTAAGACAGGAACTTCGCCTTCCAATCATCGAAGTCACTTGCCCCCATGAGTTTAGGAGGCCTATTGTTGCCTTGAGTAGCGGGAGTGAAGTGATCAGACATGTTGAAGTGATCAACACAAGTCAATTTCGAGACAGAGGATGCAAACGGGTCGAACGAATCGCAATCGGTTCACTTGCTTGCAAAGTAGTAAGTTGCTTGAAAATACCCAAATCCTACAAGACCAACAATATTAAGCATCATTAGTCATTAGAAACTGAGATTTAAGCAAAAAATTTGAAAAGTCAAATTTCCAGACTTAGCCAAATTTTGAACAGCTTGTTCTTGAGCAATTTCAAACTTAAAAAAATCAATGTTGATAAAATCAATGTTTAAGATCATCAATAGTTTCGAAATTCATGTAGGAATAGATTACTCAACTGTCACGAGCTCCAAAAACCACTCTAAATGACCTAAATCGATGAAATAGTGAGTTTATGTGAAGAACACCAAAAATCACCACTTTTGGGCTCTAAAATCTTCAATACTTGATGTTATTGAGAGAAATCAGTGCCATTAGGTTCGTTTTTGATAGTCTAATACTCGAAAATCATCAATTTTAACAGATAATCAACAGAAAAACGATTTTGAAAAAGTTTACTCAAGAACAGGAGTATGTAAAATACGAACTGTTCATAGCCAAATCCCAAAATCGGACCATAAAACTTGAGATTTTCAGAAATCTGAGTACACCATTGAGTTTGTTGAGTGATTTCTACCAAGAATCAACTCAAACAACAAGCAAATCCATCCAAAATCGACAACTCATATGAGATTTTCTTCATTTTGAGAAAAACTTCAAAAAATGAAGAACAAGGCTCTGATACCAATTGTCAGGACCAGATTTGAGCATCTTGTTCTCATACGATTCATCACACAAGTGCGGAAATCATGTGTGATGGTCGATTTGGGTTGGATTCACCTCAACGATCACTCATGGGTGATCTCTAAAACTCAAAAACACACACTAACACCAAGAACACACACACAGGAGGCTCTCTTCAGTAGGCAAACCTTGATGCGTGCTCAATAGGGTTTTTCCAAGTAGTATTTATACTACTAGTGTGATGGAGACAAGGAGAATGTTTGACACGACACAATCATTACCTAGAATTCAACAAAATATCCTAACAGTAAAACAAGTTCGCTAAGCATTATGTCAAGTTCGCTAGATATCAATAAGTTCGCTAACAAGTACGCTAGGTATTATCTAGTCCGCTAACAAGTACGCTAAGTACTGACTAGTCCGCTAACAAGTTCGCTAAGCACTAACAAGTACGCTAGTAAGTGCGCTAAGCATAAACAAGTACGCTAACTAGTACGCTAGGAATAAACAAGTCCGCTAAGATAACATTCAAACATGTACGCTAAGAGTAAATCAAGTCCGTTATGAGCATAAGTAACAAGTACGCTAAGAAGCATAACAAGTTCGTTAATAATTACACAAAGTTCTCCAAGTACATATCAAAATAAGTTTATGTTGCTAACAAATAGGTTCTAACATATTTTAATGTGGAGGCTATCACTTGGAAGAATTCCCACCAAAACCGAGCTTGAAAAGAGAGACATTCCAATGTTTTCAACATGTCCAATTTGTTTGGCGGGTACGAAAACTTCTGATCATATATTCACAGGTTGTTCTCTTTCATGCAATATTTGGCAACTGATTTCTGGATGGGTAAAAACATTCCCCAATTATGCGTTCTCCATGAATGATTTACTTGATTATCATAAGACGGCGCACGAGAGTAGCAAAAGAAAAAGGTGATTCAAGCAATTATCGTGGTAACTTGTTAGTGCATATGGAGAGCTAGAAACGATCTTATCGTGGTAACTTGTTAGACCACGTATGGCGACATGTGGCCACGTGTTAGGCCACGTGTCATATCTAGGCCAATGTTTTTGTGACACGTGGTCACGTGTTAGGCTACGTACATAATGTGTTATGTACAGGTGATATTTTTTCCGACTTAAGCGCAGGTGGTCAATTTTATGACACGTGGCCTAACACGTGGCCACGTGTTAGGCCATGTGGTGACACGTGAACATGTGTTAGGCCATATGTCATATGTAGGCTGAAAGAGCAAATTATACCCAAGGATAAATGCCACCAAATCAGGAATATGCGTAATGGAAATTCAAAAGGATTGAAGGAAATAAGAATGATTTTATTGAATTCAAGAGAGAGAAAGATACAGACACATGTGTAATTGATTTATTACAAATGACCTCGAATCCCTAAACTACACTATTCTTCGGGTATTTATAGGCCTCCACTTCAATCTTCTAGTTTCGCATCTGCGTGACCGCATCTACCTGTGTCCTACAAAGACACTTCTGCAAAGCATCATGTCCGAAGGACTTGGAAGTAAGCGATCGGATATGTAAAATACATCCGAGTCATCGTTTACTTCATCAAGTCCCCCAAGTCTATTAAGTGAACAAATGAGGTTAATAGACTTGCTTTTGAATATGAACGGTTACTTGCACTTCCTAGGATTGCATCTGCTCAATTTGACACGTACGACTAACGTTACAGTTGTCGAGTGTCCATCAATGCCGCGTGTTTAAAACCCATACCCTTTCTGTTTCCTATCACATCAGTAGTTACGATAAAGAATCTTTTCAAAACTTTTAAAATTTTACCTTCCATTTTTACCCTCCGTAAAACCAGCTTTTGCAAAACCGCTCCGCGAAAACCACTTCCTTAAACCGCTTGTTAGATAGCCTATATATAAAACCACTTCTTCTTCCCCCAAATTTTTACGAAATTTTTTTCTAAAAATTCACCATCGCTCTCTACATTTCCTTCCTTCCAGGTCAGTTCTTCTTTCTAACCCTTTGATTTTACAAACTTCTTCTTTCATTATTTCACTCATGGCTGCTACCAAAAAACTCCCATCTAAACATAACCTTTCCATTTCCTACCCCAAAATCAATCAAGAAGAACTGGATGAATTTGTAAAAGAATTCCGAATTCCTAAAAAGTTACACCCAGTTCTTGCAAATGAAGGCGAACCCATCCATCCTTTTCCTAACAACAAATTTGGCTTATACCTAGACTCCATTCGCCTTGCCAATTACAGAATCCCATTTACCCCTTTTCTCCTTCAAGCCCTAGAATATTTCGAAATCCATCTATCACAATGTAAACCACCGGCTTTAAGCATTCAAAACTATTTTGAGTTGTCTTGTCGTGCACTCAACCTTGAGCCCCAACTGATTATTTTCCGAGCATTTTACTGATTCACCATGCCAGGCGACTGGTACACCTTTGAAAAAAGAAGAGATATTTCACATTTGTATACCAAGAAACCACCCACTAATCGCCATTGGAAAGAGCAGTTTTTCTATCTCGACAACTCATGCTTGCCCTCCACCATGAAATGGCGCGATATTTGAATCATTGTTCATGACGTAATTCCAACTAAAGAAGAAGTTCACCAGCACATTTACAAATTAGTCAGTAAATTCGTTCACCCCGTCGGGAGAATTCCGGAGGAAATGTTGGTTATTGCCAAAATAAGCAACAACTGGTTCTTCCCCAATATGCGACCTGTCATTTTTTTGTTGAATAGAGAGTGCGTAGAATTATAAATCAATCAGTTCAATTTTTCATCTTTTTAACATACTATGACCTTCTTCTCCTTTTTTCAGCCATGGATCTGTCAAGCGCTCTTCAGATCATTGTAGTTGTTCAGCTCTACCAATCTCTTTGCCATATTAAGGATGACACTTGATCCATGATCTTCTATCAACCAGCAGGTTGCTGTTCTTATGACTTCCTTATCAATTGTAAGTTTACCCGCCAATTTAAAAACATTAAAAAGTAGTTGGCGTCATAGCATTCGTATGGTCTTAGTTGAACAGGAATGGTCCTCATCTTCTCATAGTAGATCAGCTTCAAATAGGATCTTGAGAGTAGTCTGAGTTCTATTGCTGCAAAGATTCTGATAGACTCAGCACCAACTCTCTCAATCACCAATTCATGAGTCTTTCTGTTGTAGTACCAGCTGATTATTGGAGCATGTTTCTGCTTCCCTGGTATAGTCTTCACTTTCACCTCCTTCCCAATGTCCTTGAACATTCCATGATGAGGGGCGCGGATACGCCTTTTCTCTGCAAGCAGCTGAGATTTCTACTCCTCTTCAGGAGTTTGCTTGTTCTTCTTGTGCTCATAAGCAGCACTGATTAATGAAACAACTTTCACACCTTTTTCATGATTGGTGTGTTCACCAGATCAAGTTATTTTAGCTGTTTGAGCTCCTATGAAAATAAGCTGTGGAGAGCTCGAAAGTCTGTGAAGATATGAACATATCCGTTTCGCCTCTTCACTAGAAATGCACCAAAGGCCTCATTATACTTCCATCCAAGGATTTTCATCCCATAATTGACATTTGGGTTGGTAGGCATCTTTCTTAGGTCTTTGGCAGTGAATTGCTGCATAGCCTTTAGATTTGAAGCCATCTTTTCCCATTCGTCATAGATGGGAGGGTTGTCTTTTCTCTTGAGAGCCTCAGCTCGTTCTTGCTCTCTGAGTCTGATCTGTTCCAACTTTGCCAAACGTTCAATCTTTCGGTACTCACATACAAACTCTCGTAGACCTTTAAGTCTCTTCCTGTTGTAAGCCTTTTTATCCACATTCTTGAATCTACAATAGTTACGGAGTTCCTCGAAAGTCATCCTGTTGGTAGTGGATTTGATGTATTCACCTCAACGACCACTCATGGGTGATCTCTAAAACTCAAAAACACACACTAACACCAAGAACACACACACAGGAGGCTCTCTTCAGTAGGCAAACTTTGATGCGTGCTCAATAGGGTTTTTCCAAGTAGTATTTATACTACTAGTGTGACGGAGACAAGGAGAATGTTTGACACGACACAATCATTACCTAGAATTCAACAAAATATCCTAACAGTAAAACAAGTTCGCTAAGCATTATGTCAAGTTCGCTAGATATCAATAAGTTCGCTAACAAGTACGCTAGGTATTATCTAGTCCGCTAACAAGTACGCTAAGTACTGACTAGTCCGCTAACAAGTTCGCTAAGCACTAACAAGTACGCTAGTAAGTGCGCTAAGCATAAACAAGTACGCTAACTAGTACGCTAGGAATAAACAAGTCCGCTAAGATAACATTCAAACATGTACGCTAAGAGTAAATCAAGTCCGTTATGAGCATAAGTAACAAGTACGCTAAGAAGCATAACAAGTTCGTTAATAATTACACAAAGTTCTCCAAGTACATATCAAAATAAGTTTATGTTGCTAACAAATAGGTTCTAACATATTTTATTGTGGAGGCTATCACTTGGAAGAATTCCCACCAAAACCGAGCTTGAAAAGAGAGACATTCCAATGTTTTTAACATGTCCAATTTGTTTGGCGGGTACGAAAACTTCTGATCATATATCCACAGGTTGTTCTCTTTCATGCAATATTTGGCAACTGATTTCTGGATGGGTAAAAACATTCCCCAATTATGCGTTCTCCATGAATGATTTACTTGATTATCATTAGACGGCGCACGAGAGTAGCAAAAGAAAAAGGTGATTCAAGCAATTATCGTGGTAACTTGTTAGTGCATATGGAGAGCTAGAAACGATCTTATCGTGGTAACTTGTTAGACCACGTATGGCGACATGTGGCCACGTGTTAGGCCACGTGTCATATCTAGGCCAATGTTTTTGTGACACATGGTCACGTGTTAGGCTACGTACATAATGTGTTATGTACAGGTGATATTTTTTCCGACTTAAGCGCAGGTGGTCAATTTTATGACACGTGGCCTAACATGTGGCCACGTGTTAGGCCATGTGGTGACACGTGAACATGTGTTAGGCCATATGTCATATGTAGGCTGAAAGAGCAAATTATACCCAAGGATAAATGCCACCAAATCAGGAATATGCGTAATGGAAATTCAAAAGGATTGAAGGAAATAAGAATGATTTTATTGAATTCAAGAGAGAGAAAGATACAGACACATGTGTAATTGATTTATTACAAATGACCTCGAATCCCTAAACTACACTATTCTTCGGGTATTTATAGGCCTCCACTTCAATCTTCTAGTTTCGCATCTGCGTGACCGCATCTACCTGTGTCCTACAAAGACACTTCTGCAAAGCATCATGTCCGAAGGACTTGGAAGTAAGCGATCGGATATGTAAAATACATCCGAGTCATCGTTTACTTCATCAAGTCCCCCAAGTCTATTAAGTGAACAAATGAGGTTAATAGACTTGCTTTTGAATATGAACGGTTACTTGCACTTCCTAGGATTGCATCTGCTCAATTTGACACGTACGACTAACGTTACAGTTGTCGAGTGTCCATCAATGCCGCGTGTTTAAAACCCATACCCTTTCTGCTTCCTATCACATCAGTAGTTACGATAAAGAATCTTTTCAAAACTTTTAAAATTTTACCTTCCATTTTTACCCTCCGTAAAACCAGCTTTTGCAAAACCGCTCCGCGAAAACCACTTCCTTAAACCGCTTGTTAGATAGCGTATATATAAAACCACTTCTTCTTCCCCCAAATTTTTACGAAATTTTTTTCTAAAAATTCACCATCGCTCTCTACATTTCCTTCCTTCCAGGTCAGTTCTTCTTTCTAACCCTTTGATTTTACAAACTTCTTCTTTCATTATTTCACTCATGGCTGCTACCAAAAAACTCCCATCTAAACATAACCTTTCTATTTCCTACCCCAAAATCAATCAAGAAGAACTGGATGAATTTGTAAAAGAATTCTGAATTCCTAAAAAGTTACACCCAGTTCTTGCAAATGAAGGCGAACCCATCCATCCTTTTCCTAACAACAAATTTGGCTTATACCTAGACTCCATTCGCCTTGCCAATAACAGAATCCCATTTACCCCTTTTCTCCTTCAAGCCCTAGAATATTTCGAAATCCATCTATCACAATGTAAACCACCGGCTTTAAGCATTCAAAACTATTTTGAGTTGTCTTGTCGTGCACTCAACCTTGAGCCCCAACTGATTATTTTCCGAGCATTTTACTGATTCACCATGCCAGGCGACTGGTACACCTTTGAAAAAAGAAGAGATATTTCACATTTGTATACCAAGAAACCACCCACTAATCGCCATTGGAAAGAGCAGTTTTTCTATCTCGACAACTCATGCTTGCCCTCCACCATGAAATGGCGCGATATTTGAATCATTGTTCATGACGTAATTCCAACTAAAGAAGAAGTTCACCAGCACATTTACAAATTAGTCAGTAAATTCGTTCACCCCGTCGGGAGAATTCCGGAGGAAATGTTGGTTATTGCCAAAATAAGCAACAACTGGTTCTTCCCCAATATGCGACCTGTCATTTTTTTGTTGAATAGAGAGTGCGTAGAATTATAAATCAATCAGTTCAATTTTTCATCTTTTTAACATACTATGACCTTCTTCTCCTTTTTTCAGCCATGGATCTGTCAAGCGCTCTTCAGATCATTGTAGTTGTTCAGCTCTACCAATCTCTTTGCCATATTAAGGATGACACTTGATCCATGATCTTCTATCAACCAGCAGGTTGCTGTTCTTATGACTTCCTTATCAATTGTAAGTTTACCCGCCAATTTAAAAACATTAAAAAGTAGTTGGCGTCATAGCATTCGTATGGTCTTAGTTGAACAGGAATGGTCCTCATCTTCTCATAGTAGATCAGCTTCAAATAGGATCTTGAGAGTAGTCTGAGTTCTATTGCTGCAAAGATTCTGATAGACTCAGCACCAACTCTCTCAATCACCAATTCATGAGTCTTTCTGTTGTAGTACCAGCTGATTATTGGAGCATGTTTCTGCTTCCCTGGTATATTCTTCACTTTCACCTCCTTCCCAATGTCCTTAAACATTCCATGATGAGGGGCGCGGATACGCCTTTTCTCTGCAAGCAGCTGAGATTTCTACTCCTCTTCAGGAGTTTGCTTGTTCTTCTTGTGCTCATAAGCAGCACTGATTAATGAAACAACTTTCACACCTTTTTCATGATTAGTGTGTTCACCAGATCAAGTTATTTTAGCTGTTTGAGCTCCTATGAAAATAAGCTGTGGAGAGCTCGAAAGTCTGTGAAGATATGAACATATCCGTTTCGCCTCTTCACTAGAAATGCACCAAAGGCCTCATTATACTTCCATCCAAGGATTTTCATCCCATAATTGACATTTGGGTTGGTAGGCATCTTTCTTAGGTCTTTGGCAGTGAATTGCTGCATAGCCTTTAGATTTGAAGCCATCTTTTCCCATTCGTCATAGATGGGAGGGTTGTCTTTTCTCTTGAGAGCCTCAGCTCGTTCTTGCTCTCTGAGTCTGATCTGTTCCAACTTTGCCAAACGTTCAATCTTTCGGTACTCACATACAAACTCTCGTAGACCTTTAAGTCTCTTCCTGTTGTAAGCCTTTTTATCCACATTCTTGAATCTACAATAGTTACGGATTTCCTCGAAAGTCATCCTGTTGGTAGTGGATTTGATGTATTCTTCAGTATCAGGAATTTCATCAGATGAGTTTTCAGGAGGAGTAAGATATGTGTTGCCAATGTCAAGTACAAGATCAGAAAGATGGTCGCGGATTGGAAAAAAATTGACCGTTTTGTTGGTGTCAGCAAAGACATCCTCGAGGGGATCAGATTCTACTTCAATATTTTGATTTTGAGGAAGGTGTGAATTCAATCTTTCCTCATCAGTGTACAGCTTGGTTAACTCAATTCGGTAAAACTCATCAGATACTCCAATGAGAAGTTGTCACTCATTAGAGTTCTCACCATGTGTGCTGTTTCAGATGTATTTTCTTCATTTACATCCGTGCCCTCTAAGTTAGTAACGATGCGGCTCCTTGGTACATCTGTTCCGGCTCACTCAGAACGATCCGGCAAAGTACTTGAGCCCTTTCCGTATACGAAAGCAGGAGGATGTCCTGATTCATATCTTTTTAGTGCATTGGCTTTTTCCTCAATCAGTCGGTTCTATTCACTGTGTGTTTCTGTAATGAGTGCTCGACGAGACCTATCTTTTTCAGCTTCCCTTCTCAGCTGCTCCTCTGCTATTTCCTCAGGAGTCAATTTTCTCTTTCCCTTATCCTTGTCAGATGGTCCGGGTTGCTCTATGACACCAGGTTCTTGAGCTGCCGTCAAATTGGCATCAACTTCCTCCTAAAGGGTCAAAAAGTTCAATTTTGAACATAAAGGATAGAATGTGGTAATCCATGCCTAACAGATTAGATGGTGTCTTTACCATGTTAAATTTAATCCAAACACACAGATTTATGCACATAAGGATCAAGAATCAGACAACTAAGTTACCAAATTCTCATTCAAGCAAAATAACCACATATGTCTCATAAAGTCCATTTTATGCAGAATTTGACTTATCAAAGTCAAAATGACCAAGTAAGTGTTCAAACAGAGCTTAATTACCTGAAATAGTTCATATGAACCTTAGAGGTGTCATAGATCACATCCTTTGTAGTTATGCTCATAATTGATCACAAAGATGATTAAATTAACTTAGATAGGTCAAAATAGTCAAATAATTTTAACTTTGTGTCAAATAGGTCGAAGATGCTTTCACCTGAGTTACTGACTAGTTCCTGACCCATGTGGATCCTAATCAGACTAAACCACCAGTGTTAGGCTCAATTGGATGTCAATTAACACAAAGAAAGACATTTAATCAGGTAACAATGAAAAGATGAAGTTACCTGATTAATAATCTAAAAGCTTGTATTGAGAAACACATACCTTGCGAAGATCTATGGGTGACTAAGATCTAAACTAATATGTAGAGAGTTCTCAATTGACTTAGTGATTAATCTGTTGGGATCAAGCAATTTGTATTAGACATCATATAAGCTTCAACTGTAACAATTTAAATAAAGATTTGCCCCTGTGTAGCTAATTTGAGTTTTAACTCAAAATGCCATTTGTTAGAACAACATACCTCTTTGATGATCTATATTTTTCTAAGATCACTCGACAAAGATGCAATGATCTCGAATAATAACACAACAGTTTCTGTTATAGGATCAGGCAAAGTAAGTTAAATTCAAGAAACAGATATACACAATAAATATAGGCAAATGATTTAATCAAAATAGAGTTAAAGACTTAATTGAGAAAAAAATAACTTAAACCATCAATTTCACTAATGATCAAACCAATCAAGAGTTATCAACAGTTTATGAGTTCTTGATTCATCATTCAGTCAGTAACTAACAAGATTAAGGAAATATGATAGAAGACAAGGTGAATTCAAAACAATGTGAAATTCTTTATGTCAATCCTATCATGAGAGTCGGAAAAATCAAGGAACTTCAAAGTTGTCAACTTAGGACACATGGGCACATCTCAAAAAACTGATTTGCAAATCTCAAATAAGACAACAGTAGCCACAGTGATACTTAGTTGCTTAACCAAAGTACCATAATTTTAGAGAACGGAGAAATTTCTAAGTTACCAACTAGAGCAGTGGTTGTATCAAATAGCATAGATTCAAGCATTATAGGTAACTTATAACATTCAAACCACTATCTAATACAAGTTTACCAATAGTTATCAGAATTTAAATAAATATAAAGTTCAACCAGAGTTAAACTGAGTCCCCTGTACTCAAGCCTTTCGGATTCAAGGGAAAAATTAACAAATTGAGATTCTCATACCTTAAATGCGTTCACAAGAGAAGTAGGAACAAGAAAAGGCAGAGGAATATGTTTAATCGCCAAAATTTCAATATTAGAACCCTAGAAATTGATCTCGCATACTCACGGCTCAAGAACATCAACAACCGGTCCTAATCGAGTCAAAATAACCTAACAAGGCTGAGAAATCAAACCTGTAATCACAATCGGAGTGAGTGAATCAACCCCAATTGTTGAATGTATTACAGATTCAAGAGGGAGAGAGGATATTTTGATCGAACAGTGATGAAGCTGAGTCGCCGGTTTGTGATAGTGAGCGGGTGTATGTGAATGTTTGAAAGAGTGAATGAAGAAAAATGACTAAGTCTCCATTTTATAGTATTAGGTTTAGCGAACTTAGAAATATCTATGATTTTAAACAAGTTCGCTAAAAGCACTCTCAAGTCCGCTAAGAGGAAGCCGACCGAGACAAGTTCACTAAAGAGAGATAAATGTATGAACAAGTTCGCTAAGGCCTGAAAGAAGTACGCTAAACCTAAGTAAGTTCGCTAAGGCAAGGAAAGTTCACTAAGCCTAAGGAAGTTCGTTAAGGCTTGAAATAAGTACGCTAAGGCCAAACAGAAACTTGTTAATATAAAATTTTCTAAGTAAAACTGAAGTCCGCTAAGGTGTAAACAAGTTCGCTAAGAACTAATTTAACCTCAGTAGACTTTTAGACAAGTGGAGAAGTTCGCTAAGGCAAAAACCATCTTAGCGGACTTTTCAAACAATTGAATAAAAAGTAAATACAGGAGAAGTTCGCTAAGGATAAATTATACTAAGCGGACTTCATATCCCATGAAAATATTCTAAGTTTATAAGAGAAGTTCGCTAACAACAAGTGTTTAGTGCACTTCTCAAGGCTTAGACAAGTTTTTAAAGCAAAAGAATCTAACAGAAAAGGAGAAGTTCGCTAAGGACTAGAGTCAACTTAGCGGACTTCTCATCTTAGAGTTAAAATGAATAAAAATGGGAAGTTCGCTAAGAACAAATTTGTTCTTAGCAGACTTCAAAAGCAAGGAAGAAAAATTTTCAAGTCCAAGAACAAATTCGCTAAAGGCAAACAAGTCTTCAAACCTGCAAATTGTTCTTAGCGGACTTGCCTCAAGAAGAAGTTCGTTAAGGCAAAAACAAGTCCGCTAAGACCAGAATTTAAAACAACTAAGGAAAAATTCTAAGTCTTAAAATTTCACCAGAAATAAAAAATTTAAAATTTAAACTTTAACTACAAGACTGAAACTAAAAGGCATGTCTACCACCAATAACCTACCAGGAAGCTAAATTTTTATAAATAAGCCATGCACTTGTTAACTTCAACAAATTTGACAAGGACACATCTAGTACCTAAATTTGACTTTTACTAGTCAAAATTCCACTCCAACTCAAAATTTCCATTTTCATCCGAGTTGGGTCAATTTTCCACCCGAACTCAAGATGTCGTTTTCTTTTAAGTTGGTTAACTTCAAACCAATTCAAGAATTAATTCTAGCACAAGTTGGTCAATTTTACACCAAATTTGGAAATTTAAATACATTGAGTTAAAATTCACCTATTTTTGCATGGTCGTGGTCAGACATGTTTAGAATCATACCAGTCATTTACGCGATCAATAACACTAACAATTCAAATCACCTTTCGTATCCGGTACCCTAAGTCAGATTGTCGGTATTGTTTATCCACTTAAGCTCAGACAAGGTAATTTTCAACATATTTATGTGATGTATTTATCATGTTTTGTCCAATTAGTGAAAGATGTGATTAACCTTATATACAATTTAAGTCACCCGAATTCTACCATGGGTTATTTTTTCCCTTCGGATACAGCCCACACACATAAGAATTTTAAGATTTGAACATATGGAATTTCTTCAACATATGACAACTTATATTATTTCCCCATATTTCTTTAGTGTTAAGTAGCTGATTTCATGAATGGATGTTAAGATGGATCGCGTGAACACAAGGTCATTGCTTTCGCAAAGCAGATGTGTCACGGATAATGATGAATGTGATGATGGGATCACGTGAACACAAGGTCATTTCTTTCGCAAAACAGATGTGCCACGGTTTTATTGATGGATGAAGCAGCACCAAGGTCTTTGCGTAAGCAAAACAGATGGTGTGCTGATGAGTGAAATCAGTGACTTAATGCTAAAGAAATATTCGTGTGTGTTGGCATATCGTACTTAGCTTAGACTTAGGCAAATTTAAAGAATTTAGCACTGGTAGACTTATAGGTTCACATTTTCATGTAAATTAGTGTGTAATCACAGAAATAGTCTACTTCTAAGTATGTTGAGCCTACCGACACATCAAATGATAGAATTACCGGTTGATTGGATCATATCCTATCGTTAGATCGACAAGACCAGAATCATATCATGTTCCTTACATTTTGTCCGAACACAGACCAAAGATTTTTTATTTTTCTTTGTTTTTTGACTTGTGTTTAATAAACACTTATTTCATTCAACATTGACACTATTTTTGTTGTTGTTTTTTTTGCTAATTTTTTAATGTTTTTGGTTTATCTTCCACATTGCAGGACCGACAGACAGACACAAAAACAGAAATAAGAAAAACTTTTTGGTCTTTTAAAAGTGAAGTTGACACAGGACAACCACAAACAAAAACGTTCAGGTCAAATCAAGGTCAAACAAAACAGGAAAATTGACTCAAGGAGTCAAAATAACAAATAAACTTAAAACATTTGCAGAAAGTAACTACATACAAATAAAGAAAGTAAAATCTTTTTTGTGAAATTTTCATGCAGGGCACAAATAACACTCCTAAGCAGATAAAATTATGTAATCAAGACACTAACATACTAGGGAAAGGAAAAAGCTTAATCATAGTTAATCATGCCTACAACATTAACCCAAAAGTTAAACCTAGACATATCAAATGGTTTAGTGAATAGGTCTGCTAACTGATCATCAGTACCAACATGGACTAAGGTAACTAGCTTTTTCTCGGCACAATCCCTCATGAAATGGTATCTAATCTCAAGGTGTTTAGTCTTAGAATGCTGAATAGGATTTTTTTAACAATTGAAACAGCAGTAGTATTATCTATATGAATAGGGGTACCCATGAAATTCAAACTGTAATCCAGCAGCTGATTCTGAATCCAAAGCACTTGAGAGAAGCAGGAGGCAGCAGCAATGTACTCCGCTTCAGCCATTGAGACTAACACTGTTGTCTGCTTCTTGCATTACCATGAGACCAGACGGTTTCCTAAGAACTGAGCTCCTCCCGTTGTAGACTTACGATTGAGTTCACAACCGGCGTAGTCACTGTCTGAAAAGGCTCGAATATCAAAGGTTGAATCTTTAGGATACCAAAGTCCTCTATTCGGATTTGACTTCAAATATCGAAAATTCCTCTTCACGACCATCAAGCTAGTGCGTTTCTTTCGGCTTACTTTGGAAACGGGAACATAGACAAACTCCAAACATAATGTTGGGATGACTTGTGTCAGATACATGAGAGAGCCAATCATGGACCTGTATAGGTTCTCATCTACACAAACACCATCAGGATCCTGATTCAACTTGTGATGAGTGACTACGGGAGTAGAAAAACCTTTAGAATCTTGAAACCCAAACTGTAGAAGCATATTCCTATGCTAGCGTGTGTCTCGTGTATTGTATCTAATCTAGAGCATCTGTGTGAGTAATATAGTCACTGGCCGTACCATATGCACCGCCAGACCAGATGGTCCAGGCGGACCAGATGGTCCGCAGGTGGTACGCTGGCCTGTTACTAAGTGACTATAAATAGCTTGTTAGAGAGAGTGTTTAGTAGTTCTTTCAGTTCTCTATCTCTTAACTGTGTGTAGCAGAAGGTGTAATCTCTCTCTAGCTTGTAACTTCTAAGTGAATCAATAAAGCAAAGCTTTATTTACCTTCTCATTGCTATTCGATTACCAAATCATGTTGTAGTAAGATCGTATCGTGGTTCTACAAGTGGTATCAGAGCATTCCAGGTTGTTCTACTACTGTGATTTGGTAAGTTTTCTAATTCTAGAGAGAGAAAGTTTGGGTTTTCATCATTTTTCATCAAATTCTTCCAATTCCGAGTGTTTCAGTGATGAAAAATCATTTCTGAGTGTTTCTAGAGTGTTTTCGCACCTATTTGAATCAAATTTTCGATCGAAAACGTCGAATTCGCGAAAACCAGTCGAATTTAGTTCGAACTGCGTCTGGTCCGCTCGAAGATCAATTGGTCCACAACTGGTCCGCCCCGGCAATCTTCATCAGTTTGATCCGCGGCAGTTACAGCGTACCAGTGTGACCCGCTGAAAAATCTGGTCCGCCGTACCGAAATCTGATCCGCCGAGGATATCTGATCCGCTGGAACATATTTGGTCCGTTGAGAGTGTTTTGATCCGGTGAACAAATTTTGATCCGCTAGTTTGATCTGGTACGGAGGTTGGTCCGCTGGAATTGTTGGTCCGCTGGCAGAAAACATATTTTCACTAAAACTGACGTAACTTGCAAACCGTTTGGAGTTAACATCAAAATGAGTGATTTCTATGCAATGATTGCTGCTCAAACATCAATGCAAGCCATGTTGAACTATGATAATGAGATAGGAACAACTCAAAAAGTTCCTAAATTGCTAAGGCTTGAAGATTATCACAATTGGAGAAGTCAGTTTGAATCTTACATTTATTCGCAAGATATTGAAAGTTGGATTCCAATTGAGAAAGAATATGAATATCCGATGATAAGTCCCAACAAACCAAAGATGATTAGTAGTTTCGATGCTGATGAACGGAAAGTTTTTTCTCGAGAAAAGAAAACATATAGTTATCTTACAATGGCCTTACCAAAAGATCTAATGCATCAATTTAGGCAATATCCAACGGCTAAGGAATTGTGGGATGCTATTGAAGAGAGATGTACGGGTAATGATCAATACAAAAATACTCGAAAGAAAGTTTTGAAGAAAGAGTTTGATAATTTCAGGCACTGCGAGAATGAGAAAATTCCAGATTTGATTGCTCGATTTTCACATTTGATAAATGAACTTGATGTTGTAGGAGTCAAGAAAGATAGTGATGAATTGAAAGAGGAAATTCTGGAAGCTTTACCAGAAAAATGGGAAAATTATGTGATGATGTTGACAAATGATCCAAATTATTCAAATTGGACATTCAATCAAATAACTAGCAAATTACAAGCTCGTGAGATGGAATTGCTGGTGAAGAAATCTGCACATCCTACAGTTCAAAATCCTGAATTGTACTTTGGAGAAAATAACGCTACAGTTCATGCTAAGGCAAAGTCACATTCTATTTCAAGCAGTAATCAGCCGGTAACAGCTTTTCTTGCTGGGCATTCTGAAAATTCTGGTTATTCTCCAGGATGTCGTTTTACCATTCCAGATAAATCGCCAAACAATTCTCATCCTGCTCAATCAACTGAAGAATTGGCTGCATTGTTATCTGCTTTTATATCTTCATCGTCTGGATCGATATTTGGTCAAGTTAGTGATGCTGGTTTAAGCTGGATGATGATCAATTAGCTGAATTAGATCTGCATTGGCAATTTGCAATGATGGTTGAAAAAGGAAGACGATTTATCAAGAAACATGGAAAGAATTCTTTTGTTCCAGGAGGAAGAAAACTGGGTTTGGATAAATCTAAAGTAAAATGTTACAATTGTTCAAAGGTTGGACATTTTGCTCGTGAGTGTTCTCAGTCATCCTCTGATAAAGTTAAATCTGATAAGTATGAAACAAAAGCTATGGTGGCTCAAGTTCACGAAGAAAGAGAGTTTGATGAATGGTCAAAACAATTTGACAAACCATCTATTGCTTTGACTGCTATTCAAGATACTTGTGCAGAATCAGATGGATTTTGTTATATCAACGGTCAATCTGTGGCTTTAATGACAAATGTTGAAGTTGAATCAAGTGGATATATGTCTGAGATTACTACATCTGAAACAAGTGATTCTGAAGTTAGTGGGTATGAGTCAACATGTGAATTTTGTGCTGAAAAGGATAGAAAAATTCGTGAATTGGTTCAAGAAAAGGAAGGGTTAATGGTTGAGAGAACACTGAAGGAAACATAATTAGAAAGTTTCAAGAAGAAAGTTGAAAATTCTGATGATATTTACAAGATAAATGAGAAATTAATCGCCGAAAAAATGTTTTGAAGGAAGAGTTGATGGCAGTTCAAGATAAATTGAATGAGTTCATTAATGCCGATAAAGAACAAATTTTGAAGTTGCAAAGTGAGAATGAAGAGTTGGTTAAAAGTGTTGAGAAATGGGAAAGTGAAGCAAAAGATGCGATTAATGATTTTGATAATCTGTTTGAGAAATCAACTGCAAGAGTAGAATCGCTGAAGAAGTCTTATGATGATCTCAAGGAAGAATTTGATATAGTTGTTGCTGCAGATAATCAACATCAATTGGTTCATTCTGAGTTGCAAGATAAAGTGCTCAGTTTGAAAGAAGAAAATCAGTTTTTGAAACGAAATATTGAGATTCATGAAGGCCGTGTCAAGAAAATTACTCAAGAAGTGTATGATGCTCATGATCAGATGCGACAGTAAAAGTTTCGGTTTAATACAGCCTCAGAGCAATTAATTGATTCTGAAAAAGCATTGGGTGAAGCTCAAAAGAAAATATCTGATTTGAATGTTGAGGTGATGGATCTTAAGAGGCAGTTGAATAATTTGAAGAATTCACATTCTTTTACCAGTTACTTGTGCAAAGACGAGAATTTCAAAAAGGTTTTTGGGAGTGAAGAATATAATCAGATTCCACATCCAGTTATTGAATCTGATGCACTTGCTGACATTCAAATTTCAGCTTTAACTGGTGATTATTCTGAATTTGTTGCGAAGAAGTCTGATTTGAAGGAATCACATAAATCAAAAATGAAAGTGGAACAAGAGTAGAGTTTGGTTGATAACTTCCCAACAAAGTTTGTTTCAGGTGGTTTTATTTCAGAAAAAGGAGTTGGTTATGTTGGAAACCAAGTGGAGAAGGAAGAAAAGCAGTTGCATGAAGAAAAGTTTGTTGCTCAACTGGTTAAAGCTAACAAACTAAAGGATATTAAAGCTTCGTTTAATGAAGCTGCTAAAGCAGGTCCTTCGTGTTCTGAAGTTGATTTAACTAAGCTACCGGGTTACAAACGTTGTGGTTTGGGTAGTGATGGTAAGAATGGTGCAAAGAATATCAAGAAAAATATACCCACGAAAGCTCTAAAAGTAAAGAAAGACACAAGCTTGGAACAAATTTATTATTTGGCTCACGTCTTCATGTCTACAATGGAAAAGGGGTTCGGTGGAAAGATCCAAAAGAAGGCTTCATCTACAAGTTCTTCTGGTGAAGTTCAAACAGTGAAAGTTTCGTCTTCATCTGGATCTAATTCCACACCTCGAAGTCCTACATCGAAATGGGTACACTCTAATCGATTTCAAATTTTTGATGATATTTCTGATAGTTCTGAGCCCGTTGAGAGGTGTTCATCAGTTCAGGGCAAATCACAATCTCAACGATCATATCGTTTGTGCTATCAGTGTCGCCGAAAGGGTCACATGGCAAAAGATTGTCCTGAAACTGGTAAAAGATCATTTTCAAACAAATCTGCCACATTTATCGATGAATCAGGCATAATTTTTACTGAGTCCACACCGTCTAACACTAAGTCTAAAAAGAAACAATTTTTTAAATTTGATTCAAGTGTTGAAGGTTCATCACAGGATGATGTTTCAGTAAAAACAGAAAAGGTCAAAATGCAGTGGCGACCTAAGGCGGTCAGCAAAGCTGTAAATGATTTTGTGGAAGACACTGGTCGACCAGAAGCTGTGTGCTTCGGGTCATTTGAGTACTAATCTTTATCACCAGTGTGCAGGTATTCCTAGAAGACCCATTGGTGATTGCAAAGTTGCTGATGGAGGAGTATTCTGCGTTCTTAACTTAAATTGAATGATTCATTTTTTCAAAACTGAAAGTTTTTCTGAAAGCTTAAACTGAACAGGTATCAGTATCGATTGGTCAATTTTCTTTCTTTCATGCATTTTGTTTGTAGTTTAGGGAGAGAAAACTGAAATACCAAAAATAGTGTTTTTGTGTTTTGTTAAAATGAAAATCCAAAAATAGAGTTTTCATTTTAAGGGGGAGAAAATGAAAAATACAAAAACATCGAAAAATGGAAAAATACAAAAACATTGAAAAATGAGAAATTGTATCTGACATGTTTGGGAAATGATGGTACATTGGCTTACGTGTCTGACTCATGGATAAAATAGATGAAAAAGCCATAAGATCGTTGATAAACACACTATATACTAATGCTTGACATTAAATCAGAAAGTATTCAGATGTGATAAACACACTATATACTAATGCTTGACCAAGTGAACAACATCTTGATGCATATCTGATGATATATCAAGAAAAGATATGTGAAAAAGAAAATGAGAAGTCACTGTGTATACATGTGTTCATTTTGCAAAGATTTAAACTTGTTTGATTTTCTTTATTTTGTCAAACGATCGGACTTTCTCTGCGTGTCGAAGGACCGACCTGATTGTTGTTCGTTTGACGTTCTGCTTTATTTTCTTTGGTGTTTCGTATAACTCATCGGACTTTCTCTGCGTGTACGGGAGTACCGACCTGATTGTTGTTGAGTTATACAATTTCAACTTGTTTTATTTTCTTATTTTGTTAAATCTGAGGCCTTATCTGCGTATCGAAAGATCGACCTTAAGGTAGACGATTTAACGTTCTTATTTCTTTTTGCATGGAACACAGTTGACTGAATCATGAATACAATCATTATGTGATTAAATCAAAAATCAAATCACAAAGTGTGATATAAAAAGCAAAAACATATCTGAGTATGTCTGATAGTGTGGGGTACACTGGTCAAAGCAAATCTAATCAATTCAATAACATATCCAGATGTTATGAGTATGATTGTGCCTGAGTTTAAGATGGACAAATTATACCCGTAATCGACATGACTTGTGTGCTGAAGTAATTGAAATTGAAGTGTAGTTCAGCATGTTATGATCAATATGATCCCAAGTTGTGATCTTTCTTGCAAAAGACAAAAATAGTGTGTGATTCAGTATTTCATTTTTGTATTGCATTTATGTTTCATATCTGAAAAATCCAAAAAGATTTTCGGTGTGTTTTAATATAAAGTTTCAAAAAGCCAAAAAGATTTTGTTTATTATTTGTTTTCGACTGATCGATACTTGATACAAAATTTAAAAAAAAAATTCAAATCTATATCTTGGATTCTCAAAGAGAAGTTTTGCGCCAAGATTAAATTATTTTTCAAAAGAAAAGGAAAGCCGCGTTTCTGTCTTCTGAAATTGCAGGTTATCTGAGTGAGACAACTCAAGCATGGTGAAAGGGGGAGTATGTAATATCTTTAACAAGTGGATCTTGAAGTTCAAAGATTTATTCAAGGATGATCCAGCCATGCAAGCTCTAATTCTGACAAGATTTCAAGTTGTCGATCGGATGCAACATTGTTGAAGATTGAAGACTGAAGTTTAGTTAGAATATAGATACACTACACGTTAAGGGGGAGTTTGTAGAAGCATATTCCTATGCTAGCGTGTGTCTCGTGTATTGTATTTAATCTAGAGCATCTGTGTGAGTAATATAGTCACTGGCCGTACCATATGCACTGCCGGACCAGATGGTCCAGGCGGACCAGATGGTCCGCAGGTGGTACCCTGGCCTGTTACTAAGTGACTATAAATAGCTTGTTAGAGAGAGTGTTTAGTAGTTCTTTCAGTTCTCTATCTCTTAACTGTGTGTAGCAGAAGGTGTAATCTCTCTCTAGCTTGTAACTTCTAAGTGAATCAATAAAGCAAAGCTTTATTTACCTTCTCGTTGCTATTCGATTACCAGATCATGCTGTAGTAAGATCGTATCGTGGTTCTACACAAACTTCTTCAGGATTTCTTTCACATATTTCCCTTGGCTGATTAAAATGACATCAGGCTTTTGTTTCACTTGAATTCCGAGGAAAAATGTTAGTTCACCCATGGCACTCATCTCAAATTTTTTCTTCATTAGTTGCTCAAATGCATGACATAGGTCGACGTTGGTTGAACCAAAAATGATGTCGTCGACATATACTTGCACTAACAGCATATCTTCTCCAACGTGACGTATGAAGAGAGTCTGATCAATCACACCCCTTTCATAACCATTAGACAGCAGATAAGTGGATAATGTCTCGTACCACTTCCTTGGGGCTTGGTGTAGACCATAAAGGGCCTTGTCCAGTTTGTAACATTTCTTAGGAAAAGATTTGTCAACAAACCCCGGAGGTTGTTCTACAAATACGTCTTCGTCAAGCTCTCCATAGAGGAATGCGGTCTTTACACCAAGTTGATAAACAGTGATATTCATTGATGCAGCATATGCCAGAAAGATCCGTATTGCCTCCAGACGAGCGACAGGCGCGTAGACATCTTCATAATGAATGTCGTTAACTTGCATGTACCCTTTTAAAACCAGGCGAGCTTTATTCCTAATAATAATGCCTCGGTCGTCTCTCTTGTTTTTTAAAATCCATTTAACAGGTATAGGCTTTACACCTATTGGGGGGATTAACCAAGTGCCAGACATTGAGCAATTTGAATTGTAGTAACTCTGTTAGCATGGCTTCAATCCAGTTATCATCCAAAAGGGCAGCATAAACAGTGGGAGGCTCTTCTTGTGAAATGAAACAAGATTACAAACATGTGTGCATTTCCTTTGACTGATTCCGGGTGAGACGTTTGTCAACTAGTCCGATAATCTGACTCGTAGGATGTATCTTGTGAATTCGAGTCTCTTCAACAACATGTGCTGGAATAGACGAGTCCAGATTTCCAATTTATAGATCATCGCTAGGAGTCTCTCCGGTATCAATCTTTATTACGTCATCTAAGTCAGAATTATGCGTTACAGCATCAATTTCTACAGTGTTGTCAGCCTCAGCTGTTGCTTGTAATGGTTCTGTTTCCACAATTACAGGTTCAATAATCTGAATGGTTGGCTGTTCAAATGCTGGATCGACTGAATAAATAGTATCCAGGATCGATGAAGTAATAGGAGAAAGCATATCAACGATTGGATTAGCTGCTTCATATATTTGATCAACTACAGCAGATGAAGTACCTGCATCATCAGATTGGAACATATTAAAAGTAGAAGTAAATGACTCAAGGTCATACATACTATCCGGAGCAGGATCTCTAGTGTTCTGGGTGTGCGCATTACAAGTAACGTTGCACGACTCAATAACAACTTGAGTTCTTCTGTTGAATACTCGATAGGCAGCAGATGTCATCGAGTATCCAACAAAATAACCATCATCCGCCCGAGGGGCAAATTTGGTTAACTGATCCGACTGAATTAAAACAGTACAAGCGCATCCAAACGGTTTTAATCGTTTTAAGTTCGGTTTTACTTTGGAAAACAGTTCGAATGGCGTCTTGTTAGCATGTTTGACCAAGAGTGTTCTGTTCAGGACATAGCAGGCTGTATTGACAGCTTCTGCCCAGAAAGATAATTTTAAATTAGAATCTGCAAGCATTGTTCTAGCAGCCTCGATGATAGTTCTATTCTTCCGTTCAGCCACTCCATTTTGTTGTGGTGTATACGGTGAACTGAACTGTCGAGTTATGCCTTTTTCATTACAAAATGCGTCAAATGTCTGATTCTTGAATTCAGACCCATTGTCTGATCTGATGATTCTAACCTGCTCTCTGCATCTGTTCTCGATTCGTGTGACCAAATCCTTCAAAATTTCAGCTGCCTCAGACTTCTCTTTCAGGAAGAACACCCACGAGTATCTGGAGTAATCGTCTGTGATAACCAGGCAATATGACTTTCCCCCTAAACTCTTGATTCTCACTGGCCCGAAGAGGTCAAGATGGAGTTTCTGAAGTATTGTTGTCGTTCTACCCGGTGGCTTTGGCTTGTGGGACGTTTTGTGTTGTTTACCATTCAGACATGCTACACAGTTGTCGATATGGCTGAATTGCTTTTCCGGCACACCGTCAACGTGTTTCCCCCTAACAAGGCGGTTCATGTTTTGAAAGTTCACTTGCCCGATTCGCCTTTGCCATAAAGTAGAGCCATCTTCTGATGCCTTTGCCAAGAAGCATGCTACAGAACCAGTCGGCCTTGCAGCATACACATCCAAAGCATACATGTTCCCTTTCCGTTTTGCACAAAATAGAATCTGATCTTCGGGAATCTTGAATCCAAGATTCAGAATATAACATTCACGGTTTATCGAAGAACACTGGCATCTTGTTGTTGCAGATTTGTGATACACTCAGTAGGTTGAACTTTAGATTTGACACCAGATTAACGTTTTAAATGAAATTTCCCCATTGGTCAAGAGACCGTTTCCGATTATTCTACCACCCCAAAAATCACCTCCAAAGGCAACAGGACCACCATGTGATATTGTTTTGACATCATACAACAGGTCCTTGTTCCCCGTCATGTGCCTTGAACAACCACTATCCAAACCATGAGGGACATACTGGGCTTGGTTAGGAACATAGGGTTGGTTCGGGTAAGATTGCTGAAACATGGTGTCAAACCATTGATCCATGTAGTCCTCACCATTGTTCCCATAATACATTGGGCCAATTGATTTCCTTATGGTACCACTTGTTGTTCCTGGTAGAAATGAGCAGGAGGCACTAGAGCGTTGTTGAAAGCAGAATAACCCGTGTTATACACACACACCCTTGCATCATGGTGTGGATTCCCGCAAACTGTACATCCCAATGTCTCAACTGACCTGCTAGTGTTAACCACAAGAGGTGGTTCAGCAATTTGTGGAGCCACTGGTTGTGGCTCATTTGACATTTCACCATCAGCCTTATCAGTGTCAGTGACAGGCTTCTTTTCCTCCTCCTAGTTTGTTTCTTCTTCTTTGGAGTGTTCTCACATTCAGGAGCATCAACAGTAACAGCATCTAGCTCGACCACAGCAGGCTGATTTTCAACACTTGGTTGACCAATCAAAACAGGTTCATATTGAGGTCTCTTTTTCTTAGGATCACTTATCTTGAATAGTGTCATTGTGGATTGCCCAGCCTTATTGGAAGCTGTGTTGACACATGCTTCACTTGGTTTGACAAACACGGGTGTAGAAGTTGCTTAACCAGTCATCGTTGGAGCGTTCAGTTGTGCCACAGGAACAATGATGACCTTACCATCGGTGATTGTAAGACCAGCTTGTGTGTGCATAACTATCTTACCATGTTTTAAGGCCATTTCGACAAAAGCACGACTAAACTCATCATCATTGATAACCTGTTGAACCACAAGTTTCTCATTTGTAGCCTTCTTCTTTGGCTTGCGCCTCTGAACGATTTTAGTCCTTTTAGGAATTTCATTTATATTGAAAACATCATAATTTTCATTGAACAAAAATGATTGACCTTCATAAGTGTTTTGAGTACACAAATTAAGAAACTCGGTTTCAGCAGCCTTTTGCACATATGCTTCTGAGATACTGGTGTTAACAGAATTTAAAGAAATTGCATCGAAATAATCGAATTTAAGTGTTTCATCAATCGGTGGAAGACCCGAACTAATTTTGGTTTTAGCCAATTGGTCGTCCAACGATTTGATTTCAGAGGCACTCGGAATCAAACTGGGGTCAATGAACTTAATGTGGCTCTTTGGATTGATTTTGGTCAATTCGGGACACATAGATAATTATGACTTAGAGGATGTTCAGCAGCATTATCCAGTATCTCCCGAGTAAGACCTAAACCAGATCTAAGACGCGACATTATATCCTTTGCAACCCCACTACCCAAAGTTTCAGGATTCAATTTCACCAAATTGATTGTTTCTCGAGCTGCAACATAGCTGTTTCTCAGAGAAGTCAATTTATTTAAAAGATCAACAATTTGGATTTTTATGTTTGATTCAGTGTGCTTCATGAATTCAATATCATCCTGAAGTGATTTAATTTTGCCCATAAAATTTTGTTCATTTTTGCTTGAAGAAGTTCAACTTGGCTCTCGCTCTTTGCCGCCCTAGCATGCAACTCTAGGTTGTATGTGCGGTAGCGAGCGACAGCTTCAAGACATTTGTCAGAACACAAAGATAAATTTACCTCATCTGGAATTGTTCCTTTCTACAGTTCAAGAAGATGCTTGCTAGCTTCCGTTTCAACCTCAGATGAACTCACAGCAGTAGCGTTTCCGACAGAAGAAGAGGTTGCTTCAAGAATCTCATCAACTCCAGCCATCAGACATGAAATCAGTAGGAAATGGAGGGTCAAATACGACAGACTCATTAATCTCTTCTCCATCTGAATTGAACAATAGTGCATAATCTGACTGGCTTGAAGGTTGTGATGTTGAAGAAGACGTCCAGTTGTAGTTACCACCTTCAAGTGAGACCAATGCCTTGCCAGAGTTGTCATTTCTTTGAGCAGATTATGAACTTGACGATCCAGGATGAGAGACATTTAAATTCCCATTCTGTGGCCTTTGATAGGATGAGCTGCCTTGCTTCTGAAAAGCCTGATTTCCTCCACCCGAGCTTACAGGAACATTCCACGTTCGTGGGTTTTGACATTCACGCGCGAAGTGTCTGAGCTCCTGGCAGTTGTAGCATTGAGCCTTGGACTTATCAAACCCAATTTTGGCGTTTGAAGGAAGTTGAAACAGCTTCCTCCCAGTCTTTCTAAAGAATTTTCTTGTTCTTGCAGCAATCATACCCATCTGCCATTTAATATCGATCTCTTCCAGATCATCAGCAGATATTTGGTCAAGATCTTCTTGACAAACAGTCATGCTCTCAATGTTTCCTGACATTTGATTGTTCATGCAGGCCAGGAAAGCATTACACAACTCTTGATCCAAGCTGGTGTTGTTGTTTGAAATTGGTGCTGACTGTTGAACTAAGTACCCAGAAGGTGGCTGTTGAACAAATGTTACATTGGAAGGTTGATGAGTTGCATGTGATGCAAATACTTCAGTTTGAACAGGAGCTGGTATAGGAGATGGAGCAATTACAGGCAGTGTTGAGCCAGAAGAATTGGAAAACTAATAATTCTCCTCACAGGCAGAGGCAGCAAAAGCAGCATTAGGAGCCGAAGAAGATGAGCTCCTTGAAGTCACATTACCCATGAGTTACTTAATAGTACGTTCAACTGCTCTGAATTCATAGTCTCGAACCGTGTCAATCGTATCATGTTGGGCTATACATTGTGAGGCATGAACATTAGACATGTGGGCTTGCATTTGCATGGGCTTGGTGTGATTACGGTTGTGGGCTTCTTGGGCCGGTTTCCTTAATGGGTTTATGATCTTAGCTAGGTTAATTGTAAGGGTAGTTAGTATAAAGACCCATTAGTTTATGATTGTAACAAGCTTTTGGGTTTACGGTTTTCTGGTTCTTCTTTGTATTTCCGATCGTGAACTCTTGTTTATGGAAGATTGATTGGTTTTTATTCAAGATTTGATTGTTTTGCTTTGTCTTCATCTCATATCAAGTCTATTTCATCATCTTCTAGTCGAATCAATCACAAAAAAGGTTTCCGCACTTGTTTGTGATAAAGATATCATGAACAATTGTTGTTTTGGGACCAACAATTGGTATCAGAGCTAAGAATCATCTGATTCGAGGTTCCACGATATTAGATTCGAGTGTTTGGCTGGAAAAAGTGGAAGTTTGCTGAAATTTCTGGGATGTTCTTAGTGTTTACGACATCTTCAAGCATTTAGAATCGCTGTTCTTCATCAGATTTGTGTTTACGAGCTGGCAATTGGTGTTTACGACTTCAAGCTTTGATTTTTGTAGGTTTATGATCGCGCAATTGGGGTTTACGATTTCAAGCTCAAGACTTTGGGTGTTCACGACCTTGTTTACGACCCGGAGTAGTTCACGACTGAGATTACGATCGGAATTGGGTTCACGGCCTTGTTTACGACCCGTAGTAGTTCACGCCTGAGATTACGATCAGAATCGTGTTCTCAATCGGTTAGGCTGTCAAAATCGTAAACTGTTGATTACGATCGAAAACTCTTTCTAGAATTCCTTTTCTTAAGTTTCCTAAGCTTTCATCATGGACTTTGAACCCAGTATGTATAAAAAACTAGACTTTGAGATTGGATCGACCACCCGTCCTCCCATTGCTGACAACTTTCTTTAATGGAGATACAGATTTCAAAATCATTTGAAAAGTGTTGACTTACGAATTTGGAGATCAGTTGTTAATGGGCCATTCATCCCTACTCACAGTGAAGCAGGAAAAGTTGGGGTGGTGAAAACTGAAGCAGAATACACGGATGATGATTGGGAAAAATGTAACAAGGACGAGAGAGCATATGCTATTATGACAATGGCATTGACTCCTGAGATTGCTCAAGGGTTTAAAAAATACAAGACTGCAAAGAAACTCTGGGATACTCTGGTGGTGGCATATGAAGGAAATCCCGATATCAAGGCAAGCCGCAAACAGATGCTGAAGCAGAAGTTAAATTTGTTCAATCACATTCAAGGAGAGTCCTTTGAAGCTCAAGTTCAAAGATTTATGTCCCTAATTGCTGAAATTTTAAACTACGATGTTGAACCCGGACTGGAGGATAAAAATATGAAACTCTTGAACAGTTTGCTCAAGTCCTAGAATACCAACATTTCAATAATCAAAGACAACAACAAGCTAGATGAGTTATCTGTTGATGAGCTAATTAACAAACTAAAGTCAAAGATGATTGATGATAAACAGAGAGAGCTGGAATCATCTAAGTTCACTTAGTATGGCAGGAAAACTGAATCAGGCTCTCTTATCTGAAGAAGTAGGGTCAAAACAGGCTGGAAGTTTCTCTGCAAGTGATTCGAGTTCAAACGTTAAGTCAACTGCATTCGTTGCTCAATCCCAAGCTAATTCTAGTGGAACGGTCAACCCTGATGAGGCAAATGCTACAAATGATCCCAAATTTGCTCTTGGAATGGGATTTATGAATAGTTATCATGCTCTTATGGCTGGAACATTGGTACCTACTGAGATGTTGTCAGGTGAACTGAACCAGATTAATCCTGAAGATGTGGAAATGCTTGATGTTTCCTGGCAAATGGCAATGGCAGTTTTCTACGCCAAGAAGTTTATGGCAAAAACTGGGAAGAATGTGTGGAAGGATCAGAATAAGATAAGGATGGGTTTTGATAAGAGCAAGCTCAGATGCTTCAACTATGATGAGTACACTCATTTTGCAAGGGAATGCACCAAGCCAAAGAAGGAGAAACCAGAAGAAAAGAAAGCTGGAGATGGTAAGGGAAAGGCATAGACAAAGGCTTTGGTTGTGCAAGAATGTGGGGAATATCAATGGGCTTCACAGATAAAGGAACTCAATCTATCTCGTGCTATGATCGCTAAGATGGAGAATGATTATTAGGAGGAGCATGCGTTTGTGGTCACTGAGGCGAAGTAAGGAGATAAGGAAGAGAACCTGGTTGAAGACAATGAAGCATTTGCAGCCGAGGTCGACAACACAAAGGTATGTACTAATCCCACTTATGCACGTTTAGTTCCTGGCCTTAGAAAACTTTGGAAGAATAGTGAGATAATATTATTTGATATGCAATGTTCTCAAAGTTCATTTAAGGGTAGATGGGAAAAGAGTGAGGAGAAAGTCAAAGCCCAGAAACTGGATATAGAGAAATACCAAACCCTTGCCTCTCAAAAGTCTATCATGTATGACAATGCTAAGTTAGAAATAGCTGAGCTTAGGAAGCAGGTAGATGAACTTAAACATAAGAACAATGAGATGCAAGTGAAATTAGATGTGAATCAAATGAGAAACAAAAGAATGCTCCAAGCTGGTAAGGCATTGTCCACCTGCATAACTAATGTTCGATTTGGTAAGGACAAAGGAGGATAGGAATTAGCTCATCTGAAAAAATAAGAATGGTGTTCCCCAACCTGTGTCTAGAGATATAATAGGTATGATCTATGAGGAGGATCAGGTAGATAGATCTGAATCAGAAATGCATGAAGCAGGACCTCCCATAGATAGTGTTTTGGTTGGTGTGAAACCCATGACTGAAGAGGAGCTAGAAAATGAGAAACATATGACCTATGGTTTTGGTAATCATAATAAAACGGTGGCATTCACTTGTGAACCAGGTCTATCCCAGGAACCATTAAACAATAATGTTAGTTCTTCTGACGTTTTTGTTTCATGTGCAGATGAAGTAAGGATCAAAGATGTTTCTGGGAAGGATGCCGAATGCTTGAGAGTCAAAGAGTGTCATGAGTCTAGTAGTTTAATTTCTGATTTACCTAACGACGATGTTCTAGCATCTGTGTCTGAACTTGATGCGTCCAAGTCAAAACAATTGGTGTTGTCTATGTCATCAAAACATGTTTCTAATTCTAATGAAGTAGTTAATGGTTTTAAAATTCGTGTGCCTGGCACTAAAGCTGGTCGTGAGTCTAAGCCCAAGGAATTTGTTCCTTATCCCCACGTTGTGTCTACTTTTAACAAAACGAACAAATCAAAATCGGGACAATTTTGTTTAATTACGCAACCTGAAAAAGTTCCAAAACATTTAATACACAAATGGGATGATAAGCCTGAATGGAAGTCATCATACCCAAGGCGTTCGTATGTCTGTAGTAATGTGAATGGGCCTAGACTTATGAATTGTTTTCTATGTGGAAAACCAGGGCACTTTGCTGCAAATTGTTTGAATAGACCTTATCAACCATACTATCCGCAAAACCCACGGACTAGTATGTTGCAGAAAATGATGACAGGTGGAAATAAAAATCAAAAACAGCAAGCTTTGTCTCAGGGGAAGCAGAGTTCAAAACCAATGAAGACTCAACAGTCTAAGGTTTTAAACACAAAAGCTCCGGTGACAAAGCCTGTTGACGAAAATTGGAATGTGGCAAAAACTCCAAAACCAACTTACAAACCTAAAGGAGTTTACCAAAGAAATGATAAGATGAAACCAAAACTTATTGAGAAACAGGTGCCTAAAACAAAAAAGATTTTTCAACCTAAAGTTAAAACAAAGGTTAAGAAACTGATTTCTAAATCAAAAGAGGTTTCTCAAACAAAACAAGTTGTTCAAACAAAATTAAACTTGAGTGGACACCTGTCAAGGAACCTATAGGTAAAAAGGTCACATCTCCACAGAAGAAACCTGCAACTGTAAATAATTCAAACAATGTGTCAAAACCACAGAAACACATTTTTTGGAAACCAAAAGTCAACACTCAAAGTTTTAGTGTAACTGAACCAAAATCAGGAATGTCTCTCAAATTAGTCAACTACATTGACTCCAAGGGCGTGCCCAGATCTGTTATGGCCTGGGTACCCGACTTGAACTGATTGTTGATTCATATAGGGACATCCAAAAAGAACTGTCAACAATCTCTGGTACGTTGATAGTGGTTGCTCCCGACATATGACCAGAGACTTATCACTTCTGGAAGAGGTTCAATATTTCAATGGAGGAGGTGTTTCATTTGCTGGTGGAGTAGGTGGCAAGATCAGCAAGAAAGGTGTGGTGAAGAATGGCAGTTTTACGTTCTCTGATGTGCATTATGTGGAGGAATTGTCACATAGCCTGCTCAGTGTTTCACAGATTTGTGATCGAGAGTATTTAGTTTTGTTCAATAACAAGGAATGTATTATTCTCAAGCCTGGAATCAAGATTCCTGAAGAGTGTGTCTTGATGCGTACACCAAGACGAGGAAATTCTTATCTTCTTAACATGGGTAATCCTCCGTCTTCTGATGTGGCCTGTCTTATTTCTAAGCAGAATGAAAATCTGGCATTATTATGGCATCGTCGTCTGGGACATGCCAACATGAAGAACCTGACCAAACTGGCAAAGGGAGAGCATGTTAGAAACCTCCCTATCAAGGACTTCACGTCAGTTGAGAAGTGTGTTGCATGTGCTAAGGGGAAGAAGCACAAGTTACCACATCGTCTGAAAATGACAAACTCTATTTCGTTAGTGTTGCAACTACTTCATATGGATCTCTTCGGCCCAATGCAAGTACAAAGTATCAGCAAGTTCTCATATTGTCTGGTGATAGTGGATGACTTCTCTCGGTTTACTTGGGTTTTCTTTTTGTCAAACAAGCATAAAACTCCAGCACTTGTAAAATAGTTTGTTACTCTCATAGAGAATCAGATGAACAAGAAAGTGAAAGAAATAAGATCAGATAACGGAACAGAGTTTAAGAATGCTGAATCCAATATGTTCTGTGGAGAGAAAGGTATAGAAAGGAAATACAGTGCACCGTACACACCTCAACAGAATGGTGTTGCTGAAAGAAGAAACAGAACACTCATTGAAGCTGCAAGAACTATGTTATGTGAAACAAGATTGCCAATTTTATTTTGGGCCGAAGTAGTCAACACTGCTTGTTATGTGCAAAATCGGGTACTTTTGAACAAGCGGCATGCGAAGACGCCTTATGAGATTATTTATGGAGAGAAACCAAAGGTGGGGTACTTTAAGTCACTCGGGTGTCCTTGCACAGTCCTAATTCAATCTGATGTGGGGAAATTCGAAGCAAAGGCAGATGAATGCTACTTTGTTGGGTATTCTGCAAATAGTGCTTATCGAGTCTACAACACATTCAATGTTGACTGGTTGGAAGATAATCCTACTGAAGCTGGAAATGGTTCAGACTGGATCTTTGATTATGGATCATTGTTTGAAGGTTTCAATTTCTCAAATATGTTTCATAGTCTGGGAGAAGAAGAAGACATTATTGCTCCAACTCCTCAAGCAAGGTCGCCTGTGGAAAATGTTAGTGATAACGTATCAGCAACAGCTCCTAAGGATGATAATGTGGATGTTCCAGAATCTTCAGGAACTCATGATGATCTGAAGGAGACAGAAACCCAAGGTATGAATGATAATATTAGTGATACTAACCTGCCTGTTTCTGTTTCAGTACCAGATGTACAAGCAACAAGAATCAACAGAGATCATCCTCTTAGCAATGTGGTTGGACTAGTGTCAGCAGGTGTCACTACTAGAAGCCGCATGGGTGACATCAACTTCTGCATGTTCTCATGTTTTATCTTCGAGATAGAGCCTCCAAATGTGATGGTAGCACTTAAAGATCCGAGTTGGATGGAGGCCAAGCACGATGAATTGATTCAATTTTCAAAACTAGGAGTGTGGCATCTAGTGAAAAGACCAGAAAATAAGAAGGTTATACCCACAAGATGGTTGTATAAGAACAAGAAAGATGATACGGGTGTGATTGTGAGAAACAAAGCCAGGTTAATTGTTTAAGGTCATAGACAGGTTTACGGGATTGATTATGATGAGGTGTATGCACCGGTGGCTAGATTAGAAGCTATTCGAATATTTCTTGCAGTAGCAACGTATGTCAACTTCAATGTGCATCATATGGATGTAAAGACAACTTTTCTTTATGCTGAAATGAATGAAGAGGCCTATGTGGCTCAACCGCTAGGGTTTGTGGATGAGGAACATCTAGATCATGTGTATCTTTTGGATAAAGCTCTATATGGTTTGCATCAAGCTCCACGCACGTGGTATTAGATTCTATCAAAGAACTTGGTAGAGAATGGTTATACAAGAGGAGTGGTTGATCAAACCTTGTTCAGAAAGAAGGTGAAAAATGATATCATTATGGTGCAATTTTATGTGGATGACATCATCTATGGGTCGACAAATGAAGAGTTATGCACCGAATTTGAGGATATCATGAGAAAGAAATTTAAGAGGAGTGATCCAGGGGAGATGAGCTTTTTCTTGGCGTTACAAATTAAACAAGATAAATCTGGGATACTCATTCATCAAGCAAAATATGTGAATGAAATTCTGGAAAAGTATAAGATGCAGGATTCCAGGCCCATCTATACTCCCATGGCATCCCGGCCTCTACTGACAGCAGATGCAGATAGGGAATCAGTGAGTGAATTCATGTATCGTACAATGATCGGATCACTTATGTATTTGACAACAAGCAGGCCAGATATCATGTTTACGGTGTGTGTGTGTGTGTGTGTGTGTGCACGTTACCAGGCTAATCCTTAACTCTCTCATTTAGCTGTTGTTAAACGTATTTTTAGGTGTCTAAAGGGCAGGCCTCGGCTTGGGCTTTGGTACCCTAAGAGTACTGATTTCCAATTATTTTCATTTACTGACAGCGATTATGGAGGTAGTGATCTTGACAGGAAATCTACAACTGGTGGGTGTCAATATTTAGGAGACAAACTCATCTCATGGCAGAGCAAGAAGTAGCATACCGTTTCCAAGTCAATTGCAGAAGCTGAATATGTGGCAGCTTCAGCTGGATGCTCGCAGGTAGTATGGATTCAGAATCAACTCACTGACTACGGTATGGAATTCCTTGATACTCCAATTTTTTGAGATAATGTTGTTGCTCTGCAAATTGTCAAGAATCCTGTTCAAATTTCCAAAACAAAGCACATAGATATCAAGGTACATTTCATTTGTGACTGCTATGATAGGAATTCGATTCAGCTCGAAAAAGTAAACTCCGATCAAAATGTTTCTGACCTTTTCACAAAACCCCTTCCTCGTCAAAATTTTGAAATGTGTGTTGAAGGCCTAAGGATGATTGCCTTCGAGGAATGATCTGATCAAAATGTTTGTACATAGTTTTGTTTTTTTATACTTGCCTTGGTATTATTTTCAATTTCTTTTGGTTTTCATTTAAAAAAAAGGGGGGGGGGGTGTTTATATCTCAAAAGCCTCATAAAAACAGAGGAAGAAGAGAAAATCTAAAATTTGTTTGAGGTTTTTATGAAGTATTTTGTGTTTGTCTTGATTTGGTAGGAAGTGATATAAATGTCCAAGACAATCGGAGACTGATACGTGTAAAGCAGAAGTGAAAGACTTCTCAAAGATGATGTGTCGGTAAGCTCAACCAAAAAACTATGATCATCAATGTAAGTGCAGTAAACTTAAATTCTATATATGTTTAGTTTCCCATCCTAGTTTACATGGTTTAAAAAACTAAGTCCCAGCAAAAATGGGTTAAGAGTGGTAACTACCTAGTATTCGCTCTCTCACACGCCATGTTTCTGCTGTTATGACAACACCACAGAAAAAGAAAGAAAATAAAAAGAAAATAAAAATAATAATAAAATAATAATAATAATAATAAAATAATTATTCTGTTTGGTCTTCTTTGCGTGCTTACGCGACCGACCTGGTCACCAACTGATGATTAATGAAATAAGTGGCAGTAATAACAGTGTTGCATGGTTCCTCAATTTGGGGGTTTGTGAATCCTCAATAAACTCTGAGGTTGGGTAGGTTTTGCTATGTATAATTGGGTGTGGGACGGTCAAACGTGAGGGTAATATTGTACCATAATCAAGCACTTCAAAATGACTGGATGTGAGTTTAAGCGGTCAAATATACTGGCAATCGTCTAGAGCGTCGAGTAACGAAAGCTAAAAAGGGTTCCTCAGTCAAAGATAAGTCTGGTATGATACATGAAAATCATCAGCTTCAAGGCAAGTATATATTTAATTTTTGTATTAGGTAATCTTTACTTTGTTTTTAAGTTCTTATCTATTCTTAAGTTTCTGACTGATTAAAAATTTTATTTTTTGTTATTATTATTATTTTTTTCTTATTATTTGATGATCAAGATCAGGTTCTCGGGGTATGAGTCTGAGGGGAAGTTTTGTAGTTCTCAAAAAGTTCAAAAAAATTAACATTTGTTCAAGTGATTTATTGTTTAAATGAGGTTTGGGCACATTTGAAATATTTTGAAAACTTGAAGGGGGCTTTATAGAATTTTTTCTTAACAAAAACCCTCAAACTCTCTCATTTAGATCCACCCCCCTTTCTCAGTGTTTACGATCCCTTTCCCCTTTCTCTCAGTGTTTATGATTCCGACATCGTGAAACCCTAACCGCCGCTATCTTCACCGGAAAACCGAAATCCGACCACTTTAGACCAATCTCTGTTGAAACCGAGTGCAAAATCATCTTCGGCTACACATTTCGATCATAAAACACCCATCTATCAACCCGTTCCTCTTCGATTCTTCGAAATTATGACAGTTTTTTTTGTTTGTTCTCTTCTCTCAGTTGCTCCTTTTCTTTTTCTTCAAATTTCTCATCGATTACTCAAGATTGGAAACTGATTTTGTGTTTGCTGTAGTTAAAAGGTAGTATTAGATGTTCCTTTTGCACCATTGTTGGTTTCTTACGTGTTTATGAAGCTTTGCAGGTTCATAAATGGCGGATAAGCGTGTTTACGATCGCCGAGATGAAGAAGACGACCCTTCAGTGTTCACAATGATGTGTATGATCAGATGATGTTTACGATCAGACGATGTTTACGATTCCGTGTGTTTACGACCTCATGTTGTTTACGATTGGCCATTTGGTTTATGACTGGACCTTAATTTGAATTTCACTTGACCTAATCGTAAACCCAAATTCGAATAGTAAACCCGTTAAGATCTTAACTTAAAATCATAAACGGTCAGATTATCATAAAATGGTTTTAAAATTTCAATTGAAAGATTAGAACCTAATAGAGTGGTGTGATTAAATCTGATGCACTTGTCTCGATATCTCAGATGGCAGAAGAGATGATTGAGGAAGAGATTCACTTTGAAAGAGACCACTGCATACCTGCTTATCTAGATAACCCTCCAGAGAAAAACATGCAGTTGCTTATCTAGATAACCCTCCAGAGAACTGCCAGGGTAAACACTGATAAAACCAGGATCACTGCAACTGTTCAAAACCACCGAATTGAGATCCTTGAAGAAGATATTCGCCATGGGTTGAATATTAATGATAGAGCAGAAGATAAAATGGAATATTCTAAGAATGAAGTGTTAGAGGGTGCGCGTCTTATGGGGTATGAAGGAAAATTCCCACCAATCTTCAAGAAACTATTGCCACATTACTGGAGGTGTTTGGCACACTACTTACAGAAATCATTTTTTGGAAAAAGAACAAGCTTTTATCAACTGAACAAGGTGCATGGAACAACATTTGTCGCACTGGCGTTGGATTGGGAATATAACTTTTCAAAGATGATGCTCCTAGATTGGGTGGGTAATGCTGAGTTGAGCGCTAGGGATCAATTTCTCATGACTCCAAGATTTGTTCACATGGTATTGTTAAGTAAGTATCTAATGATACAAGAAAGTGTTGAGAAGTTAGATATAAAATTCATGGATGATAGTGTATTTGGACTTCAAACTCAAGATAGAAAGGGAAAGAGCACATTTCAAGGAAGGCTTGAGTGGGGAAAAATATGTACTTTCCCTGAGGTTGCAAGGGAACCTGAACCAGAATCAGAACCAGAACCTGAAGAACCTCCAGTCAACACATTTGTTGCAGAAGATCATGATGTTCCGGTAGCTGTTTAAGGGGAACCAGAGGATACACCGTCAGATGAGGAGAATGTGTTGGATGAATTTTGCCTGAGGGTGAGGATCTGTCAGATGACATTTATGGAAATCTGGAGCCAATCAGTAACAAGAGAACAGGAGATGACTTGAGCACTTCTTCAAGTAGTGGCACAATCCCGCTAGACTTAAATGATAATGTTTTTGCTGATGATATGTTTGTTGAACCTGATCCATTGGCTGAACCCGCACCAAGAAAGAAAACTAATCCAAGAACTATCAGGTTTAAGTTCCAGAAGACAAGCTCTGGGGTGATGGTGATAGAACCATCAGGTGCAAATGTTCAGAATAAGCAAGTGTCTGAGCCTGCAAATGTTGAGAACATACTTTAGGTTGCTGATCAAGTTGAGGTCGAAGAACTAACTCCGATTCAAACTGAAAAGTCCTATTCTAAATGAACAAAGCCCAGTTCGTTAGGAAAGGCAATTCTTTGAAGTTGAAAGCACGTTTGTTGAGCCCAGCCCAGTAAGGGTACATGTTTCTACTGAATCAAGTCAGCCTCCCATCGTTCCAAGTTTTCGTCCGTATCAAACACTTGTTGGGGAAAGGATTGAAGCTAGTGATCTTCCTATCGACCTTCAGATAAGTTGTGATCCACAAATTAATTTTCTTTTATCTCAAAACAGGGAGATAGAGGGACAGATAAAAGAACTAAAGGAAGAAAACAAGAAATTGAAAAAGAAGGAGAGTAAGAATGAAGCAAGTATTGGGTATCTGTATGCAGGCATTCTTGAATTGAGAAAGAAGCTATATGATCTAAAGAGGGCTGGTAGCTCAAGTGCTCAGGGTGATCCAGGCCAAAGTTCTTCTCATGGTGCCCAAACTGCTGAAGTAGAACCAGAAGATGAAGGTGATGACTCCATAGAGATCTCAGATTATGCTCGAGGAGAAAGATTCATCTCAATAGCACCCTGAAAGCCAGGTTAATTGGTTCAGAGACTTCTTTCAAGGTCCTCCCCCTAAGCTGTACTCTATTGATGTGGGAGAAAGTGATCTCGACAAAAGGGGAAGTCGTGAACCTATCTTGTGTTGGCATTATGATGGAGAAAAGAAACTGTTTGCTGTGATAAGAGATGGGTACAGTCCAATCGAGTACTACAAATCTCGAGGTCAATTTCACTCCTGGATAGAGATAGAGTTGAGAAATTTGTTGAGGGCTCCTTTTATCAACAGATGGAGGAATGCTCATGGAGACCTAGTCCGTGACAATCTAATGGGTCATTTAGAAGAAAATTTGCAAATTTTAAGCTCAAAACTTCAAGATGGGTTCAGACTGGAACTGATCCTGATACAAATGAGCCAACTGGAGAAGTGAGGTCTCCTCCCACCAAAAGAACTCGTGTGATCAATATGCTCGACGAGGTTGAAGATGGTACACTTGTGAAACATTTTGATAATTGGTTTTATGATCCAACAACACATGAGGTGGTGGTGGTTTGCAAGGAGATGCGAGAATTTCGTTCTATGATCCACTCGATTTGCTGAGGTTTGGAGAACGTGATATCAAACTTTTGGCCTCCTATAGGATCGGTGTTAAACTAATTAGCTTAACAAGAAACCCTTCTACTTGCAAATATAACCCTGCGGAATTAAAGTTATATTTAACTTTGCTTAAGCTTATGTTAGTTCTCTTGTATGTATGTGAGTGCTTGATTTCATAAAGATAGTAACAACGAAGTAAGAAAAACTCGGCACTATTTGCATTAACTCAAAGCTACACTATTACAAGTTGTTCGAGAACTGTGTGTAAATCATGAGCTAACTAAGCTATATATAGTGCTAATGAGATCAATGACAACCATTGATCTCATGCGATCTAATCTAGACCGTAAAATATAAAGTCAAATACAAACTACCAAAAGCATAAACATCGACAATTGGAATATCTTGCGTCTAAACAGCAACATACTACTTTAGGAGAGCGACTTGAACAGATTTAGAAGCAAACGAGAAGCTTTTGCAGGATTGGACTTGCTAAAAATACATCTCAAGAAAAGTTCGGTTGAACTCATTATCTGGTGGATATTCGAGTTCACCCGGAATATTCGCTAAATGATAAAACTGCTTCTTTCCGCTTGAACTGCCAGTTCCGCTTGAAGTTGATAATTCCACTTCAACTTCAGCCGGAACTTAACAAAATTAGCTTTCAGCCAGAAATCTTCTAAGCGCAATATTCCTTACAATCTCCCCATAAGCTGGTGCTGTCAAATTATTCTTCAATTCCAATATTTATCTTCAAAAACTTACTTGTACCCAAAAAAATTTCTTCTTCTTGAACTACATGTCCAAGGACTTGATGTTGGCATTCAAATCTTGAGAGAGCTCTTTAGAATTTGTTTTGGTCACCTTCACATGTTTGAATGACTCCCAATCTTTTTCACTCCATTCATTTTGAACAGAAATGGACTCATGAGCTGTGAAGGTGCCATCGGCTCTGTGAACATAGAACAACTTCTCAACTTCTTCCCAAATGATGAATTTGATTTCACTGACAGGTTCTTCTTCTTCATTGTTAGTGTCACCTTGGGATTTTAAAAGCAATCCACATTCGTTCACTGTTGTCTCAATACATAAACTTAGTAGGTGCTCAGCCCTTGTTGGACTCAGAATCTCTCTTAACTTTACATAAATATCGGTCATTTGTCGTCCAGAGAGCATGCTGGTGGCTTTGTGAGCATTCACTACTAAAGTTGTGCCATTTTTCAAGGTGAAAGTGAAGTCAAAGGTTGCTTCATCTGCTGTCCAACCCACAATCTTGTTCTTTATGGGTGGAGCCTCTTTCATTTGCTTCTGGTCTTTCTTCTTCTTAGCGTGCATCATCCTCCTCTTTCTCTTCATTTTCTCCTCATCAGAATCAGTTTCTGATTCTTGCACAACAGGTGCCTTGCCCTTTGATGAGGGAGAAGAGGGATCAGGTTGAACTTCAGTAGGTTTGATGATGGTGGTAGAAACATTGGTGGTTGATGGTTCTTTGATGGTGAGTGGAGGTAAGGTGGTTTTGGTTGGTGGTCTACTAGCTTCTGGTCTAGGGCTTGAAGGTGGAGTAGGTGGGAAAATATCAGAAAAATCAATGGTAGGTGGAGGTTTCTTCTTGAGAGGAACAATAGGTGTGAAATTGTCTGTTCTATATTTTGGATTTGCAAGCTTGGTTGCTACCTTTTTGGAGATGGAGGGTGGTTTGTAGGGTATTAGTGCAAGTGACTGTGGAAGTGATGGAACTGTTGTAGGTGAGGGGTTTGGGTTGTATATGAAGGAAGGTAGAGGTTGGATATCTGCATCATCAGCAATCTCAGGTTTAACATTTAAGTTAGATGATGTACCTGAAGTGAGTTCTGAAGGTGAAGGCATCACCAACTTTGGAATCACAGCAGCTATATCCCCTTTATGCTCATGAAAAATTAAGTCAATCAGGCTGCAAAGTTCCTCGACTTTCAGCTGAGCTACCTCTTCTTCTGTCTTCAAATTTCTAACCACAAGAGCCCTTTTTACCTTCTGCAACAGTAGGTAATTCTCATCATTCCTTATCAGTTTGGTAGGCATCTTAGAGGCAATAGAAATCAACCTCTGCCTATCAACTTCAGTCAAAGCATCCAAATTGTATTCATTCAGTCTCCAATCAAAGGATCTTGTCTTAGCTTCTTCAAGCAAGTTCTCAAAAACTCCAATCTGTGAATATAGATCAAATTCCTCTTGAAGCTCTTTGGCTAACCTCTCATCTTATACTATGCTCGTCCCTTTTGGCATCTTCTACCATTCTCATCAACTTGAATTACTTCCACATGGGTTTCTGCTTCAGTTTCCGGTTGAACGACTAGTTGAACTTCCGATTGATCTTCCGGTTGAACTTCCGGTTGATCTTCCGGTTGAACTTCCGATTGAACTTCCGGTTGAACTGGGTTTAGAACTTCAGTCACCACCTGAGGTTGGGTGACTTCAGGTTCTTTATCAGCTAACTCCAGTACCTCTGTGCCTTCATCTTCACCAATTATATTTTCATCACCTCCTTCAGTCATAGTAGCAACTGCAACAGTTGCAGTGCTTTCTTCAACATCATTTACTGCCTTGCTGGTGGAGGGAAAGTTCTTCTCCACTTGATCACTGGCTCTGTCAGCCGGAAAGATGACATCTTTTAATAGTCTTGTGATCAAATTTATGTGCTCAGGGAGAGCACCAGCAATCAGCATGGAAGATTGTACTAGCTCAGTGAGGTTGGGATCTTCAAAAGGAGAGATAGCAATCAGTTGACTGCTCTTCATATTTACCCAACTTTCTTCCACTGTGAAGGGTTTAACACCAATTCTTTCGCAGGCGGTGGCTCTGACTTCAGCCGGTATCCTCTGAGTTTCTTCAATTTCAATCATAACAGGCTTGAGGCATCTTCTCCCCCAATTTGACAGTATCAGCTTCATTAGCATCAATAGCTTTATCAGCTTCTCTGAGAGGGTTTGAAGGGCCTGCTTCAGTGTCAGTAGGAACAACCTTCACCAAAATAGCAACAGTTGCATTCAATTTATCAACCTGTGCTTGAAGAGTAAGGTACAATTCCGTCAATTCTGGTAGTGTATAATTGTCCTCAACTGGCCTTTTACTAGTATCCCTGGACAAAACCAAGTTATCAATCTGAGATTGATCAACTGTGGTACCCATGGCTTCTTGGCACCTGGGATTCTCTCCAACCGTTTCAACAGCCCTTGGTTCCAATGAAGGACCCGCGGGTGCTGATTCCGAGAAGATTGCCGCAGTTTGGGTCTTAGTTATGTTACTGCTAGCACCAAGATCCAGTGGGGATACTTGGGCAGCAGGAGCCCTCGCTGCATGAATCTCTTCATGACTCCTGAGGTTCACCTCCGGTGAGGAATGGGGGTTCAGAGCAGCAGTGTCCTGATCTATCAGAATGTTCTCATGTAATGAGGTGGGTGAGTTAATAACACCTTCATTTAGATCAGGATTGATTGCACTGTCATTGCTAGGTGATAGGGGTTGTAGGGGTGAAAATCTCTCAGATGGGAATGTACATCTGCTTCTAATGACTCCCCCTCAGGTGAGGATTCGTCCCTAAGAGAATATCCCAATTTGATTAGTTTCCGCTTGGACTTTTTGCCTTTTGCGGGGTTTGAAGCTTCGGGTTGGCTTTTGGTACTAGGTGGAGGAGACCTAATGACCACCTGTCTCTGTCTTTTGAAAACGACAGGAGGGGATGCGGATGAGGAAGTCTCAGTGGTAGTTTGAGTGGATGCTTTACTCTTTTTGGTTTGATAGATTTTTAAGGTAGAGGAAGCAGGGACAGATGTGGGATCAGAAGCTATTGGGTTGATAGCCCTGTCATCTTGAGCATGGGGCTCAGTTGCTGTAACAGTTTCCATTTGAACCTCAGCATTAACAGGTTCATTAGGAAACTGCCTTGGAATTGGCAGGGGATGGTCGGTATCCCTTCCAAGAAAAACAGACTTGTTTAAAGCTAAGTTCGAAAAGGTTTTCTCGGTTAGGTGTTTTGGTTCCAAAACTTTACCACCCAAGATAATTTGGGGGTATTCCTCTTTGAGAATACATGTTAAAAACCTTGGGTACGGGTAAATATATTCAGGTTGGATGTTTGTCATTAGGGCTTGAAAAATTAATTGAGAAAAGTTGAAATTTTCACCCTTTACAACAGCATAGAAGGCAGAAGCTTGTTCAGCAGCAAGCTCATCGAAACCTCCCTTCTTTGGAGTTAGGCAAACTAAGATGGTGTGAGCCAAAAACCTCCAGTTGTATGGTAACTGCCCTTTCTTTATGGTTTTGCTTCGCAGAGAACCACCATATCCAATGTCTCTGAATAGAGGTAGATACTTCATGGAATCAACAGCCATGTATCCATTCTCATCCCTCAGTTTCAACACTTTTCGTACCTTTGCTTCATCTATCTCCATAATTGTGCCTTGAACTATTGACACAATTTGTTTACTACCGCCGTCACCTTCGATAACCTTAGCGTGAGACCAAAAATCTTCCATTATTTCTTCATATATCACAGCTCGACTGTCAGCGCATGATGAAGATGGAAACTTTTCAGGAAGTTGATCATCCCGTTGTAGATATCGGTTTTACTCGGTGGTTCTAGGTATGCCACCAAGTTGTGCTCTACGGGGAACTTTGAGTCATCGACGGGCTTCTTGCCACTTGAACTTGCTTTAGGAGCCATTGTTAATGATCGATTTGTGAGAAATCGACGGTTATTTGGAAGTTACAGAGAGGTTTTGGGAGAAATTTGGGAGTAATTTCTGAGTGGGGTTTGAGAGAAATGGGGAAAAATGACGATAATTTAGGGCTTTTACCTTTGACGTTGATGACGTGGAGGAGAGAGGTTTTAAATCGACGGTTCAGTAACTGATGTGATAGATGCTTTATGGGTTATACGGTACAACTTGGTAAAGCATGTCTTTATCCAAAAGTAAATTTGCTGAAACCTCGGATATTAAATGGTTAAAAACTTAATGGGTAAATAAATGTGTATCCACTTAGAAAATTGTGCCTTCCGGGTAATTAAATGGGACTTTGACTTTTGTTGACCCGGAAGTTCAAGCGAAACCCATTTTCTCCTTTATTTTAAAGACTAAAATTCTTCCGTTTGAACTTCAAGCGGAGAATTTTTCCGCTTCGAAGAATTGTCTCTTAAAAAAAAATTCCACGTGAGTGACAAAGCATTGTTCCGGTTGAAGTTCAACCGGTGATTTTCAAAGTTGTTTTCTCACAGGTTGAACCGTAACTTGAAACTTAACAACGAAACACATGATTTTTGAAAATTTGTGATAATTTTTCATAGTGTAACAGAGATTACTGACTATGAATTGAGATGATGTCTAATTATCACAAGAGACTTTCTTTTTCTTTTTCTTTTTGTATCAAGAGACGGGCTCTTAAGTACATGCCTATCTTTTATTAAAAATTGTGAAAAGTTTTATTCAAAATTCATCATCCCAATGGCTGTGATGAGATAGAAAAATCTTGCCTCATCAAAAGCTTTTGTAAACAGATCTGCCAATTGATGATCAGTGTGAACTTTGAACAATTTAATCAGATTCTTTTCTACACAATCTCTAATAAAGTGATACCTTATGTCAATGTGTTTGGTTTTGGAGTGCTTTACTGGATTATTGATGATGGAGATGGCACTGTTGTTGTCTGCAAGAATAGAAGTTTCCATGAATGTGATTCCATAGTCAAGCATCTGATTTTGGATCCAAAGGACTTGACTACAACAACTTGAGGCAGCAATATACTCAGCCTCTGAAGTTGAAGTGGAAACACAAGTTTGTTTCTTGCATTGCCAAGAGACAAGCCCTTCACCCAAAAATTGACATCCACCTGATGTTGATTTCTTTTCTATGTCACATCCTCCATAGTCACTGTCTGTGAATGCTCTGAAAGAGAAGTCAGAGTTCTTGGGATACCACAAACCCAGTTTTGGTTGGCCCTTCAGATACTTGAAGATTCTCTTAACAGCTAGCGATATGTGACTCCTTTGGTGAGGACTGATATCTAGCATATAAGCAAACACTGAACATGATGTCAGTTCTACTAGCAGTGAGATACATCAGTGAGCCTATCATTGCCCTATACATGTGCACATCTATTGGCTTGCCACTTAAGTCACTTGTTAACTTGTGGGAAGTGGACATAGGAGTTTTTGCACTTAAGCATGCTTGCATATCAAAACTTTTTAGCATGTTTTGGATGTACTTTGATTGGTTCAAAAAGATTCCATCTGCAGTTTGCTTCACTTGTAGTCCTAAGAAGAATGTTAGTTCTCCCATGGAGCTCATCTCAAATTTTGACTGCATCAAAGTAGTCAAACTCCTTGCACAAAACAGTGTTAGATGAACCAAAAATAATATCATCTACATAAATTTGTACCATCAACATGTCCTTACCAACAGTTTTGACAAAAAGTGTTTTGTCAATTGCCCCTCTCCTGTAGCCATTCTCTAGAAGATAGTTAGAAAGAGTTTCATACCAGGTTCTAGGTGCTTGTTTGAGACCATACAAAGCTGTGATCAGCTTGCACACCCTGTTAGGATGATGAGGATCCTCAAAACCAGGAGGTTGTTTGACATATACTTCTTGTTCCAGTAGGCCATACGGGAAGGCACTTTTGACATCCATCTGAAATACTTAGAAGTCTTTGAAGGCAGCATAGGCTAAAAAGATTCTGATTGCTTCCAATCTAGCCACAGGTGCAAACACTTCATCATAATCAATGCCTTCTTCGTGCACATAGCCTTGCACAACCAGTCTAGCTTTGTTTTTTATAACAATTCCCCTGTCATCTTTCTCATTTCTGAATACCCACTTTGTGCCAATTGGTTCTGCTCCATTAGGCAGATCTACCAATTCCCAAACTTTCTGCTTGTTAATTTGAAATAACTCTTCCTGCATTGCCTCTACCCAACTGTTATCTTCCAAGGCATCAGTTACCTTCTTGGGTACTTCTTGAGACAAAAATGCAGCATGCAAACAAATGTTTGCATTAGCAGATCTACTTCTTGTCAACACGGGTGCTGAAGCTTCTCCAATAATATTCCTCACTGGATGATCTCTGTTGATTCTTCTGTCAAGAAACATAGGAAACTCATGGCTTCTTCCATTTGAGGGTATGTTGAGCTGAGGAAGTATGTGGTCAAGCTCAACGACACCAGTTTGTGATACAGGATCTGAACATTCAACTGTATCATGAGAGCTATCCTCTAAAATGTGGGTTAGATGCTCAAAACTGAATTCATTTGATGTATCATCATTTGAATTTTCCGGTTCAGTTGACCCGGAATCATTGTTCTCAACAGTCTATGAAATTAAGTTTTCCGGTTGAACTTGAGCCGGAGAAATTTTCGTTTGAACTTCGACCGGAACTATGTCATCTTCAATTTGAACTATTTCAGAAGTGTTCATTTCTTTGCCAGGCAAGATAGGTTTGATGCTCATTGAAGAGAAGAAGGTTTGCTTCTCAGTTCCAGCAGTGTTGCTCTTCCAATGTTCATCAGCTGACCTATATAAATTATGTTCCTGCACTAAGGAGCTCACAGGCTTATCAATAGTTATGTTGAAAGCAGTGGTTAGTGCGTCAATATCAAATAACCAAGTGGGTTGAGATTCAAACTTGTTAGTAGATTTTTCATTAAAAGAGACATTTATAGTTTCCTCAACGATTTTGGTTCTCTTGTTGTATACTCTGTATGCTTTTGACACACCTGAGTATCCAACAAAATATCCCTCATCTGCCTATTCTGCAAATTTGGGCAATAACTCATTGGTTATTAATATTGTAACAGGACAACCAAATGGCTTACAGAAGTAAATGTTTGGCTTTCTTTTTCTCCAAAGCTCATAGGGTGTCTTGTTTTTGCCTTTGACAATTAAAATCCCGTTTTGGACATAACAGGCAGTGTTCACTGCTTCTACCCAAAATATCACAGGGAGCTTGGAGTCTGCTAACATAGATCTAGCAGCTTCAATCAATGTCCTATTTCTCCTTTCAGCAACACCGTTTTGCTGTGGAGTTCTAGGAGCACTGAATTGTCTCACAATTCCCTTTTCCTCACAAAATGAATTCAGAACATGATTTTTGAATTTTGTGCCATTATCACATCTGATTATTTTGACCTTAAGATTAGACTGATTTTCTAAATTTGTCACAAGTGTTTTCAACAATTCAGCAGTTTCATCTTTTGTTTTAAGAAAGAAAACCCAAGTGTATCTAGAAAAATCATCAATTATGACAAAACAATATGACCTTTTCCCTAAGCTCATCACTCTAGTTGGACCAAAGAGATCCATGTGCCATAACTCTAGTGGTTTTGAAATAGAAGACTCAACTTTTGGCTTAAAAGAAGTTCTGTGTTGCTTGCCCTTGAGACATGGCACACAGTTTTCAGAACATGCAAAATGCTTGTTAGGAAGACCCTTAACCAAGCCAAGATTTACAATTCGATTCATATTCTTATAGTTTACATGCCCTAACCTTCTATGCCACAGATCACTCTCATCAACAGAGGCTTTGGATATAAAGCAGGCAGTGCCACATGAGGGGTGCAGCAACTGACATATCCAAAATGTATAGCCCATCTCTCCTAGGTGCTTTAAGCATAATTAGTTCATCAGGAATTTTAACACCAGGTTTGAGAACTATAGCCTCTCTCTCATTAAACATCAAATTCAAATTTTTGTCACACATCTGTGAGACACTGAGCAAGTTGAAATTTAATGTATCAACAAAGTTGACTCTGTCAAATTTTACCAGTCCATTTGTCACATCACCTTGTGCTGTGATATGGCCTTTTGTGCTTCTAAAGGCAACTGGTCCTCCATTAATTCTTTTTGTATTTTCCAGAATTTTCTTATTCCCTATCATGTGGCAAGTGCATCCACTGTCAACTACCCATAGGCTATTTTGGCCTTTATTTTGCACCTGCACACATCAGAATTGATTAGTTTCTATAGGTGACCCAAGCCTGAGTGGTCTTGGGTTTGCCATAAGCATCATTATACTTGTACTCCTTGAGTACTAAAGTATTTAGAACTTGAGCTTCATTAAGCATATCATCATTGTCAAAACTGAAGTTCTCATATTGAGTACTTGTTTGACTAAATCTTTCACCTTTGGTGTTTTTCCTTTCAGCAATTTTTCTTTCCTTGTACTCCTTAAATTTTCTTTGCTTGTTGGTTATTTTCTTAGATTTTTCATTACCTTGATTAACCAACTTAGTTCTTTCAGGGGATTTGGAGAATCTTTGAGGAAAGTGTTTGTTTTGGCTTGAACTTTCCCCCTGAGTGGAACAGTGTAATTTCCGTTTGAACTAGTAGCAAATTCAATTTCAGGTTGGTTAGACTTTTTGCTTCTTCAAAAGTTTTCTCTAGAGGTGGTCTTTCCTCTAGAGGTATTTCTTCTTCCTTGAGCTTCAAAATGCTCAAACTCATCCGCAAAGTGTACATGTGGTCTCTGCTTTGGAGCAGTAGCTGATCTGGGTTGAATTTTGTTTTCCGGTTGAACTTGAGTTCGAGCGGAAGAGTGTTCCGCTTGAACTTCAGCCGGAAAATGATTTTGCCTTAGAACAGAAAAACTTCCATTTCTATCATTACCAATTAAGACCCTGTTGGATTCAGATCCAAAATGCTTCATTGTGTGGCTTTTCACAGGTGAAATTCTTCCTGTGAGTTTCTTTTGAAAATTAGCCTTTGGTTGCAAAACAGGTTTTGGTTTCAAAAATGGTTTAGTTTTACTCAGTGGGTTAAACTGACACACAGCAGCTAAGTGACCTTGTTCACCATAGAACATGCATTCAACAAGTTTGGTTTCAAAACTTCTGGGAGACTCATGTTTGGTCACTTGGTTGATAGTGAGTTGACCAAACCTTTGAGTTAGACTTCCCTTTGGTTGCTCAGGTTGTTTCCCTCCAACTTTTGAGTCTTTAGGCTCATAAATAGTCGGTGGTGGAACAACAATTGAAGGTTTCAAAATGTTTGATTGGTCAGCTGATGCAGAAGTGCTTGCATCAGTGACTTCAGTTTTCTTTGACTCAGCAGTGTTTTTAAAACTTGACTGTGATGAAGTGTCATCAACAGTAAGACTAACGTTACATTCTAATTTCAAAGCTTCAATTGGTTTGATTACATGTTAGTATTCAATTGGTGGTTCAACACTATTATACCCAATACCTGCTTTACCATACATCCCTCCCATCCACAATTTCTCAGCCTTCTATTTGCTATTTGAAATTTGTCACAAGTGAACAAAGCATCTTTTAGTCTTGATGTCAAGAACATCAACCTCAGCCTTAGCATCTTTAGTCTCATTTCTTGACTTCTCAAGCTTTGACAGCAAGTCATCAAGCTGTGTTTCAACAACTGAGTTGGTTTGTTTTAACTGTTCATACTCTTTAGTTAACGTTTTCAATTTCTGAAATGTATGATGATTCAGTTTTCTTAAAACATTCCTTTAACTCATTTAGGTTTGAAACTTCATCAATCAAGTCAGTGTTGTGGTTTTGATACTTTGCCACTTGCTCTATGCAAGCAGGGCTACATAGGTTTTCTAAAACTTTCTCAGGAATAGAGTTTACCTGATCTGAGATGGAGTCTTGTTTAGCCATCAAAGCATGGTTGATAGGCTCAAACTCAGCAACAAATTCTTCCCATACAACCCATGAGGTTTAATTAGCAACAACAGCAACCAAATTCTGGTGGTTTTGACTTCCGGTTGGCTTTGGTGGGGTGGGGTGGGGTGATGACCTGAGTTGTTACCAGAGATGTTGGTGTTGGTGTTGTTGTTTCCTCCATGATTCTTTACTTGAACATGACCCTGGTTCTGTCCTTCTCTTCGTAGTTAAGAGCACTCCCTTGCAAAGTGACCAAGTTGGTGACAGTTGTAGCACTTCACTTTGCTTTTGTCTAGGCCTATGTGAGCGCCCTTTGCTCCCTTGTAGGTTCTACCAGTTCTTTTGTAAAACCTTTGAGCTTTGACAGACACCATGGCAAGTTGAGTCATAATATCCATTTCTTCCAAATCATCAGCACTTATACACTCAAGATCTTCAGGAATGAAGCCTTGGTAAGAGTCAGTTGCTACGTGAGCATTGTGAGAGTTGTCAAATGTGTTTGAGAAGCTCTCTTGACACCTTGGTGTCTCAGGGAAACTGACGGTAGGTGACAAGTATGATGATGAGTTTGAAGTTCTTTGATTATGAAAATCGGTAGTTACTAGTGCGGTTGAAAACAGCTGAGTTGACTTAGAAGATGAGGTTTGTTTAAGGTTTAGTTCAATTTCATAAGCACTGAGTATGCCATGAAGTTCACTAAGTCTCATCTTTTTCAAATCCTTACATTCCCTGATGCTCACAGTGTAAACTGTCCACACAGGAGGCAAGGAATGAAGGAATTTTCTGATTACATCTACTTGATCTAGTTTTACGTCTACCTTTTGCAGTTCATTAAGTAAGGAAACCAATTTTCAAGTACTGGTTTGTCATTGATTCACCAGATTTGAAAGTAAAATTCTCATATTTCTGTTTTAAGACATCTTTCTTGTTTTCTTTTACTTCACTGGTTCCTTCGTACATTTCACTTAAGGCATTCCACAGGTCAAATGCAGTTTTGTATCCTTTAAACACACTTAAAATGGAGTTAGGAAGTGCAGCATGTAAAGTCCAATATGCCTTATGGTCAAATTCAACATCAATATGATCAGATTCAACATATTTGTCTAACGGTTTTGGAATTTTGACTTCAGCGTCATCAGCAGATGAAACCATGGGTGAGTAAGGTCCTTCAGTAAAAGATTTCCAAATACGACTGTCTAATATCCTAACAAAACCTTCCATCCTGAGTTTCCAGGTACCAAAGTCATCAGGAGTGAACATTGGCGGTTTGTTGGCACTCCCGTTTGGACAACTTAAACTGAAATCACTCATTTTTTAAAAACTTTAGAAAGATAAAACAACAAGGCTCGTAGACTAAGCAAGTAGAGTATCAACTTTGAAGCACTGAAAGTCTTCAAAGTGAGAGCCAAGGCTCTGATACCACTTGTAGGATCGGTGTTAAACTAATTAACTTAACAAGAAAACCTTCTACTTGCAAATATAACCCTGTGGAATTAAAGTTATATTTCACTTTACTTAAGCTTATGTTAGTTCTCTTGTATGTATGTGAGTGCTTGATTGCATAAAGATAGTAACAACGAAGTAAGAAATACTCGGCACTATTTGCATTAACATCAAAGCTACACTATTACAAGTTGTTCGAGAACTGAGTATAAACCATGAGCTAACTAAGCTATATATAGTGCTAATGAGATCAATGACAGCCATTGATCTCATGCGATCTAATCTAGACCGTAAAATATAAAGTCAAATACAAACTACCAAAAGCATAAACATCGACAATTGGAATATCTTGCGTCTAAACAGCAACATACTACTTTAGGAGAGCGGCTTGAACAGATTTAGAAGCAACCGAGAAGCTTTTGCAGGATTGGACTTGCTGAAAACACATCTCATGAAAAGTCCGGTTGAACTCATTATCTGGTGGATAATCGAGTTCACCCAGAATATTCGCTAAATGACAAAACTGCTTCTTTCCACTTGAACTGCCAGTTCCGCTTGAAGTTGAGAATTCCGCTTCAACTTCAACTTCAGCCGGAACATAACAAAATTAGCTTTCAGCCGGAAATCTTCTAAGCGCAATATTCTTTACACCGCCTAACCAATCCTTGGTGATGAGCATGATTATCAAAATGCTATAAGGGTGGGAATTTTTCATGGGGCAGCAAATCGGATTGTGGATCGTGAATGGTGGTCAAGGTAGGAGTCTCACACCTTCCGATTTGATTTGCTTCTTCCTTGGACATTCTAATGGTTCATGCCTAGGGGAAGATTGTTGGGCTATACATTGTGAGGCATGAACATTAGACATGTGGGCTTGCATTTGCATGGGCTTGGTGTGATTATGGTTGTGGGCTTCTTGGGCCGGTTTCCTTAATGGGTTTATGATCCTAGCTAGGTTAATTGTAAGGGTAGTATAAATACCTATTAGTTTATGATTGTAACAAGCTTTTGGGTTTACGATTTTCTGGTTCTTCTTTGTATTTCCAATCGTGAACTCTTGTTTATGGAAGATTGATTGGTTTTCATTCAAGATTTTATTGTTTTGCTCTGTCTTCATCTCATATCAAGTCTATTTCATCATCTTCTAGTCAAATCAATCACAAACAAGGTTTCCGCACTTGTTTATGATAAAGATATCGTGAACAATTGTTGTTTTGGGACCAACATATCCAGATAGTCAGCCTTGGTTAGATCAGTGCTTTCGATCAGATACATGACATAGGAGGCAAATTCTTGAGGAGAAGAATGCAGAATCTTCCTGATGATATCTCCAGAATCAGGACGAATTCTCTTGGTAGTCATTTCAGTAATGATTCTGCAGAATCGATGGACATGAGTTTCAAATGACTCTCCATTTCTGTGAGCAAAAGTGTTGAAAGCCAATCTCAATTTTTCAAGTCTCCTTTCTTTAGTAGCAGCATTGCCTTTATACTTTTTCTCCAATCCAACCCATATCTCATGACCTGAAGTGGCCTCTTTGAATTGATGAAGTAGATCATCATTAAGAGCCATCTTAATGCAACCTAATGCATGCTTATCAATCTTCATCTATGCATGTTCAGCCAAGGTTAACTTGTCCAAAGGTTTTGGAATCTTCTTCTTGGGTATCGGCGGGTCAGCAACAGTGACAGTAACTCCAGGAGCAGTAGCTTCTTCAATTTCAAACACAGCAGGACCTTCAACAATTGAAGTCAAAAGATCAAAGTCAACATACTCCAGAAACAACACAAACTTTCATTTCCAATCATCAAAGTCACTTGCGCCCATTAGTTTTGGTGGACGATTGTTACTGCGCACGACGGGATTAAACTGGGTGCCTTCAGCCATTAGAAGCGAGAAACACAAAAACTTTAGCACAAACTTGCTAAATTGATGAACGGTTCAGACAGATTGAACGATTGGTTCAGAATGCTCGAATGCTTGTAGAACGCTTGAACTCGCACAAATCCTACATTCACAAACAATAACAAGCATATTTAGACATTAGCAAGTGAGATTTCAGCAAAAAAAATTTGAAATGTCAAATTTCCAGACTTAGCCAAATTTTGAACAGCTTGTTCTTGAGCAAATTCAAACTTCAAAAATCAAAGTTAACGAAATCTGCGTTTTAGGGCATCAATAGTCTCGAAATTTGTGTAGGATCAATTGATTCAACTAACACAAACTCCAAAAACTTCTCTAAATGACCTAATTTGATGGAATAGTAAGATTATGTGAAGAACACCAAAATCATGACTTTTGGCCTCTAAAATCTTTAACACTTGATGTTATTGAGTGAAATTAGTGTCTACCAATTCGGTTTTAGGTGTTATAACGTCGCAATCCATCAATTTTAATAAAGAATCAACATTTGAACGAATTTGAAAAATTTGCTCAAGTACAGAACCATAAAAATAGCGTAACTATCCTTGGCTAAACCCTAGAAATCGACTAAATGGCATGAAATTTATAGAAATCTGAGTATTGCATTGTGTTCATTGAGTGATTTCTACCAAGAATCAACTCAAACAACTAGCAAAACCAACTGAAATCGACAACTCATATGAGATTTTCTTCATTTTGAGAAAAAAACCTCAAAAATGAAGAACATGGCTCTGATACCAATTGTCAGGACCAAATTTGAGCACAAGTTTCTCATATGATTCATCACACAAGTACGGAAATTATGTGTGATGGTCGATTCCGGTTAAATCTGCATCAATGTTCACCCATTGATGATTTCTAAAGCTCAAGAACACACACTACACCAAGAACACATACACAAAATGCTCTCTTCTGTAGAATAATCCAGGAGTGGCGTATTCCAAATAGGGTTTTCTCAACTGTATTTATACTACTAGAGAGAGCATAGGACAAAAGGAATGTTTGACACAACAATCATTACATAGATTATCAGCAATGAATATTCCATCAGACAGACAAGTTCGCTAAGCATTAAACAAGTTCGCTAGGAATTAGCAAGTTAGCTAACAAGTCTGCTAACAAGTTAGCTAAGCCATAACAAGTTCGCTAACAAGTTCGCTAAACACAAACAAGTCTGCTAACAAGTTCGCTAAGCAATATTAAGTTCGCTAACAAGTTCGCTAACAAGTTCGCTAAGAACAAAACAGGTTCGCTAAGATCATGAACAAATCTGCTAAGTAAATAAGTCCGCTAGGAATAAATTAAGTTCGCTAAGACAGGTATATTGAAAAATCAACAAGTACGCTAAAAGTAAAACAAGTCCGCTAAGTACAAGATCAGAAGTTCGCTAAGAAGAAATACAAGTCCGCTATACAGAAACAGAATTTTACTAAGTACAAACCCAAAATCTATTACAAAAGCAAAGTATCAATTCTAGTTAAGGCATCAAGAGGTCTTCACCAGCAATACTCAACGGTGAACGGTTTGTGTTGCCAACAACCAAAACGGGTTCCAACAGAACTTGGCCAAACTGGAAACGAACTCAACAAGTGTAACCGACCTCAAACAAACTGAGAACGAACTGAAATCTTCCAAAACCCAACCGAACTGTATCCGAACTGACTAACGTGAATGAAGTTGTCCGAACTGCAGGCGAATTGACTAGTAACAAGCTCATCCGAACTGTATCCGAACTCTATCCGAACTGTATCCAAACTCTATCCGAACTAGAGGATTTAACCGAACAGGACATAAACTAGTACACGAACTCAAACGAACAGTGACTTCGGAGCGGTTATTCAGCCGAACTCGCACTTCGGAAGACAGTTATTTCTCAGACTCACGAACTCAGACGAACTCAACGGAATATTTGACGTTTTGCACAACAAAACGATCAGATGAACCAGAAACACTTGAAAATGAACATTGTGATGTCAGGAATACTCAGGAATGATCAGATTTTGAAAAACGCAAGTTTTGATGATTGAAAAATGTAAAAAAGTAGAAGAAAACACCAAAAATGTTTCGTTTTCAACAAAAATGACTCGGTATCGAGCTGAGCAATCAACCAAATGCTCTGATACCACTTGAAAGTGAGCGGCAAGTCGGATCATGCGTAACTCAAGTCATTTTGTAAACGAAACAATCACAAACGATGTAAATACGAACTCAATCTTTTATAGATCAACAATTCAGAACATACAAAAGACTCAGAGCTCTAATACATAAAACACCTTAAGAAACACACACTTAAGACGCTCAGTTCCAAAATTCTAACACAAACCTACTATTTATAGAAAGCCCACGATCACCCGAACTGGACACTGTCCGAACTGGCAGTTTGGTTGCCAGATTCTTCCAGGTTCGGGTGGGTTCGGCTAGGCAGGTTTGAATCTTGAATTTTTCTTTTGATTTCTTCAGTCTGATCCAGCATCTTGCCATTTCATGTATCAACTGCCTTTGACAGCCTCAATTGGGGATTTCTAACTTCTTTGATGATTCAAATGAACTTTCTAATTAGATGGTGTAATTGGATGGATGGATGTCTAAGAACCTATCTCTATCCTTGTAAACGTTTCCCTTACTACAGAAACGAGGTGCTTAAGGGGTTTGAGATAAGGTGACCCTCTATCTCCTTTATTGTTCATCATTGCAATGGAAGCTATGTCGATGATGATGATGGGGACAGTCCTCGAAACCGGGTTGTTTCATGGTGTTCAATTACCTAATGGTAGACCAAAATTAACCCACTTGGTTTACGCTGATGACATCCTATTTATGGGGCAATGGTCGGTGTCTAACGCAAAAAACTTACCCAGAATTCTTCGTGGCTTCCAACTCGCTTCGGGGCTTAAGGTAAATCTTATGAAAAGTAACTTATTTGGTTTTAGTGTTAATGTGCAGCAGGTCGAACATATGGCAGATTTGTTGAAATGCAAAATAGGCAAACTTCCACCTAAATACTTTGGGCTTCCGATTGGCGCAAAGATGAGCATCGCTAAAAATTAGTAAACAATAATGGAAACCTTTGAAAAGAGATTGTCGGCTTGGAAAAGTAGGTGCTTGTCTATCGGTGGTAGATTAACAATGATAAAGTTCGTTCTCTAAAGCCTCCCAATATACTTCTTTTCACTTTTAAAAGCTCCGAACAATGTCATAAACAAATTGGAGAGCATTCAGAAACAATTCTTATGTGGTGGTGCTTCTAATATACATAAAATCCATTGGGTTAAGTGGTCAACAATGATTTAACCTAAAGAGAATAGCGGTCTTGGAATCGGATCTCTACATGCGGCCAACATGGCGCTTTTAACAAAATGGATGTGGCGTTTAAAACATGACGATGAGAGATTGTGGAAGGAGGTTATTCTCAGTAAGCAAGGGGCAATTTCAGACGGTTTCCCAGTGGAAAAAGGATGTCGGGCATGTGGAAGGCGATATGCAAAGTGAGAAAGCTTCCGTTAAACTCAAATTTAAACTGATGTAGTGGTTAACTTAGATGCAATGTCCTTAGATATAAAGAAAGTTAGGAGGGATCTTGAGCAGGTTGTGAGTGAGGAAGTTTTGGCTAAATATGTTTGGAATAGTTGGTTGCCTATAAAAGCTAATATTTTAATGTGGAGTCTATCACTTGGAAGAATTCCCACCAAAACCGAGCTTGAAAAGAGAGACATTCCAATGGTTTCAACATGTCCAATTTGTTTGGCGGGTACGAAAACTTCTGATCATATATTCACAGGTTGTTCTCTTTCATGCAATATTTGGCAACTGATTTCTGGATGGGTTGTTAGAACCTATTTGTTAG
>JBCNJP010000013.1:21440628-21471787 GCA_039602395.1 Deinandra increscens subsp. villosa | reverse complement strand
TTGTTTATACCTTAGCGAACTTCTTTTTACTTAGAATTTTTTTTTTTGTATCAAGTTCAAATTGGCCTCAGCGTACTTCTTTTAGGCCTTAGCAAACTTGTTTGATATTTCTCTCCCTTTAGCGTACTTGTTTCAGTTCGCTTACACTTAGCGAACTTGGAGACTGGCTTAGCGAACTTGTTTAAATTCTTGATATTTATAAGTCCGCTAAACCTAACAGTATATAAAGGAGACTTAGCCTATTTTCTCATTCACCTTTTCTTAAAATCAGTCACACCCGCTCTTATACTCTCGAATCGACGACGCTCACCCCTCCACTGTTTGATCGAAATCCTCAAATTCTCTCTCGAATCTGTCATTATTGTTTCAATTTGGGTTGGTTCGCACACTCGTGTTGCAATCACAGGTTCGATCTCACTTTTATTTGGGTTGATTTTGGTATTCGGTGATGATAATGGGCCATAGGTTCGATTCTCAAATTTTGGGTTCTAATGGACTAAATTGATTGTTGATACATGGTCCTTGATTGTCATGTGAAGTATCGAATACAAGACGGATTCACACAAGTTTTCTGAGGTCCGAACTCAGGCCGAACCTGGAGTTCGGACATGGCTGAACCTTCGGCCGAACCTGAGGTTCGGACCAGTGGTTTCTCTAGTATATATATGTGAGTTTTGTGTTGTATTCAGTAAGGATAATAGTCTGAGCTTCCGTGTCATATGTTCTCCGTGTACTCTATGGTTCTCTGTGATTAATACAAGTCATTTGTATTTACTCTTTGTGTTCTTCAGGTTTAACATTGATTTCAATACGACTAAGTAGACGATCCGCACGCTCAAGAAATTTCAAGTGGTATCAGAGCATTTGGTTTGCTCTACTAGTCGGAAATCAATGTTTTCCGTTGTTTTGAGTTCAAATTCACGTTTTTGCGAAAATGTTAATCATTTTTGAGTTCGTTTGATCATCTCGAGTGTGCTTTTCGTCAAAAATATGTTTCTAGATTGTTTCTATCGAGTTTGCTTGAATTCTTGTCGAAAATTTCAGTCAAAAACGTTGAAAATCGAGAAAATGAGGTCGAGTGAAATCTGTCTCGTTTGAGGTTCGGACAACTTCAAGTAACCGCTCTGAACTCGAGGTTCGGACGAAGTTCGGTCTTTATCTAGGTTCGGTGAAAGATCGGTCTAGGTTCGGAGAGAGTTCGGTGGTATTTCGGAGCAAGTTCGGAGTTCCTTTTGATTTGTTCTTCCAAAGGTCAGGTTCGGAGAGAGTTCGGCGTTGTCAAGTTCGGATTAAGTTCGGAGGCAGCTCGGAGGAGGTTCGGACGAGGTTCGGAGTGAACAGTAATCTGTTTTTCAAAAATGTCCGATTTTCAAGCGTTTGCGTCTATTGAAATTCGGTTCAGGCAACGATGCAAACAATGATTAACTATGATAATGAAATTGGAACAAGTCAGAAAGTTCCCAAGTTACTTAAATTGGAAGATTATCATAGTTGGGTGACACGATTTGAAGCGTTTGTTTCTGCAAATGATATCGATATGTGGTTATCGTATTCTGAACAATATACATATCCTAAAGGTGAGGATGGAGAACCAATTCTTCAAAGAAAGCTTTCCGGTGAACAAAAGAAAGCATATCAAGCTGAGAAAAAGGCTTATGGCACGTTAACAATGGCATTACCTACTGATTTACTATATCAATTTTCAAGAAACTATACCGTAAAGAGTTTGTGGGATGCTCTAGAAAAGAGGTGTGAAGGCAATGATCAGTATAAGAAAAGTCGACAAAAGGTGTTGAAGAAGGAATTTAATAGCTTCAAGCATTATCAAAATGAATCGATTCCAAATCTGATTGCAAGAATTGCACATTTAATGAGTGAAATGAAGTTGGTGAATCTTACAAAAGATGAAGCAGATAGGAAGGAAAAGATTATAGAAGCTCTACCCGAGAAGTAGGAAAATTATGTGATGATGATTACTAATGATAAAGATTATCCAAGGTTGTCTTTTAATGATTTGATTCAAAGAATCCAAGCTAGGGATATGGAGTTAAAAGTAAACAAGTCACTTCCTGAACAAATTCAGAATCCTGCAGTGTATTATGGTAACAATGATTCAACTTTGAATGCTGGGAAATCTATTATTCTTAGTTCTGCACCTCCTACAGCATTTCTGGCAGGTAAATCTGAAACTCCAAGTTATTCGTCTGCTGGTTGTACTGTGTCAATTCCTAGTTCTTCGACTCAAAGTGCATTGTCTGTTCAAACTGTTGATGATTATAATGCGTTAATGTCTGCATTGGTATCTTCATACTTTGGTGTTATCACTGGTGCTGTGAGTAATGATGAGTTAGCAAATGAAGATTATGATCAGATTGATTATGATCATTTGGAGGAAATGGATCTGAATTGGCAATATGGTATGTTGGTTCGTAGAACGAAGTGTTCCGTTTATGGTCACATTTAGTTTTTCATCCTTCAGATAAAGCTGAAAAGGTTGATCAGAAATCTGCTACTCTTGCTCATGATTGGACTGATACATTTATGCATCTAGATGGGGTTGCCTGGAATGCAGATTCAGAAATTAAAAAGAATAATACTCCGATCTCAATTGCTTTAACTGTTCAACATGCTGATGATGAAAGCTTTTTAACTGAGTCTGATACTTCTTCAAGTATATCTTTGGTTCAAGAAGAATTACCTAAGTCTTCTGAGAATTCAAAAGATGACGAATTTAAATGTTATAAATGTGAGAAGTTGCTCAAGAAAATTGCAAGTTTTGACCAATATCGCCAAATCTCAACTGAAGAAATTGTGGTGTTAAAGAATGAGTTGGAGGATTTTCAAAAGGAATATTATGAGTTGGTTCATAGTCATGACGATGTTTTGAAGGAAAAGGCTCAATTGGCTGAAGAGTGAGAGAAAGCCAAAGCTGAAGCGTTAGATGCAGCTCAAGATTTTGAGAATCTGTTTGAGAAGAGTTATCCGGTTCAGCAAAAATATGAAGAGGCTACTGCTCTTATTGCAAAAACTGCTGTTACCGTTGAGAAGCTTCAGAATAAGATCTCTATGCTTCAAGATGAAAATGTTCTTTACAGAGACAAGAATGAAGTGTTAACAAAAGATGTTGGGATCTACAAGCATAAGAGAGAAAATGTGCTTGAAGAATTATATGCTGAATATGAGATCCTGAAGTTACAAACTTATGAGTATGATGATCCCAATGCAAAATTTATGAAGTCACAACAAGAGGTGTTTGAAGGTCAATACAAAATTAATGACTTGAAATTGGAGATTTTGGAGTTGAAAAGACAAGTTAAGAATTGCAATTTGTCCCCGACATTGCTAAATTTCTTATACAAGCAGGATCAGAGTTCAGAGAAGTCTAAGGAAGAAAATATTCACTTGGTACCTCAACCAGTGGATTTGATTGAAGTTACTTCTGCTCAGATTGATCCAAGCAATGAATTGCATGACTATTCAAAGTTTGCTACTCCACCCAAGAAGAACAAGTCCAAGTCTAAAAAGACGAAGACATCTTTGGGTGAAGCTCCAAAGTTTACTTCCAAGTCTGTATTGCTGGAACATGAGAAAGTGTTTGATAAGGTTGCTTTGAGTTCTTCATCTGCAACCGAAGAAGAAAAAGTTTTGATTGAAAAGAACAAGCTGAAGGATATCAAAGCCAAATTCACTAGTGACGCTAAGTTAAGAGAAGCTTCAGGTTCTTCTTCAAATTCTTCAAAGTCTCAAGGATCTAAACACAAAGGTTTAGGTTACAAAGTGTTGGAAGAACCGGTTCAAGCAAAGAAATCAGTGAAGGCTGAGAAGGTTCCTAAGGCAAAAGTTACAAAGAAATCACCATCTCAGAAGGAATTTTCTTATTATTCTAGAGGATCTTCATCTTCAAGGAGTCCATCTCCTCGGTATTATTCTTCTGATGGTTTCTTTGATAACTTTCATTCTGAACATTCATCTGATTCTCACAAATCAAAACAATTTTCAAACAATTTTAGAGAAAGACTTTGTTATGTATGTCGACAACCAGGACATTTCGCTGCTGATTGTCCGACGACTGCGTATATCCACAAAACTGCAAGATATGTGGATACCAAAGGTCAAATTTGTGATGAATCATGGTCTTCTAAGATTAAATCAACTCGTAAATCGTCTTGGTCTAAATCAAGTACGTCGGTTGAATCCGATTCAGGTTCCGATCAAAAATTAAAACTTTTACAAATCTGGAAACAAAGAGTTGTTTCCAAGACCAACAAGGACTTTGTGGAAGACATCGGGCGACCCGACGCTGTTGAATCGGGTCGATCCCAACGCAACTAATGTTTTATTTGGTGTCAAGAAGGTGTTTCAGGAAGATCTTTCGGCGATTGGAAAATTGCTGATTGTGAAATATCTGTTCTAATTATATTGAATTTCAAAATCATTTTGTTTTCAAACGGCTAATCTGCTAGTATTCGTGTTGGTTGATCAATTTTTCATTTGTTTTCCACTTCGTCTCCTTCTGAGGGGGAGGTTGTTTTTGCAAAAATCCAAAAATAGTGTCTTGTTTTTCAAATCGTAAAAATGAAAATCTATAGATAGAGTTCTCATTTTTAGGGGGAGAAATTTGAAAAAGACAAAAACATTAAAAAATGCAAAAAGCCAAAAACATTGAAAAATGAGAAATTGTATCCGACATGATTAGGAAATGATGGTAAATTGGCTGACATTGTCTGACTCGTGGATAAAGTAGATGAAAAAGCCATAAGACCATTTGATCGATGTGCAAGGTAGGCTCAGCAAATCAGAAAGTATACAAATGTGATATACACTAAATCTGATGCTTGACCTAGTGGACAACATCTTGATGCATATCTCATGATATATCAAGAAAAAGATGTGTGAAAAAAAAAATGAGAAGTCACTGTGTATATATGTGTTCATTTTGCAAAGATTTAAACTTGTTTGATTTTCTTTATTTTGTCAAACGATCGGACTTTCTCTGCGTGTCGAAAGACCGGCCTGATCGTTGTTCGTTTGACGTTCTGCTTTATTTTCTTTGGTGTTTCGTATAACTCATCGGACTTTCTCTGCGTGTACGGGAGTACCGACCTGATTGTTGTTGAGTTATACAACTTCAACTTGTTTAATTTCTTATTTTGTTAAATCCGAGGCCTTATCTGCGTATCGAAAGATCGACCTTAAGGTAGACGATTTAACGTTCTTATTTCTTTTTGCATGGAACGCAGTTGACTATATCATGATTACAATCATTATGTGATTAAAATCACAAATGAAATCACAAAATGTGATAAGCAAAAGCATATCTGAGTATGTGTGATAGTATGGGGTATGCTGGTCAATGCAAACTTAATCAATATCTTAACATATCCAGATGTTATGTGTATGATTGTGCCAGAGTTTAAAGTTGGACAAATTATATCTGCAATCGGCATGGCTTATGTGCTACAATAATTGGAATTGAAGTGTAGATCAGCATGTTTGACCAATATGATCTCAAGTTGTGATCTTTCTCACAAAAGACAAAAATAGTGTCTAATTCGGTATTGTTTTACTTTTCTTATCAGAAAATACCAAAAAGATTTTAGGTGTGTTTTAATATAAAGTTTCTAAAAGCCAAAAAGATTTTGTTTCTTATTTTTTTTCGATTGATCAACATGAAATACAATATTAATTTCCAAAATCAAAATATCTTGGAGTCTCGAAGAGACATTTTGCACCAAGATTATTTATGTTGGCAGGTTTCTAAGTGGGAAGAGAACATCACAACTTCAAGTCTTCTGAAGATTGTTGATAAAGAGATTACACACGATGCAATATCAAGTATTCAAGATTGAACTCATCGTCAAGATCGAGGAAGAGTTTGATTGAAGATACAAGATAGAAGGTTGATAAAAAAAATGATACTGCACATGCCGAGGAGGAGTTTGTTGATACATGGTCCTTGATCGTCATGTGAAGTATCGAATACAAGACGGATTCACACAAGTTTACTGAGGTTCGAACTCAGGCCGAACCTGGAGTTCGGACATGGCCGAACCTTGGGCCGAACCTGAGGTTCGGACCAGTGGTTTCTCTAGTATATATATGTGAGTTCTGTGTTGTATTTAGTAAGGATAATAGTCTGAGCTTCCGTGTCATATGTTCTCCGTGTACTCTGTGGTTCTCTGTGGTTAATACAATTCATTTGTATTTATTCTTTGTGTTCTTCACGTTTAACATTGATTTCAATACGACTAAGTAGACAATCCGCACGCTCAGGCAATTTCATTGATATTATTACAGATTTCCTTCATCCTTACTTGATCCTAGTTAACTTGTGTTCAAGTTTAAGGTATGTGAAACTTGTGTCTCATTTATCTCTTCGAATCCGAGAAGTTTGGGAACAGGGATATGGATGAAAGTGTTTGTACATGAAATTTCTTTGAGTACTTTATAACAATTGGATAATTATTGTTCTAATTGATTAGTTTGGACCATGAAATTTGTTTGGACTAATTGACTAAGAACTAAAAATGTTGTGACCACTGTTATATGAATACTTAGGAATTTTTTTTATTGTCTATTTTCTTTGGATCTTTGGTAGACTTGAAAGAACTCAATGTGGCTACCACTAATTCAGTTTCATTGTCACAAATCTGATTGTGTATATATATGCCTGTGAGTTTACTTTTATCAACTTAGAAGTTTCAATTTGTCTTCTCTCCTGATTGGGTTGACTTAATGAATTCCACATAGTGTTGATATTGTCTAGTCTCCAATCAAAATTTGTTATTCTTTATTGTTCATGTCTAACTTGAAGAGACTTAACTTGAGAATCTGCTGATAACTGTTGATTAGCATAGTCACTCATCAGTTGATATATTAAGTTTAAAGTTTCTCAGTTGTGTCTTTAAATTCAATTTGCCTATATTTCTCCGTGTTTGTCTAAAATTTTGAAGTCTAACATAGCTTGCCTAATCTCAAAACAGAACTTCTTACTATTGAGAGATTGATCAAGAGCATTGCATCTTATTCTATTGATCTTAGCAAACCTTAGATCATCAGAAGGTATGTTTTTCTAATCAAATGGCAATGTGAGTTAAGACTCAAACTTGGCTACACAGGGGCAATCTTTACCTTATTTTATCTAAAGCTTACTTGATTTCTAATATTAATTGCTTTATCCCAGCAGATAACTCACTGAGTGAATTGAGACAATACTGCATCTTAGATTAGATCTTAGTCACCTTTAGATCTTCAGAAAGGTATGTGTTTCTCAATACAAGCTTTCATGTTATTAATCAGGTAGTGCATCACTTTGAATGTGCCTATATGTCTTTCTCTGTGTAAATTGTCATCCAATTGAGCCTAACACTGGTGGTTTAGGCTGACTTTGATCCACATGGGTCTGTAACTAGCCAATAACTCAGGTGGAAGGATCTTTAACCCAGTTGGCACTGAGATAGATAAACTTGAATGTCTTGACCTATCTAAGTTGATTTGACCATCTTTGTGACTAATTGAGAGCATTTATACATAGGATGTGATCTATGATACCTCTAAGGTTCATATGAACTGTCTTAGGCATTTAAGCTCTACATGAACACTCATTTGGTCATTTTGACTTTAATAAGTCAAATTTTGCATGAAATCGTTTTTATGAGACTTATGTGACTGTCTTAGCTTGAATGTGAATTTGGTGATTTGGGTGTGTCTTATTTGATCCATACATGCTTATATTTGTGTGTTAGGATTAAATGTGACATATACTGGCTCCATCTAATTTGTTAAGCTTAAATAATCACATCTTGTCCTTTAAATGATCAAATTGGAATAATTGACCCATTAGGATCTCTTACTTGCTTATAAGTGTTACACTTATTACCTGCATCTAATTGGTCTTTAAATTTTAGTTTTGTTATATTCCAACTTTCTTGTCTTACATTTAAAGCATTTTTTTAACTAAATTGTTTCTTGTCATAATCACATGACATCAAATCAAGGAGTTCACAAGCTCGGGTGGAACCAAGTCCCAATGTGACTTTCCCTGAACTGACTTGACAACCTGAGATCACAATATTTCATTATATGCCACTTAGACATAAAGTCTTTTGGTGGTTGATCTCAGATTGCCAAAACCTCCTTTGGTTAATGTCTCTGGCTTTTGTTGAGACTGAGTAGTAGATTTTTCATTGAATTTCCCCTTGTCTCATCAACAAATCTGTATTTAGTTAACCTAATCTATTCTTGGGTCAGTTTTTCAATTTTCATGCAAAACCTTCATTTAAGTCAATGTTAATGGAGATTTAGATCTGGCTCCTTGTTTTCCAGATTTTAATTCATCACACACAACTTTTATTTTTCCTAGATACTTGCGTTTGTTAATCATGATATTCTGGTTGCTTGTGATCATTTTGAACTATATGCACTATATGAGTTAGTTTATGTCATTAATATTTAAATGAAAAGCTCTGTCACTATCACGAGTCTAGTGTGACATGACATTCATCTATTGTTAAATTAGATATAATCTTGTAATTCTATATGTGCAGATGCCTCCCAGACAAGCTGCTGAAGCTTTAGAGTAAGGTCGCTTGCACAACGGAAGGTGCGTGTTTAACAAAAGCTGGGAAGGTGCTGATGAGCAAGCTCTTGACCTCCTGCTTCAATCAAGTTGGGCAACGGCAATGCAGATTAACCCTGTCATCTACAAGGGTATAATAGAAGCGTTCTGGTACAATGCTGAATCTGCAGAGCTTGATGATGAAACAAGTGTAATAAGGTCAAAGGTTCAGAATATTGATGTTGAAATTACTGAAGAAAAGATCAGAACAGTCCTAAACCTACAAGATGCTGACCTGCCCAAGACTTTTACAAGGACTCAGTGGCAGTCAACACTAACAAGAATGGGATACTCTGGTGTTTTCCTCCCAGACGTCAGCAACAAGGTTCAGAAGACCTTATTTCCAACAAATTGGAAGTTTATCGTCAGCTTCTTCATTGCTGCATTTGGACACCGAAAGTCAGCTCCAAATGACTTCATTGATGACACCGCATGTGCTATCTATGGGTTTGTCACTGGTGAGGGTTTCAATCTTTCACATCAACTTCTCAAGTGGATGATTTCTAACCTGCACCCAACTGGAAGACAAAAGAAGTTTCTGATGTACCCTCGATTTGTTCAAGCCATCTTGGATCATTATTACCCAACTCTGGTGAAGCAAGGTGAGACATTCTCCACCAGTTCAATGAATACTGGCTCGTACAACAAGTACCACAAAGGTAAGTATCAAGGGAATGAGGTGCCTTTCTTTCCCGAGATGATTGCTCGATTAGCTCCCATTAATGTTGAAGGAGATATTCAGATGGGTGAAGCTGCAGAAGAAGAACAAATTGAACCAACTGATGCGGCTCAAGTCCACCATGAACTAGAATTGAATGCCCCAGTTATCACAGATCATGCTGCTACTACTGAAGACCTTGGGAATCTCCAAGGTGGAAATGTTGAAGCGTCTGAGCATGTTGAACACTCCTTGAGTCCAGTGAATGTGATCTCATCAGAAGCTGAGGAAGATGATGACACAAGTACTGATGAATCTAACTCCTCAAGCTCAGATGACACTCCTGCTCAAACTGAAGAGATTCACCCTCGGAAAAGACAAAGGACTGGAGAATCCTCCAGGACCTCAACAAATCTGACACAACAATCATCATCTGATGAAAGCTACAAACCGACAGAGGATGATCTAGATGAAGATGACTCTTTGGTGTCTCTCGATCAAGTGGATTCTACATATGATCTTGCAGCTGAGACTGAAAGTCCTCCTAAGTCTCCTACTAAGATAACTAAGAGAAATCTTACATTTACTTCTGATGATAGTAATCATCCTCTGATCTCCTCACGGTATGAGTGATAAGAAGCAAGTCCTGCACACAGAAACTCCAAGTCAGGAGAAAGCCCGGTTCCACAGATGAGTATGAATTTGTTGGTTCATCTAGCACTCAACTGGATACAACTTTAGCTACAACACCTGTTTCTCCATCTCCTGCTGATCACAGTGATAGGATTGATATGGATATGAGACTGTTGGTGCAAAATATGTGTGTCGTGTGTGTATCAGTTAGTCTCGTTAGTTGTTTTAGTTAGAATGGTTAAATCATGATATAGGGTAGTTTGTGTCATTCTATTAAAGTAGAGGGCCTTGTATGTGTTTTAGTAAAATCACATAAATGTGATTTGTAGTCATTTGTTGAAGATCAGGTTTTGAAGACAACCAAGAGGAGCTCCGAACTTAGGGTTCGGCAATATGCCGAACTGTCACCGAACCTGAAGTTCGGCACATGACTGGATCTCCATATATACGTGTTTTTGTGTTCGGACGACAGAGACCTCCATAACCGTTTCTTTGAGTATGATTTGTAAGGGAGGAGTTTTTGATCTCGAATTTTAGAGAGTTCTGTGTATTAGATCGTGATTAGAGGCTGTAATCGAGTTTAAATCATGTAATCATCGATCGATTCAAGCTATAAACGAGCGATTATTTACGTTTTTGTGTTCTTTGTTTCGGTGATCTTTCGATCTCAATTTCGGTGTACAAATTCACTAGATCGGAACGATTCGTGTTTTCAATTGGTATCAGAGCAACTCCAGGCGTGACTCTACACCTTTTTTCGATCGAAATCAGCCTCAGTTTGATGAATTCGATTCAAGTTTGACTTTTACAAAGTCAAACAATTAAGTGTGAATCTGAAATTGAGGTTCAATTCGTGTTTGTTTATGACATTGATCAATTCCAGCAGTTTTCTTATGTCAACACGAATCTATTACACGTTTTAGAATAGAATTTGGTGAAGTTTTTCTCAAAATCACGAAATCAAAGTGAGCTTCATGTGTTCTTCATCATCTTCCATGGTGATTTCTGTAATTCTCAACCATTTCATGTAAATTTGGTACCTACAGACTCGGTTCGATAATACGAAGCTAATGCAACGATCCGTTTTCAATTTGGTTGAGTTTTGAGAAGATCACAAAATCACCAACTTTATCATTCGCCAAAATCTTTTCGTTCGAGGCTTAAACCAACTCAAAACCTATCAACAATGGTGCTCTTTTGATTCCTCTCGTCGTTACGAATCCATAGCAACTTTCGGATCGAATTTTCGTTAAGAATTGAGTGAGATATGTCCGGTTAAAGTTATGGGGTTTTAGTTCACCGGAAAAACGATTTTTGCCGGAAAATTCTTGTTCGCCGGAATCAAAATGGGCTGAATTTGTATGAAGAGATCGACTATTTTGTCCTTTTCTAACTTTGTATTTTTCAATTTCAACCCTTTAGTTTTTTAAAATACTACATAAAGCATTCAAGTTTTCTAATTTAAAAAAAAACTAAACATTTGTTTTCAAAACAAAATTTACATAAAAAAAAACAAAACAACACAATGTTTTTTTTAAATAAAAAAAATTAACACAAAGTTTGTGTTTGTTAAATTGATTCGTGAACGCAAAATTTATTTTGTGTTTGTCGAGACAGTTAATTCACAAAAACTCGTTTGTGTTTTGATTTTGTTTTTGTTTTTACCGTGTTATTTTTCGTTGTGTAGTTTCTTTTCATAAATCAAACAAAAACTATAAATATTTTGTCATTCAAAGTTTTTTTTTTGGAAGAAAATATTCAAAAATTACAAAATAATTTTGAAAGTCTTCTTTCGGGTTGTTGAAGCACAATTATACAAACTTTCAAAATGAATGCAATTGATGCTTTTACTGTACGTGAACATCAGAATGTGCCAAAACTGGTAAAGCTTGAGTATTATCCTAGTTGGGTAACAAGTTTTAAGGCATATGTTGATAAAGTGGATGAAGATTTGTGGATTTCAATTGAGAAAGAGTTTATTTACCCAACTTATTCTAATGGGGTACCTAGAATGCAAAGAGATCTGTCATTTGAGGAAAGGAAAAGTTATGAAAGAGAACTAAAAGCTTATGATATTCTCACAATGGCATTATCAAAAGAATTACTGTCTCAATTCAAAACGTGCAAGAATTCTAAAATGTTTTGGGATGCTCTTGCTCAGAAATATGCTGAATTAAATGAATCTATTATGGAAGAAGTTCAAAATGATGGTTTTTCAAAATGTGAAGCTGTTGAGAATGAATTGAAGTTACAACATGAGAATGTAGAGTTAATTGCAAAAGTTTTAAAGCTGACTGAAACAAATGATGATTTGATGAAGGAAGTTGAGAAATGGAAGAAAGAAGCAAATGACATGGCGACAGTTTTTGATGATTTGTTTGCCAAATCAAAGATCAAACTTGAAGGTCTAGAAATGGAAGTTGCCGATCTTACTGCTAAAGAATTAAGTCATCAAGAGGACAACACGAAGCTGTTAGATGCTAAAGCTGAATTGCTCCGTGAAAACAAGCTTTTGAAGCAGAATGTTGAGATTTATAAACAGAAATGGGAAAAGGTTGTTCAAGAAACATATGATGCTCATGATCAGTTGAGGAGAGAAAAGTTTACTCTCAATAGAACAACAGAAGAACTTATTGCAACACAAAAAGAGTTGGCTGAAGCGCAAAAGAAAATTGCAGACATGAAGATTGAGGTTTGTGATTTCAAAAGACAGTTGCATAATCTCAATAATTCATCGTCTTTCACAAATTTTTTGTGCAAAAAGGAGAATTTTCAACAGATTTTCGGGGATGATATTCTGAAAAGTGTTCCACCTCCTGTGGTTATTGGAAATTCTATCAATACTTTGAAAGTAACGGAAGAAGTTCATGATTATTCAAAGTTTGCTGATAATTCTTCTGAGAAGAAAAAGTCAAAGTCGCAGAAGAAAAATGAAGAGAATTTTGATGCTAACAAGAGAACTAAATTTGTTTCAAGTTCCATATTGCTTGATAAGGAAAAGGTTTTTGACGGCAATTCAGGAAAAGTGAAAGTCAACAAATTTTCAGAGATTGTGATTGATGAATCTTTGCTTTCCAATAAAAATGATTTACATGCCATCAAGGATGAGTTTTCTCGACTTGCTTCACAAGGTCATGAGAAACCTAAGTCGGTACCAGATAAATCTAAAAAGTATGGTGGTCTGGGATATGAAAGCAAAGACGAGAACGTGAGTATTGGAAATGATCTCCAAGATGTGCTTGAGATAGAAGAAATTATGGAGGATATCAAGGTTCACAAAGAAAAGGATATTCCAATTGAGAATCATATCTTATGTGAACCTGATGCTGATTTTCTGTCAACGAATTCTAAGTTAGAGAGTCTAGAGAGTGATTCTTCTCAACATTCTATAATATGAACAAAATCCATGTCATCTCCTAAGTCGGTTGATAGGAGAGCTTGCTTTTACTGCAACAAGACGGGACATGTGATTCGTGAATGTGCTACTCGAAAAAGGTTTTCACGTGGTTCATATCGATCGTCATCATCTGATTCAATGATTCTTAATGAGGTACCTATTACACAAAATCAGAAAAACCTACGAAAGCCAGCTCATCAGAAGCTGGTTGTTGGTAGAACCTCAAATTATGATGATTGGTCACCACAGTTTTCAAAACCAACACATTTTTCAAAAAGAAAACAATTTTTCAATAATGATTTTAAAATGCCTTATTCAAATGAGTTTTCATATTATGGGCATCGACAACATCACTCAAAACCTGAGAAAATGTTGGTCGAAGAGTTGTTGAATATGGTTTTCAACAAGTCAAAGTTTTTAAATGGTTCTGTTTCGCATCGGGCGAAATCGTCTAAACCATTTCGTTCTTGGAAACAGAAAATGGCAACCTCGGCGGGAAATGATTTTGTTGAGGATACGGGACGACCCAAGCCGGTTTGGGTTCCCGTATTTAACTAAAAATTGTTTGAGGTTGTGTGCAGGTTCTTCAAGAAGACCTATTAGTGATTGCAAAGTTGCTGATAGTGGAGTATTTTGCTTAAGTTAGCGCTTCACAGAGTTGATATTTCACAAACATTTTTGAGAAAAATGATTTTTCAAAATATAAAAATGCGAGGTATCCGTGTTGATCGATCAATTTTATTTTCTTTTCTTTTACTTTCTTTCATATCTTTAGGGGGAGAAATTTTGGAAAATTCAAAAATAGAGTTTGTTGAATTTTAGGGGGAGAATATTTGAAAAACACAAAAATAGTGTGATGTTTGTTTCCTAAAAAAATGAAAAATTAAAAAAAAAAGAAAAACATTAAAAAAGAGAAATTGATCCAACCATATGAGAAATGATGGTACATCAGCATACGTTATCTGCCATGAATAAAGTAGAAAGAAAGGCTGTAGGTACTTGCTTGACTTGACTGAATGTGCTGAGTAGTCTGATATATGCGAGTATGATATAAAGATAACGCTTGCTTGATAATTGTGGTTATAAATCATGATGGGTACTGTGCATATCTGGCAAAATAAAATGAGAAAATACCAAAAATAGAATAAAGAGATGTTCTGGTGTATGCTTGCTTTATTTTGAAAGATTTCAACTTGTTTGATTTTCTTTATTTTGTCAAACGATCGGACTTTCTCTGCGTATCGAAAGATCGACCTGATTGTTGTTCGTTTGACATTCTGCTTTATTTTCTTTGGTGTTTCGTATAATCCATCGGACTTTCTCTGCGTGTACGTAAGTACCGACCTGATTGTTGTTGGATTATACAATTTCTGCTTTATTTTCTATTTTTTATTTTCCTAAACAATCGGACTTTCTCTGCGTGCCTACCGGCCGACCTGATTGTTGTTTGTTTAGGGTTTTGCTTTCTTTTTGCAAGAAACACCATGAACTTGATATCTCTATGGCATTTGATTCTGTATAAGCAAGTTTACAATATCAGTATGAGAAATCTGCTGCGAGTAACTTGGCTTGAATAAAAGAAAAATACAAAAATATGAAATAAGCAGTTTGCCAGTATTCCTGATTGTGTGGGTATCATGTTATCTATGCTCGATAAATACACTTAATTTCATATCAGAAAGCTATAGACAATGACCTGCTTTAGCTGAAATAAACCAAATGGTTGTATTTTCAGTCAGCTTGGCTTGCATGCTTAGTATTTTGAAATTGCAGTGTGTACGATGCGTTATGTCTGATATGATCTCATGTTGTGATCTTTCTCACCAAAACAAAAATAGAGTTTAATTCTATATTGCATTTATGTTTCAGTTTATGAAAAATCAAAAGGATTTTCAGTGTGTTTTGATATAAACTTTGTAAAATCCAAAAAGATTTTCTTTCTTCTTTGTTTTTTGATCTGATCGACACGAGATACAACAAATTTCAAAACTAAATGTCTTGGTTTCTCCAAAGGAGAAGTTTTGTTTCTAAGATTAAAGTTATGTTTGGAAAAGAAAAGCTGCACTTTTGTCTTCTGAAGGTTGCAGGTTGAAATCATCAAAGTCTTTCAGATAAAGATCTTAGAATGGATTGCAAGCATGGTTATGAAGGTGTCAAAGAGTTTATCACTTTCAAAAATGGTTCAGTTGACTTAGTCCTGTCCCAGCCATGTCTACCCTACATCAACTAACAACAGATTCAAAGCGTTTGAAGATGTGATACAGCACACGTCAAGGGGGAGTTTGTTGGTGCAAAATATGTGTGTCGTGTGTGTATCAGTTAGTCTCGTTAGTTGTTTTAGTTAGAATGGTTAAATCATGATATAGGGTAGTTTGTGTCATTCTATTAAAGTAGAGGGCCTTGTATGTGTTTTAGTAAAATCACATAAATGTGATTTGTAGTCATTTGTTGAAGATCAGGTTTTGAAGACAACCAAGAGGAGCTCCGAACTTAGGGTTCGGCAATATGCCGAACTGTCACCGAACCTGAAGTTCGGCACATGACTGGATCTCCATATATACGTGTTTTTGTGTTCGGACGACAGAGACCTCCATAACCGTTTCTTTGAGTATGATTTGTAAGGGAGGAGTTTTTGATCTCGAATTTTAGAGAGTTCTGTGTATTAGATCGTGATTAGAGGCTGTAATCGAGTTTAAATCATGTAATCATCGATCGATTCAAGCTATAAACGAGCGATTATTTACGTTTTTGTGTTCTTTGTTTCGGTGATCTTTCGATCTCAATTTCGGTGTACAAATTCACTAGATCGGAACGATTCGTGTTTTCAGAGACCTCCGGAGACCATAGCTGAAGATGTTGTTATTACCACTGACCCCTCTGGTACCGTGACTACAAGCACAACAGTTTCTGAATCCGAGAAGATGATGGAACTACAAGCTGAAGTTGTTAATCTTCAAAGTCAGAACGATCACCTCAATTGTTCTCTACAAGTGGTAAACCAGAAGATCAGTGAACAATCACTTGTAATTACTGAACAGGCAACTGAAATTCAAAGACTCAAGGATTTGTTAAGCAAATCAGGTGAAGATAAACAACTTAGTGATAAACCAGATGGTGATGATGTGGGTGATAAAGAAAGTGAGTTGCCTGAAGACCAGCCTCAAACTAATCAAGGAACTGATGGCGGCAATTCTCAAGATCTTATTTCTTCTACAACCATGTCTGCTGGTAAAGACTCTACAGGTACTCAAGACACCTCAAGCCCCATGCATGACAGTGATTTTGAGTTTGATGAAGATACGGTCATAGAAGGAGATGAGCTGAACTCCTCAGACGACGATGAATCTTTCATCAACAGTCTCCTTCATGACGAGCCTGTAGATGAAACTCTGGATTCAATCAAGAAGCTTGCTCCTGTGCCAGAAAATCTGAAACTTCCAATATTTTCACAAGCAGCCAAGGCACTTGCTATTGAGGGAACTTCAAATGCGGAAGCTGCTGATGCATCTGATTTAAATCTTCAACTCTCTCTTGTACCCTTCTTTCAAACTTCAACTGACACATCCACTGCCTTAGTTCCCTTGACTGAAGGAGTGCGTCATATGCACGTTGACCCGGCCTTCCTAGATTTTTCTATAGCTAACTTCAGGGAATACTACGCAGAAAAGATCTACTCGAGAAGAAACTCTTGTGGTATTTTGATCAAGTCAATCGAAGATGACACTGGTGAAGTCTCGTATGAGGAACATCCATATTCTGTAGACTTCGGTGATGAAGAAGACATGAATGAGCTAGAAGAACGAATGCATGTGCTCATGAATGATGCCAATCCACTGAATTACATTGACCTGGATCTGATCGAGAGTGAAGATGAAGAAATAGAACCTCTGTTTCCCACTCCTATTCAGGTGAAGAAGGAAGTGAATGATATATAAGTGCAGGTTTCACTTTCTGAGCTTATGCAAACCTCAGCTAATATCACACCCCCAATTTCCACTAACGGAGTTTTACCGTGTGGGGTGAGAACCAGACCAGGACCGAGTCATTAGTTACATCAAACATAAGTTAAGGGTTCAAAATGTAAATATATTTCCAAACGGGAAATATCAAAACCAGAGTTTAAGTTTACCGGAAGCTTATAAAAGTTATGTTGCGCAAAACAAGCGCCCGATAAGTAAATAAAGTTCAAGATAAAGGTTTTAAAAGCAAGTTCCCAAAAATAAAGTTTAACCAGCGTACGTGCCCAAAAATCCGATTCCCCTAGCGTCCTGCAAAGCATTCATAAGAGCAAGTGTCAACTAATGTTGGTGAGTTCACATAAGCACATAAGTATAACTAGTATAGTTATGCAGTACGAATACAACAGTTTTTATTCGTATGTAGGCATGTATATTAACAGTACAATCCATATCGTAGGTAACGAGCCTAAGTTCATGTCACTAAAACGTTCGTAACCGAAGCTGACCAATTAGTTGTAGGAATAATTCCTTACGTGGTTTGCCTTCCCCGTGTCTACTCGATCACGGTAAGTTTAGGCTGACATTATCCTCAGTCCGACCGCCAGTCGGGTGGTGCATCTCGTGCCCGCTGAGTGGGGTTTGTCAGACCCCATTAGTACTACCCAATATCCCCTCGCTATATGCTATTAAGGGTTCGATAAGTAAGGACTTGAAAGATAAAGCATTTTACGTGAACATGTGATATATACTGGATTTCTACTTTAATCATACATGAAAAGTGTTATGCTATCATCCTAACCCGGATGTAGCGTGTTTGCGTGTTATCGCCCAAAACCGGACGTAACGTAAGAGGTTGTGTAACTCACCTTAGGGTGCGCTGCTACAATTCAGTAAGACTCCGAGTCTTGCGTAACTAGCAAGCACCTATCGATTTTACATACGTAAGTGTGTGTCCGCACATGAGTAACATAGCCTAGAAGACGGTTCAATAACAAGTAATTCCAAATATGACGTAGGTGACAATTTTTAAACGTGACAAAGATCTTTTGTTCGAAAGTAGTCAAAGGACACTTAATCAAGGACACAGAGATTTACGAAGATCAATGCGCGTAGGGTATTCCAAATAATAAATACAGGGATCATCGGGTAAACATATACGTTCATAAATATAGATATCGGAGTGTAGTGAAAAGTGTGAAAAATAATACGTCCAATATATATAGTTATATGTAGTGTCCGAATTTCAAGAGTTTAAAGAAAATCCTTAAAACGTTCGTATGACAATTAATCAAAAACAATATTTATATATATATTTTTATGTTTAAAACAATTTCTAGTAATGATAACGAAATCATTTTTTTATATTTATTTAAATCTTAACGTTGCCATCGTATGAACGTTCAACAAGAACCCTAACGCGTCTTTGAAAACTTTACGGGTCGAGATTTGATAGTCATTTACTAGCACGTTTGAGTTTTGGACCAAGGAAAACTTGAAATCACTTAAAAAGAAATTAAACCACAAAAAGTGGGGGTCACGGGACTCGAACCCGTGACCTCTGAGTCATAATGCAGCGACGCAGCCACTAGGCCAGCGCGCATTTGTGTCTGGTTATCGATCCGTAATGATTTTGTTATCTGAGTAATAGAAACTTGTTCAGGAAATAAAATCAGAAATAGAATGCGGCTGGGGAGGGTAGAACCCGAGACCTCTCGGTCTCCAGGTCACGTGCCTACCAACTGCGCTACATGCCAATTTGTGTTGGAATCCAGTTCGCAAAATACTAAACCTATCTCCACCCGTCATCATCATCTTCATCAAAACTCCGGTGGCCGGAGTTTTATTCCGTTCACCGGAAATCGCGAAACTAGAAAAAAAAATAAAGAGAAACATGCGAATAACATAACCCAATGATTACCTCAAATCAAAGACGAGTTTTGATGCGATTTAGATGCCGAAACGAAACCGAAAAGTCTCGATTCCACCGCTTGTCGTTGCTCCGTTCCCGAATCCAATGCTTCGGGGTTACATAGTGGAGGATGGTGATCTCGGAGATATACGAATCAGGTGGTAAAACAGTGGTCGTTGGCCGGATTTTTCTTTGCTTCGGTGTGTTCTTTTTGCGTCGGTTTGGAGAGGAACGAGAGAGAGAGAGATCTTGCAGAAACTGAGAATAGGAAAGTGAGAATGAACTTAATGATGAGCCTGATTATTGTCATTGATGGTCTACTCGTTGCACTTCCAAAACCGACTTGATTGAATGCGCAGGTTCATTTTTTTCATTCGGTTGCGGGGTGAACGTGGGTTTACATTGAAAGTCATTTAATAGAGTTTTCAAATATGACAGAACCAGTCCCTGCCATATTATATAAAGTGAGGCCAGGTTTGGTTAATTGAAAAGTAAGTCCCTCAAAGTTTGGTTCAAGTGGAATGAGTTTGAGAATTTGCAAAAGTGGTCACTGTGGTTAACTAACCCCGACGAGGACTAACGGCAACTAACTTTAACGGAATGAATATACATGTCCTTACCAAAATAAAATTAACATATGACCTTCATAAGGTGTAAACTCTAATTTGCTCACATAAAATCATAAAATCTAATGTGTATATATATACTTATATACCACATAAAATCATAGATATAACTGTCACATAAAATGACAAAACGTTTTTATGAAATCATAAAATATGATTTACACAAAATCATAAAATATAATTATTCAAGTAAGTTAACCGACGTCTAGACTCATGTGCAATGCAATTCTGGTGTAACAATTCTAGTTAACTGAGGTAAAAGACGTTATTGAAATATAACACAAGTTATTAACGGGGTTAACCTAGGAAATTGCCGGTTGTCACATCATCCCCTTGTTAAGGAACTTTCGTCCCAAAAATTGCCTTAACTTGCTACAGTTTCTGCGGAAGGAAAGGAAAAAAATTTTAGGGTTGTCACATCATCCCCTTATTAAGGAAATTTTGTCCCAAAATGTAACTCATACCTTGATTAGATGTTGAGGCTTGATCAAATAAGTGAGGATATTTCTTTCTCATCTGATCTTCTCGTTCCCACGTGAACTCCGGTCCACGCCTAGATTGCCATCTCACTTTGACGATGGGAATTTTACTTCGTTTCAATGTTTTCTCCTCACGTCCCATGATTTCCACGGGTTGTTCGATGAATTGCAGCTGTTCATCAATTTGCAGTTCTTCTAACGGAACTATGAGAGTGTCATCAGCTAAACACTTCCTCAAGTTCGAAACGTGAAACACGTTATGTACTCCATCCAATTCAGGAGGAAGATTTAAACGGTAAGCCACCGGACCAATAGTTTCTATGATCTCGAATGGTCCTACATAGCGGGGATTCAACTTCCCACGCTTTCCAAAGCATACGACGCCTTTCCAAGGCGAGACTTTCAGTAGTACTTTGTCGCCTACATCGAATTCCAAAGGCCTTCGGCGTTTATCTACATAACTCTTTTGTCTATCTCGTGCCGCCTTCATGCGGTTTCTGATTTGCACGATTCTCTCAGTGGTCTCGTGCACTAGTTCAGGTCCAGTGAGTTGACTCTCACCGACCTCGGCCCAACAGACCGACGATCTGCATTTTCGTCCGTAAAGAGCCTCAAATGGAGCGGCTCCAATACTGGTATGGTAACTGTTGTTATAGGAGAATTCTACAAGTGGTAAATGCGTTTCCTAATTTTTCCCGAAGTCGAGCACACATGCTCTAAGCATGTCCTCGAGAGTTTGGATGGTACGTTCAGTCTGTCCATCTGTTTAAGGATGATAAGCGGTACTCATATCTAAGCGAGTGCCCATCGCTACTTGTAAGGATCTCCAAAAGTTTGAAGCAAACCTAGGGTCTCGGTCAAAGATAATAGATAAAGGCACTCCGTGAAGCTTGACAATCTCCTTGAGGTAAATTTTTGCAAGTTTCTATGTTTTGTCACTTTCCTTGATAGCTAGGAAATGAGCGGATTTTGTTAATCGGTCAACGATAACCCAAATCATATCGTTGTCGCCAGAAGAACGGGGCAATCTCGTGATGAAATCCATTGAGATTTCTTCCCATTTCCATTCAGGAATTTTAGGTTGTTGCAGTAATCCTGCTGGCTTTTGATGTTCCGTTTTGACCATTGCGCACGTCAAGCACTTGCTAACATATCTAGCGATGTCAGCTTTCATATTGGGCCACCAATATAACCCTTTTAAGTCTTGATACATTTTGTCTGAACCTGGATGGATCGAATAACGGGATTTGTGGGCCTCGTCCATCACTAGTTCTCTAAGATTTCCATGGAGAATTACCCATATACGGTCATTATAATAACGAAGTCCATCAGACTTAACTTCAGAAGTTCCATATATGTCACGTAATGATTCAGACCCAAAATTTTCCTCCTTTAGGGCCTCTTTCTGAGCATCCCGAAGTGTATCCGGTAGCCCTGTATGGATCATTAATTGGAGAGCACGAATCCTTCTAGGTTTAACATGTTCCTTCCTACTCAAGGCATCGGCCACAACGTTAGCCTTGCCTGGATGGTACTTTATTGCAAGGTCATAGTCGTTTAGCAATTCGGCCCACCTACGTTGCCTCATGTTGAGTTCCTTCTGTTCAAATATGTGCTGGAGGCTCTTGTGATCAATGAATATCGTACATTTGGTTCCATATAAGTAGTGTTAGAGCATATTCCTATGCTAACGTGTGTCTCGTGTATTGTATCTAATTTAGAGCATCTGTGTGAGTCATATAGTTACTGGCCCTACCATATGCACCAGCGTACCAGATGGTACAGGCGTACCATATGGTACGTGGGTGGTCCGCCGGTCAGTTAGTATGTGACTATATATAGTTCGTTAGAGAGAGAGCTAGTAACCAGTTCGGTCATTCTACATCTCTTAAGTGTGTGTAACTGAGTGTGTAACTCTCTCTGGACTTTGTGTAATCTCTAAGTGAATCAATAAAGAAAAAACTTATTTACATCGTTTGTATTCTCGATTATTGAATCATGCAGTAGTAAGATCGTACAGTGGTTTTACAAGTGGTATCAGAGCAATTGGTTGCTCTACTGCTGTGATTTTGGTAGATTTTCGAGTTCTAGAGTGAGAAAGTGTGGGTTTTCTTCGTTTTTCATCAAATTTTCACAATTTAGAGTGTTTCAATGTTGAAAAATGATTTCTGAGTGTTGTTGGAGTGTTTTCGCATCATACTGAGTCAAATTCCAGATCCAAACGTCGAAATTCACGAAAATCAGACGAATCGGGTTCGAACTGTGTTGGTCCGCTCGAAGAACACTTGGTCCGCTATTGGTCCACCGCTGGTCCGCACGGCAATCTTCATCCGTATTCTGGTCCGCTAAAACTGGTCCGTAAGGCAATCTTCAAAGTTGGTCCGCGGCGTTTATTTTATGGCCCACCGTACCAAATCTGGTCCGCTGGAATAATCTGGTCCGCTGGTTCTTTTGGTCCGCAGAGCATAGTTTGGTCCGCTGATTTGATCTGGTACGGAGGTTGGTATGCTAAAATCTTTTGGTCCGCTAAGAATTGGTTGGTACGCTGGCAGAAAACACATGTTCACTAAAACTGATGTAACTTGAGAACCGTTTGGAGTTACAGAACCCAATACCAGCCAAAACGTTCGTCTTTCTGAGATCTAGACTTGTACTAACCTAATGGTTAGTACCCCCAGTTTGACCCCCAAAATCAGCTTGGAAGACGTCCGTTTTTCAGTTTGAAGTTTTTGCGTTCGATATTGTAATTTCAAAATGAGCGAGTTTCACGCATTTTCAGATGTTCAATCATTAATGCAAGCCATGTTGAACTATGATAACGAAATAGGAACAAATCAGAAAGTTCCTAAGTTGCTTAGGTTGGAGGATTATGAGAATTGGAAGCAACGATTTGAATCGTCCATTAATGCTCTTGACATTGATTTATGGATTTCCATTGAACAAGATTATACATATCCTCAGATAAATGGACAACCGATTGCACGAAGTGATCTTGATGAAGATCAAAGAAAAGTTTATGCCCGAAAAAAGAAATGTTATGGAAATCTCACAATGGCACTACCAAGAGAGCTTCTACATCAATTCAAAAATTACACAACATCAAAAACTTTGTGGGATGCATTAAAAGATAGGTGTGCAGGAAATGAGCAATATAAGAAAATTCGAAAGAAAGTTTTGTTAAAAGAATTGGACAACTTTCAGCATTGTGACAAAGAAAGTATTGCCGACTTGATTTCTAGGTTTTCACATCTGATCAATGAACTTGAGGTTGTTGGAGTCAAGAAAGAAAAAGAGGAATTGAAAGAAAAATTTCTGGAAGCTCTATCCGAAAAGTGGGAGAACTTTGGTATGATGCTTACTAATGATCCAAATTACTCCAGTTGGTCATTCAATCAAGTGTTAAGCAAATTACAAGCTCGGGAAATGGAATTACTTGTGAAAAAGTCAGCAACTCCAATAGTTCAGAATCCTGAGATATATTTTGGAGAGAATTCTGCTACGGCGCATGCTAAAACTAAATCACATTCTATTTCAAGCAGTAATCCACCAGTAACAGCATTTCTTGTTGGGAAGTCTGAAAATACTGGAAATTCTTCGGGTTGCAGTTTTACCATTTCTGATAGATCATCAAGCAAGTCTACTTCTAATCAAGCAACCGAAGATCTAGCTGTTTTTTGGGTGCTTTCGTATCATCTTCATCTGGCTCCATATTTAGTCAAATTGGTAATTCTGGTTTGGTTCCGGACGATCTAAAACAGATGGATGAGGATCAGCTAAATAAATTAGATTTGGATTGGCAGTTGGCTATGATTGCTGAAAGAGGAAGACGGTTTATAGGCAAACATGGAAAGAATTCTATTATGGATGAATTAAGAAGCACCAAACTGGGTTTAGACAAGTCTAAACTAAAATGTTACAAATGTTCCAAGTTGGGACATTTTGCTCGAGAATGCAAGCTATCTTCTTCTAAACCAAGTACTTCGGATAAGCATGATCACAATAAAGAAGAAAAGGCTTTGGTGACTGAGGGTTCTTATGATTGGGCTGCAGATTTTCCGGATGAATCTGCATTCGTAGTTCATTCTCAAGATCATTATGCATTGATGGCAAATATTGAGATTGACTCGAGTGGATATGTATCTGAGACTAGTAAATCTGAATCGAGTAATTCTGATTCCGAAATGGGTGGTTATGAATCCGTGTGTGAATTTTGTACTCAGAAGGATAGAAAGCTTCAAGAATTGGTTCATGAAACGAAAAAGTTAGTTGTGGATAGGGTGAAGCTCGAAGAAGAGTTAGAAAGTTATAAACAGAAGTGTGAAGTTTCTGATGGCATTTTCAAAATGAATGAGAAGTTACTTCAAGAGAAGAGTCTATTATTGGAAGAGTTAGAAGACCTTCGGAAACAGGTGTCAGAAGGTAGTATTCAGAATGATCAACAAAAGTCACAACTTAAACATGAGAATGACGAGTTCATGACAAAAATTGTCAAGTTAACTGCTGTCAATGAAAAGTTGGTAAAGGAAGTTGAGGAATATAAGTTTAAAGCTAAAGATGTGAGTGAAGATTTTGAGAATCTATTTCAAATATCCACAGAAAGGGTGGAAGCTCTTAAAGCATCTAATGAAGACCTTCAAAAAGCATTCGATGAAGTTACTGCTGATAGAACTCAATATCAAATTGTTCAATCTGAATTGAAAGACACCATCACTACTCTGAAGCAAGACAAACGCTTGTTAACCAGAAATAGTGAGATCTATAAGGAAAGAGTGGGTAAGATTACAAAGGAGGTGCTTGCTGCTCATGATGGTATAAGAAGAGAAAAATCGTTGGTTAACAGCACATCTGAGAAATTGATTCAATCAGAAAAGGTTATTGCTGAAGCTCAAAAGACCATAGCTGGTTTGAATGTTGAAGTCTTGGATTTAAATCGTCAATTGCATAACTTGAAGAATTTTCATTCTTTTGCAAGTTACTCGTGTAAAGACGATAATTTCAAGAAGGTGTTTGGAGGCGATGATTTCAATCAAATTCCGCATCCAGTAATTCAAACAGAGTCTATTGTTGATTTGAGTCCTTCGACTACAAAGCAAGATTATTCTGAATTGGTTGCTGATAACTCTGACTTGAAGACATCAAAGAAATCAAAACCAGTGATTGAAACAAAACCAAGTCTGGTAGATAAACCACCACCATCGTTTGTTTCTCGTGGAAAAATAAAAAAGAGTTGAATGAAGCCGAAGTTGCTGCAAAGTTGGTGCAGGCTAACACATTAAAAGACATTAAAGCTTCATTTAACCAAGTTGCTAAATCTGGTTCTTCAAGTTCTCAAATAGATCTACCCAAGTTACCTGGTTACAAACAGTCTGGATTGGGAAGTGAAGGCAAGAAGGTTACACAGCAAAAGAACATGCCAAAGAAAGCAAAGAAAGATACAAACTTGGATCAAATATATCATTTGGCTCAAGTATTCATTTCAACAATGGAGAAATGATTTGAGGGAAAGCAAAAGAAGAAAGTTTCATCTGACAGTTCTCCGAACGAATCGTCTTCATCAGGTTCTAACGCTACGCCTCAAAGTCCTACATCAAAATGGGTACACTCTAAACGATTTCAAGTTTTTGATGATATTTCTGTTGCTTCTGAATTCACTAATACATATCATCCAGTTCAGGACAAGCCACAGTCTAAACGATCATATCGTTTGTGTTATCAATGTCGCCGAAAGGGACATATGGCACATGATTGTCCTGCAACTGTCAAAAGATCTTTTTCAAACAAATCTGCCACATTTATCGACGAATCAGGTAGAATTTTTACTGAGTCGACACCGTCCAACATTTAGTCGAAAAAGAAACAATTTTTTAAATTTGATTCAAGTGTTGAAGGTTCATCACCGGATGATGACTCAGTTAAAACAGAAAATGCAAAGATGCAGTGGCGACCTAAGGTGGTCAGCCACGCTGCAACTGATTTTAAGGAAGACACTGGTCGACCAGAAGCTGTGTGCTTTGGGTCTTTTGAATACTAATCATTCAAACCAGTGTGTAGGTTTCTTCAAGAAGTCTTGTTGGTAATTGTGAAGTTCATGCTTCAAGAAGTTGCTGATAGTGGAGTTTCCTGCTTAACTTAAATTGAATGTTTCATATTTCAAAACTGAAAGATTTTCTAAAAAGGCTTAACCTGCCAGGTATCAGTATCGATTGGTCAATTTTCTTTCTTTTTACATTCCGTATGTAGTTTAGGGGGAGAAAATTGAAAAACCAAAAATAGTGTCTTTATGTTTTTGTTTTTGTTAAAATGAAAATCCAAAAATAGAGTTTTCATTTTAAGGGGAAGAAAATGGAAAAATACAAAATCATCGAAAAATAGAAAAATGCAAAAACATTGAAAAATGAGAAATTGATCCGACATGATTGGGAAATGATGGTACATTGGCTTACGTGTCTGAGTCACGGATAAAATAGATGAAAAAGCCATAAGATCATTGTTCGATGTGCTTGGTAGGCTCGGCATTAAATCAGACAGTATTCAGATGTGATAAACATTAAAATACTAATGCTTGACCAAGTGGACAACATCTTGATGCATATCTCATGATATCAAGAAACAAATATGTAAAAGAGAAAATGAGAAGTCACTGTGTATTCATGTGTTCATTTTGCAAAGATTTAAACTTGTTTGATTTTCTTTATTTTGTCAAACGATCGGACTTTTTTTGCGTATAGAAAGATCTACCTGATTGTTGTTCGTTTGATGTTCTACTTTATTTTCTTTGGTGTTTCGTATAACTCATCGGACTTTCTCTGCGTGTACGGGAGTACCGACCTGATTGTTGTTGGGTTATACACTTTCAACTTGTTTTATTTTCTTATTTTGTTAAATCCGAGGCCTTATCTGCGTATCGAAAGATCGACCTTAAGGTAGACGATTTAATGTTCTTATATCTTTTTGCATGGAACACAGTTGACTGATTCATGAATACAATCATTATGTGATCAAGTCACAAATGAAATCACAAAGTGTGATAAGCGAAAACATATCTGAGTATGTCTGATAGTGTGGGGTACACTGGTCAAAGCAAACCTAATCAATTCAATAACATATCCAAATGTTATGAGTATGATTGTGCGTGAGTTTAAGATGGACAAATTATACCAGTAATCGACATGACTTATGTGATGAAGTAATTGAAATTGAAGTGTAGTTCAGCATGTCATGACCAATATGATCCCAAGTTGTGATCTTTCTTGCAAAATACCAAAATAGTGTGTGATTCCGTATTTCATTTCTGTATTGCATTTATGTTTCATACCTGAAAAATCCAAAAAGATTTTAGGTGTGTTTTAGAATAAAGTTTCAAAAAGCCAAAAATATTTTGTTTCTTATTTGTTTTCGACCGATCGATACAATGATACAAAATTCAAAATTCAAATTTATATCTTGGATTCTCGAAGAGAAGTTTTGTGCCAAGATTAAATTAATTTTCAAAAGAAAAGGAAAGTCGCGTTCTGTCTTCTGAAATTGCAGGTCATCTATGTGAAAACACTCAAGCATGGTGAAAGGGGGAGTTTCTTATATATTTCACAAGTGGATCTTGAAGTTTAAAGACTTTTGAAGATTGATCCAGCCATGCAAGCTCTATTTCTGACAAGATTTCAAGTTGATGATCGGACGCAATGATGCAAAAGATTGAAGACTGAAGTTTTGTTAGATAGATAGATATCTAGATACACTACAAGTTAAGGGGGAGTTTGTTAGAGCATATTCCTATGCTAACGTGTGTCTCGTGTATTGTATCTAATTTAGAGCATCCGTGTGGGTCATATAGTTACTGGCCGTACCATATGCACCAGCGTACCAGATGGTACGGGCGTACCAGATGGTATGTGGGTGGTCCGCCAGTCAGTTAGTATGTGACTATAAATAGTTCGTTAGAGAGAGAGCTAGTAACCAGTTATGTCATTCTACATCTCTTAAGTGTGTGTAACTGAGTGTGTAACTCTCTCTCTGGACTTTGTGTAATCTCTAAGTGAATCAATAAAGCAAAGCTTTATTTACATCGTTTGTATTCTCGATTATCGAATCATGCAGTAGTAAGATCGTACAGTGGTTTTACAAGTAGTGTCTCCAAAATTTCAAGGCAAATACGACCGCGCCCAACTCTAGGTCGTGAGTTGTGTAATTCTTCTCATGAGACTTTAATTGCGTTGACCCGTATGCGATGACTTTACCTCTTTGCATCAGAACACATCCGAGTCCCTAGATTGACGCGTCAGAATAGACCTCGAAGTCGTCAATCCCATCAGGTAGAGATAATATAGGTGCAGTACAAAGTTTCTCTTTCAAAGCTTGGAAGGCTGCCTCTTCCTTGTCACCCCATCTGTATTGAGCTCCTTTGTGCGTAAGAGCGGTCAATGGGTGAGCTAACTGAGAAACTCCTTTTATAAAACGACGGTAGTAACCCGCTAGACCTAAGAATTGGCGAATCTCCGTACGAGCTCTAGGGGTAGGCCAACTTTTAATGGCCTCGACCTTGGCTAGGTCAACGTGAATACCTTGTTCGTTGACGATGTGACCCAGAAATTGAACCTCTCGGATCCAGAAATCGCACTTAGAGAATTTTGCGTAGAGTTGCTATTTCTTTAATAATTCTAATATTAACCGCAGATGTTCCTCGTGTTCTTCTTTTTTTTGGAGTAGATGAGGATGTCGTCAATAAACACTATGACGAATTTATCCAGATAGGGCTTGCACACACGGTTCATGAGATCCATGAACACAGCTGGTGCATTTGCCAGCCCGAAAGGCATGACTAAGAATTCATAATGGCCATAGCGTGTTCTGAAGGCTGTATTTTCTATGTCCTCCTCACGGACTCGAAGCTGATGGTAACCATACCTTAAATCAATCTTGGAATAGTAACTAGATCCTTGAAGCTGGTCAAAGAGATCGTCTATTCGTTGAAGAGGGTATCGATTCTTGATAGTGACTTTGTTAAGTTCGCGGTAATCAATACACATCCTGAATGTGCCATCCTTCTTTTTGACGAATAACACAGGTGCTCCCCATGGTGATGAGCTAGGTCTAATAAAACCTTTATCTAGCAGTTCCTGTAGTTGTGTGGATAGCTCATTCAATTCGTTCACCGCTAGACGATATGGTGCACGCGCGATCGGAGCTGCTCCTGGAGCGAGGTCAATCCCAAATTCTACTTGCCGATGCGGAGGAAGGCCAGGTAATTCCTCAGGAAATACCTCTGGGTAATCACGTACGATCGGGAAGTCCTTGATCTTTCTCTCCACCCTGGTTTGGTCCGTAACTGTTGGTAGGATTGCCACGTGCCCTTTCCAAAGACATTTCTGCGCTTTAAGGTATGATATGATCCCGGAGACAGCACCCCCCTTCGCGCCCTGTATCGAGAGTACTTCTCCTCCTGCTACGGGTATTCGTATGACTTTTTCTTGATAGACGATTTCTGCCTGATGTTTGGATAGCCAAACCATGCCCACTATGACGTTGAAACTACCGATGGTAAAAGGCATAAGGTCTATACTTAGTTTATGACCAGATAGTTCTAATGTGCAGTTTTCAACCAAGTGAGTGGTGTCGAGAAGCTTACCATTTGCTAATTTAACTGTGTACCTAGCTTTTAGTGGAGTTTGGGTAGCCTTAATCAACTTACAGAACTTAGTCGAGATAAAACTTTTCTCAGCACCAGTATCGAATAAGGCATTTGTGAAGTAGTTATTTAGAAGGAACTTACCGGTAATGACGTTGGCATCGTTTCTTGCCTCACCTGAACCCATAACGAAAGCTCGCCCTTTGGCGCCATCTCCACCATTCCTACCCCCATCACCACCGTTGTTATTGTTGTTACGGTGGTTGTTGTTGCCAGCATTATTGTTATTTTCCTTCGAAGCTGTGGACAGTCCCTCTTTAAGTGCCCTGGTTTTCCACATTCATAACACCCCCTAGGGCCTTCATTATTCTGCCTCTGGTTCTAATTTTGGTTCTGATTTTGATTCTGGTTAGGATGGTTTGTAGTTCACCCCAACAGTTCTTAGCCTCATGGCCTCCTTTGCCACAACGCTCACAAGTGAGTTTCTTGCATGCCCTATTGTGGTGTTGGTTGCACCGATTGCAGAAAGGCACTCGTCCCTTGTACCCATTGTGATTTTGATTACTACCACCCTGGCGATTCTGATTACCGCCTCCGCTGTTGGTGTTACTGTTATTATAGTCACCCCTGGAATTCATGTACCTCTTGTTTTGATTGTGAGAGTTAGAGGATCTCCCATTGTTGTTTCCACTACCATTGTTGTTGTTATTACTAGAGTCGTCATCTCTCTTTCTTTTCCCATCTAGGGCAGTTTTGGGGACCTTTCTGAGTGGCAATGTTCCTTGCTCTATGGCCTGATCAGTCAGCTTATGGGCCAACCTAATAGCATTCTGCACATTTGCAGGATTTGAGGCAGTAACCATCCCATTGATCTGTGGAGCTAACCCATCCACGTACCTTTCAATCCTTTTGAAGTCAGCATCAACCATCGTAGGACACAGCACCGCGTACTCATGGTAGCGAGCGGTGTACTCTTCAACCTCAGAACTTACCATTTTCAAGTTCTGGAACTCACCTTCCAACCTTTTGACCTGATCGCGAGGACAATACTCCTCCATGATGGCATCTTTGAATTCCTGCCAAGTCATAGCATTCACTGCGTCGAGCCCTAACATTTGGATTTGCGCGTTCCACCAAGTGAGGGCAGCTCCCTCGAGTGTAGCGGTTGCGAAATTGACCCGACTTGCAACTGGGCAGTTGCACATTAAGAATACCTTTTCTGACTTCTCGGCCATCGTAGTAGACCCACGGCTCCCTCA
>JBCNJP010000013.1:21417556-21440128 GCA_039602395.1 Deinandra increscens subsp. villosa | reverse complement strand
TAGAGTTCTGAGCATGTGAGATTTCTTAAGTGTGTGTTTTCAAGGTGTTTCTCTATGTTGTGTTTCTGAGTGTTTCACTAATTGTAATTGTTCATTTTGATCAATAAAACAATCGGTTAATTACGTTTCAATGTCCGATTAGCTAGATAGAGTAGACGATCCGATGCTCACACATTTTCAAAATATGTGAAAGAGAAAATGAGAAGTCACTCTGTATTCATGTGTTCATTTTGCAAAGATTTAAACTTGTTTGATTTTCTTTATTTTGTCAAACGATCGGACTTTCTTTGCGTGTCGAAAGACCGACCTGATTGTTGTTCGTTTGACGTTCTGCTTTATTTTCTTTGGTGTTTCGTATAACTCATCGGACTTTCTCTGCGTGTACGGGAGTACCGACCTGATTGTTGTTGGGTTATACAATTTCAACTTGTTTTATTTTCTTATTTTGTTAAATCCGAGGCCTTATCTGCGTATCGAAAGATCGACCTTAAGGTAGACGATTTAACGTTCTTATTTCTTTTTGCATGGAACACAGTTGACTGATATCATGAATACAATCATTATGTGATCAAGTCACAAATGAAATCACAAAGTGTGATAAGCGAAAACATATCTGAGTATGTCTGATAGTGTGGGGTACACTGGTCAAAGCAAACCTAATCAATTCAATAACATATCCAGATGTTATGAGTATGATTGTGCCTGAGTTTAAGATGGACAAATTATACCAGTAATCGACATGACTTATGTGCTGAAGTAATTGAAATTGAAGTGTAGTTCAGCATGTCATGACCAATATGATCCCAAGTTGTGATCTTTCTCGCAAAATACCAAAATAGTGTGTGATTCCGTATTTCATTTCTGTATTGCATTTATGTTTCATATCTGAAAAATCCAAAAAGATTTTAGGTGTGTTTTAGCATAAAGTTTCAAAAAGCCAAAAAGATTTTGTTTCTTATTTGTTTTCGACCGATCGATACAATGATACAAAATTCAAAATTCAAATTTATATCTTGGATTCTCGAAGAGAAGTTTTGTGCCAAGATTAAATTAATTTTCAAAAGAAAAGGAAAGTCGCGTTCTGTCTTCTGAAATTGCAGGTCATCTATGTGAAAACACTCAAGCATGGTGAAAGGGGGAGTTTCTTATATATTTCACAAGTGGATTTTGAAGTTCAAAGACTGTTGAAGATTGATCCAGCCATGCAAGCTCTATTTCTGACAAGATTTCAAGTTGATGATTGGACGCAATGATGCAGAAGATTGAAGACTGAAGTTTTGTTAGATAGATAGATAGCTAGATACACTACACGTTAAGGGGGAGTTTGTTAGAGCATATTCCTATGCTAACGTGTGTCTCGTGTATTGTATCTAATTTAGAGCATCCGTGTGGGTCATATAGTTACTGGCCGTACCATATACACCAGGCCGATGACCTAGATGGTACGGGCGTACCAGATGGTATGTGGCCGAACGTGGGTTCCGCCGGTCAGTTAGTATGTGACTATAAATATGTTCGTCTAGAGAGAGAGCTCAGTAACCAGTTCATGTCATTCTACATCTCTTAAGTGTGTGTAACTGTGTGTAACTCTCTCTCTGGACTTTGTGTAATCTCTAAGTGAATCAATAAAGCAAAGCTTTATTTACATCGTTTGTATTCTTGATTATCGAATCATGCAGTAGTAAGATCGTACAGTGGTTTTACAAGTAGTGTCTCCAAAATTTCAAGGCAAATACAACAGCGCCCAACTCTAGGTCGTGAGTTGTGTAATTCTTCTCATGAGACTTTAATTGCCTTGACCCGTATGCGATGACTTTACCTCTTTGCATCAGAACACATCCGAGTCCCTGGATTGACGCGTCACAATAGACCTCGAAGTCGTCAATCCCATCAGGTAGAGATAATATAGGTGCAGTACAAAGTTTCTCTTTCAAAGCTTGGAAGGCTGCCTCTTCCTTGTCACCCCATCTGTATTGAACCCCTTTGTGCGTAAGAGCGGTCAATGGTTGAGCTAACTGAGAAAATCCCTTTATAAAACGACGGTAGTAACCCGCTAAACCTAGGAATTGGCGAATTTCCGTAGGAGCTCTAGGGGTAGGCCAACTTTTAATGGCCTCGACCTTGGCTGGGTCAACGTGGATACCTTGTTCGTTGACGATGTGACCCAGAAATTGAACCTCTCGGATCCAGAAATCGCACTTAGAGAATTTTGCGTAGAGTTGTTCTTTCTTTAACAATTCTAAGATTAACCGCAGATGTTCCTCGTGTTCTTCTTTTGTTTTGGAGTAGATGAGGATGTCGTCAATAAACACTATGACGAATTTATCCAGGTAGGGCTTGCACACACGGTTCATGAGATCCATGAACACAGCTGGTGCATTTGTCAGCCCGAAAGGCATGACCAAGAATTCATAATGGCCGTAGCGTGTTCTGAAGGCTGTCTTTTCTATGTCCTCCTCACGGACTCGAAGCTGATGGTAACCAGACCTTAAATCAATCTTGGAATAGTAACTGGATCCTTGAAGCTGGTCAAAGAGATCGTCTATTCGTGGAAGAGGGTATCGATTCTTGATAGTGACTTTGTTGAGTTCGCGGTAATCAATACACATCCTAAATGTGCCATCCTTCTTTTTGACGAATAATACAGGTGCTCCCCATGGTGACGAGCTAGGTCTAATAAAACCCTTATCTAGCAGTTCCTGTAGTTGTGTGGATAGCTCATTCAATTCGTTCACCGCTAGACGATATGGTGCACGCGCGATCGGAGCTGCTCCTGGAGCGAGGTCAATCCCAAATTCTACTTGCCGATGCGGAGGAAGGCCAGGTAATTCCTCAGGAAATACCTCTGGGTAATCACGTACGATCGGGAAGTCTTCGATCTTTCTCTCCACCCTGGTTTGGTCCGTAACTGTGGCCAGGATTGCCACGTGTCCTTTCCGAAGACACTTCTGCGCTTTAAGGTATGATATGATTCCGGAGACAGCACCTCCCTTTTCGCCCTGAATCGAGAGTACTTCTCCTCCTGCTACGGGTATTCGTATGACTTTTTCTTGACAGACGATTTCCGCCTGATGTTTGGATAGCCAATCCATGCCCACTATGACGTCGAAACTACCGATGGTAAAAGGCATAAGGTCTATACTTAGTTTATGACCAGATAGTTCTAATGTGCAGTTTTCAACCAAGTGAGTGGTGTCAAGAAGCTTACCATTTGCTAATTCAACCGTATACCTAGCTTTTAGTGGAGTTTGGGTAGCCTTAATCAACTTACAGAACTTAGTCGAGATAAAACTTTTCTCAGCACCAGTATCAAATAAGACATTTGCGAAGTAGTTGTTTAGAAGAAACTTACCGGTAATGACGTTGGCATCGTTTCTTGCTTCACCTGAACCCATAACGAAAGCTCGCCCTTTGGCGCCATCTCCACCGTTTCTACCACCATCACCGCCGTTGTTATTGTTGTTACGGTGGTTATTGTTGTTGCCAGCATTGTTGTTATTGTTCTTTCGAAGCTGTGGGCAGTCCCTCTTTAAGTGCCCTGGCTTTCCACATTCATAACACCCCCTAGGGCCTTCATTATTCTGCCTCTGGTTCTGATTCTGATTCTGATTTTGATTCTGATTGGGACGGTTTTGTAGTTCACCCCAACAGTTCTTAGCCTCATGGCCCCCTTTACCACAACGCTCACAAGTGAGTTTCTTGCATGCCCCATTGTGGTGTTGGTTGCACCGATTGCAGAAAGGTGCTCGTCCCTTGTACCCATTGTGATTCTGATTACTACCACCTTGGCGGTTCTGATTACCGCCCCCGCTGTTGGTGTTACTGTTGTTATAGTCACCCCTGGAATTGTTGTACCTCTTGTTTTGGTTGTGAGAGTTAGAGGATCTCCCATTGTTGTTTCCACTACCATTGTTGTTGTTGTTACTAGAGTCGTCATCTCTCTTTCTTTTCCCATCTAGGGCAGTTTTGGGGACCTTTCTGGGTGGCAACGTTCCTTGCTCTATGGCCTGGTCAGTCAGCTTATGGGCCAACCTGATAGCATTCTGCACATTTGCAGGGTTTGAGGCAGTAACCATCCCCTTGATCTGTGGAGCTAACCCATCCACGTACCTTTCAATCCTTTTGAAGTCAGCATCAACCATCGTAGGACACAACACCGCGTACTCATGGTAGCGAGCGGTGTACTCTTCAACCTCAGAACTTACCATTTTCAAGTTCTGGAACTCACCTTCCAACCTTTTGACCTGGTCGCGAGGACAATACTCCTCCATGATGGCATCCTTGAATTCCTGCCAAGTCATAGCATTCGCTGCGTCGAGCCCTAACATTTGGATTTGTGCGTTCCACCAAGTGAGGGCAGCTCCCTCGAGTGTAGCGGTTGCGAAATTGACCCGATTCGCAACTGGGCAGTTGCACATTGAGAACACCTTTTCTGATTTCTCGAGCCATCGCAGCAGACCCACGGCTCCTTCATCACCCTTGAACATGAGCGGCTTACAATCCATGTAAGTTTTGAAGGTGCACTGAGCTGGGCCTGGATCTGTTTCATGAAATTATTTTAGAGAATAATTTTTGAGAGTGAGAGAAAAAAAATGTAGTCAATTTTTCGTCTGTTTTACTTACCACCGTTGTTGTTTCCTTGTGCTTGAGCCGCAGCGAGTGCTGCCGCAACGTTTTCGTTTATCAAAGCCTGGATCTGAGCTGCTGTGAGGTGTTCAGCCATGATTCTGTTTGTCATACAAACATTTCAATGATTAATATACCCAATATTAATTTCATTATATACGTTAGAACGCATACAACCAAATAATTAATATATCCAATATCAATTTCATTAAGCACTAAACAATTATTCATGCATCCATCCATCACACGACATAATTTTTAGAAACACATTGGAAAAATAAAGATGTAATATCCATTACAAAATTTAAAATCCAACCATAATGAATCTCAGCATTTGAAACATTCAAAATAAAATGAACACCCAGTCAATTTTATTCGAAGTAACAAAATAAAAGAAAAGAAGACAGATTAGATCATGGATCAATAACATCTGGTTCTTCCTCCATGTCCTCTTGAGGCTCCTCCTCAAAAGGTTCTTCTTCGAAGGGTTCCTCCTCTTCTTCCTGAACAGGAGCACCTTGAACCTGCAGGGCTGCCATTTGAGCTTGGAGGGCGGCGACCTGTGCCGCTAGTGCCGCGTTGGAGTGTTGAAGCGCTGCATTAGAATGTTGTAGTGCAGTAATCTGATGTTGTGCTTGATGCAGTCCATGCTCCAAATCTGCTGGATTGGGTCGCGACTCAAGCTTAGTGACCCTGTCACGGATACCCATTACCCCCTGAGACAAGTTGTAGTGGTAGGTATCTCGCTCCCTCTGATCAGCCCGCAATCGCTCGATTTCTCTATCGCGGGTGCGATTGCTGATGGAATTGTGCTCTGAGTTTCTCCAAGAGTGTCGTCATAAGCTGCTATCAGTCCCGCAATGACCCTCTGCAAATCAAAGGGTAGGTCGACCCTGTCCGGCACATGATACCTATCAAGCAACCGATATGTTGTCGGATTCAGCCAGCTATAATCGTCTGGTGCACACCTATCAGGACGTATGTGTTGATCCCGAAGGAAGTCCATTATCGTGTACTCAGGCTGCTCAGGCTCGCGGCCTTGTTGGTTGGAGGATGATGACTGTTCGTTGGCAATTTTCTTTCCCTTACCCCTCGTGTTGTCATGTGGTGCCATACTGTCAGAACCCAGACAGACACAAACAAAAGAAAAACAACCTAATGTGAGTAATCGATTTTTGGCACGCGAAAAGAAAATGTTTTTGGGAATTGTTGTAACTAATGTTCAAAAACAGTTACAGTTTAGAATTTTTGAAAATTCTAGTTCTCTGCAACCAAGGGCTCTGATACCAATCTGTCACACCCCCAATTTCCACTAACGGAGTTTTACCGTGTGGGGTGTGAACCAGACCAGGACCCGAGTCATTAGTTACATCAAACATAAGTTAAGGGTTCAAAATGTAAATATATTTCCAAACGGGAAATATCAAAACCAGAGTTTAAAGTTTAGCGGAAGCTTATAAAAGTTATGTTGCGCAAAACAAGCGCCCGATAAGTAAATAAAGTTCAAGTATAAAGGTTTTAAAAGCAAGTTCCCAAAAATAAAGTTTAACCAGCGTACGTGCCCAAAAATCCGATTCTCCTAGCGTCCTGCAAAGCATGCATAAGAGCAAGTGTCAACTAATGTTGGTGAGTTCACATAAGCACATAAGTATAACTAGTATAGTTATGCAGTACGAATACAACAGTTTTTATTCGTATGTAAGCATGTATATTAACAAGTACAATCCATATCGTAGGTAGCGAGCCTAAGTTCATGTCACTAAAACGTTCGCAACCGAAGCTGACCAATTAGTTGTAGGAATAATTCCTTACGTGGTTTGCCTTCCCCGTGTCTACTCGATCACGGTAAGTTTAGGCTGACATTGTCCTCAGTCCGACCGCCAGTCGGGTGGTGCATCTCGTGCCCGCTGAGTGGGGTTTGTCAGACCCCAGTAGTACTACCCAATATCCCCTCGCTATATGCTATTAACGGTTCGATAAGTAAGGACTTGAAAGATAAAGCATTTTACGTGAACATGTGATATATACTGGATTTCTACTTTAATCATACATGAAAAGTATTGTGTGTGACAATCCGACTTTTCAGGTCATTTTCTGACATTAACTGAACGTAAACTGTATTAAATGTTGTGTGAACATTTATGTGATTGACTGTGTTGACTTTAGCAAATTAGGGTTTTGTGTGATCATCACTACGAGCATGCACGAAAATTTAAACGTCTGAAATTCTGTGATTTTATGTGGAATTAAAACATATAAATACACATATATGATTAAATGGTATTTATAATTTTGTGCAATTAAAGGATTTTAATTACAAGTTATTAATCATTGAGTTATGCGCTTTAAATATATAAGTTATGATTTCATGTGATTTTAAACATATAATTGTGGAGTTATATTCCATGATTTATTTTAGTAAAACGAGGTTTATATATTATATAAACGTTACACGATTTATATATTTTGGCGTTCCTCATATATTCGTTGTTAAAAACGTTTTTCGTTAGTCCCGTTAGTCTTGTTAACTAATCCTAAACTTGGAGGGGCTAACTTTGCCATTTCTTAAACTTCGTTATGACTAACCAAACCTTGAGGGACAATTGTTTCCAAAACCTCATTCTGGGTCTTAACTCGCAATCAACAGCGATGGTCGTTTTTTTTTGAAGACCGATCATCACCCGGATGTTTCACAATCCACAATCAATGGGATTGGATGTCATTAAGTTGCAGTAATCAGAATCAAACCCCACACACATAACTAGTCCCCTCTCGGAACCTCTTTGTTTTCTCTCTCGATCTCTCTCGTTTTCTTTTGTTAAGAAAAGGTTTCCGGTGAACCCGGAATTCCGGCCAAAACCTCCACCAAATCACCACCATTCAACACCCTTTGTGATCGTCATTCGTCTCTGTGCAATGAGGAGCAATCGGATTCGAGTTTCGTGGTGGTGCTCGGTGTTCGTATTCAAGTTTCGGGTTCGTTTTCGGGTTCGAAATCATCTCATAATCCATCCCCGACGCAAGGTAAACCTTCCTTTATGTTAGTCGCACATTTTTATACGTTTTATTTGTGTTTCACAATTTTCCGGTGACCGGAGCTAAGGTTCCGATCACCGGAGTTCTTGGGTGAAGAAGATGAAGCCAGACGGTTACGGGTTATAGGGATAAGGGTCTGGGTAGATTACCAGACGCCAATCTGGCCCATTGGTTCGGTTACTGGACTTGTACACGAGGGACGCGGGTTCGAGTCCCGGTCACAACATTTTTAACTCGTTATTTTTCTTAGTTTGTTTTCTGGTCGCGGCCTATAGATAAAACAATTGCGAGCGGAACCCTGCCACGATCAGCCCCTTTGGCCGAGTGGTTTGGACGCGACATTGCAACCTAGAGGTCACGGGTTCGAACCCAGTGACCTCCATATTTCATGCTTTTATTATTTTTGTATTCTTTTGAACATTTAACCACTAGATCTTGTACCGAAATTGTTCCTTGCCATATTTTACATCGGTAAAAATATATTGGAGACATTTAAACCCCGTAAATCATGTTTAACTTGTTATTTTAAAATTAAAATATAGTCCCAACACCATATATATATATATTGATGTAAAATTTTGAGTTCTACATGAAAAGGTATATGCATATATATATATATATATATATATATATATATATATATATATATATATATATTTTGAATAGACAAACTTATATTGTTGGATTTTATTGAAACAACCGAATAGATTATGAGAACCTTTAAATTATATATATGCTATATATAAATATTTGTTTGAAATCTTCGAACTTAGAAAATATATAATATGGATATATTATATTTTCTCGCGTTATTTCGATAATCGCTCGGATTTGGCACACGTGCTATCCTCGACTTATTTCAGACTTCACGATCATTCGTTTTTATCGTTTACACTAGACTTAGTCGTTTTTACTTGAACACACACACACTTATACATTTATGCTTGTTAGGTGATTGATTGCTTTCGCAAGACCCGATCTTGCTACGTGATTAACTGTTTATCTGGAAACTTTTGCTGTGCAACCTAAGGTGAGTTTCACGGCCCTATTTTACTGTTTTTAATCCTTTTTGGGGGAGATTAACATGCATGAATTATACAACTGAGATAATTAGACTTTTATATATCACTTGAAGTACTTGTAGCACACTGATACAACAAAGTCCTTCCTATGGTACCGTTAATATTATTGACGATAGAGGGAAATATATTGTAGTACTACTGGGTTTGACAAACCCCACCCGGGTCAGTCGCTCTGGCACGATCGGATATCGAACGGGTGTTATATTTGTCCTAAACACAACAAGGCAAACTGCACAAACTGTAAACAACTGTTAGCTTCGGTGACCATCAACGTGCGAAGTTTCATGTATATAGCCTAGCTAGCTATTTGATATATATTAGTGATTATGCTCTTACAACTTGAATATTGTTGAATAGTCAATCTTAAACTCAACTTGATTGTTGTTGAACAATCAATCTTAAACTGAACTTGAACTGTTGTTGAACAGTCAACCTTGACTTAAACTTGAACTGTCGTCGACCGTTGTTTTACACTGAACCAGGACTGTTGTTTAACAGTTGATTTACATTAAACTGAAACTGATTTTGAACTGATAAACCTGTGCACTCACCAACCTTTGTGTTGACACTTTTTAGCATGTTATTTCTCAGGTTGCGGATGTTCGGGTATCACGAGTACGCATGCATGAGTATTTGAAAACCCTTTTATTGTCTTGAACAAGCCACGTCACCTTGGGTGATGGTGTTTTTACATTAATACTTTCATTGCATTTACGCTTCCGCATTTGTAAAACTCTGTATTTATATTTTAATGAAATATACAACTTTTTTTTTAATTACTGGTCGTTTGGTGTAACTAATGGACGACGATCCTGGTTTGTCACGCTCCCTGCGGCGCGTTATCGCGCGTGGGATTTTTGGGGGTGTGACATTGTGCTATCACCCTAACCCGGGTGTAGCGTGTTTGCGTGTTATCGCCCAAAACCGGACGTAACGTAAGAGGTTGTGTAACTCACCTTAGGGTGCGCTGCTACAATTCAGTAAGACTCCGAGTCTTGCGTAACTACCAAGCACCTATCGATTTTACATACGTAAGTGTGTGTCCGCACATGAGTAACATAGCCTAGACGACGGTTCAATAACAAGTAATTCCAAATATGACGTAGGTGACAATTTTAAAACGTGACAAAGATCTTTTGTTCGAAAGTAGTCAAAGGACACTTAATCAAGGACACAGAGATTTACGAAGATCAATGCGCGTAGGGTATTCCAAATAATAAATATAGGGATCATCGGGTAAACATATACGTTCATAAATATAGATATCGGAGTGTAGTCAAAAGTGTGAAAAATAATACGTCCAATATATATATATATATATATATTTATATGTCGTGTCCAAATTTCAAGAGTTTAAAGAAAATCCTTAAAACGTTCGTATGACAATTAATCAAAAAATATATTTTTATATATATATTTTTATGTTTAAAACAATTTCTAGTAATGATAACGAAATCATTGATTTTTTTTATATTTATTTAAATCTTAACGTTCCCATCGTATGAACGTTCAACAAGAACCCTAACGGGTCTTTGAAAACTTTACGGGTCGAGATTTGATAGTCGTTTACTAGCACGTTTGAGTTTTGGACCAAGGAAAACTTGAAATCACTTAAAAAGAAATAAAACAACAAAAAGTGGGGGTCACGGGGCTCAAACCCGTGACATCTGAGTCATAATGCAGCGACGCAGCCACTAGGCCAGGGCGCATTTGTGTCTGGTTATCGATCCGTAATGATTTTGTTATCTGAGTAATAGAAACTGGTTCAGGAAATAAAATCAGAAAAAGAATGCGGCTGGGGAGGGTAGAACCCGAGACCTCTCGGTCTCCAGGTCACGTGCCTACCAACTGCGCTACATGCCAATTTGTGTTGGAATCCAGTTCGCAAAATACTTAACCTATCTCCACCCGTCATCATCTTCTTCATCAAAACTCCGGTTGCCGGAGTTTTATTCCGGTCACCGGAAAATCGCGAAACTAGAAAAAAAATAAAGAGAAACATGCGAATAACATAACCCATTGATTACCTCAAATCAAAGACGAGTTTTGATGCGATTTAGATGCCGAAACGAAACCGAAAAGTCTCGATTCCGCCGCTTGTCGTTGCTCCGTTCCCGAATCCAATGCTTCGGGGTTACTTAGTGGAGGATGGTGATCTCAGAGATATACGAATCAGGTGGTAAAATAGTGGTCGTTGGCCGGATTTTTCTTTGCTTCGGTGTGTTCTTTTTGCGTCGGTTTGGAGAGGAACGAGAGAGAGAGAGAGAGATCTTGCAAAAACTGAGAATAGGAAAGTGAGAATGAACTGAAAGATGAGCCTGATTATTGTCATTGATGGTCTACTCGTTGCACTTCCAAAACCGACTTGATTGAATGCGCAGGTTCGTTTTTTTTTTCCTTCGGTTGCCGGGTGAACGTGGGTTTACATTGAAAGTCATTTAATAGAGTTTTCAAATATGACAGAATCAGTCCCTGCCATATTATATAAAGTGAGGCCAGGTTTGGTTAATTGCAAAGTAAGTCCCTCAAAGTTTGGTACAAGTGGAATGAGTTTGAGAATTTGCAAAAGTGGTCCCTGTGGTTAACTAACCCCGACGAGGTCTAACGACAACTAGCTTTAACGGAATGAATATACATGTGCTTACCAAAATAAAATTAACATATGACCTTCATAAGGTGTAAACTCTAATTTGCTCACATAAAATCATAAAATATAATGTGTATATATATACTTATATACCATATAAAATCATAGATATAACTGTCACATAAAATGACAAAACGTTTTTATGAAATCATAAAATATGATTTACGCAAAATCATAAAATATAATTATTCAAGTAAGTTAACCGACGTCTAGACTCATGTGCAATGCTCGTGTAACAATTCTAGTTAACTGAGGTAATAGACGTTATTGAAATATAACACAAGTTATTAACAAGGTTAACCTGGGAAATTGCCGGTTGTCACAGCTAAGGCTTCTGCTTTGGATATTGCTCCCCATGTTCCAGGTTTTATTCCTGCAGATGCTGATATCATCAACCTTGAATCAAGTGCTGCCCAAGAATCTGAGAGTCAATCTGTTCCCAAAGTATCGGCTGAGCAAAGCTTCCGTGATCAAATCTTTGAAGCCTCCTTTGTGCACTTCTCATCTGATTCTGACACTGAAGATGAACCCAATGTGACTGCAACTCAAGAGCCTGCGGTTACAGAACAACCTGGTCCTTCTACTGAGGATAGAGGAAAAAGGATTTTAACTCTTGAAGAAATTGCTGAAGAGCATCTAAAAAGAGAAGCTGAGAAAGAAAGATCCCGTAGAGCGCTTATTGATGAAACTCACCGGGAACAAAATAGACTACTCGAGGAAAAGGCCGAAGCACTCAAGAGATATGAATCAAACCATCCTCCTACTGTCATGTATGCAAAAGGCTTGAGCACTTTGCCGGATCGTTCAGAATCAACAAGAACAAATGAACCTTTGATCCGCATTGTCACTAACTTAGAGGGCACCAATGTGGATGCTGATGACACCTCTGTTACAGCCAACATGGTTAGAACTCTGATGAAAGACAACTTCTCATTAAAATATCTGATGAGTCTCACTGACACTGAGTTAACCAAGCTATACACTGATGAGGAGAGGTTGAATTCTCACCTACCTCAGAATCAAAATGTTGAAGCACAATCTGATCTCCTAGCTGATATCTTTGCTGACACAACCAAGACTGTGGACTTTCTTCTCATCCGCGATCATCTCTCTGATCTTACCCTTGACATCGGCAACACATACATTCCTCCTCCAGAGAACTCGTCCGTTGACCCTCCTGACTCTGAAGCATACATTGAATCCACCACCAACTGTATGAATTCTGAAGCACTCCGCAACTTCTGTAAATTCAAGAACATTGATAAAAAGGAATACAACAAGAAGAGACTTACTGGTCTCCGGAAGTTTGTGTGTGAGTACCGGAAGACAGAGTGGTTGGCTAAGTTGGAACAAATAAGAATCAATGAAGAGGAATGGGCTGAGGCTCTCAAGAGAAAAGATAATCCCCCAATCTATGACGAATGGGAAAAGCTGACTCCTAACCTGAAGGCTATGCAACTATTTGCTGCCAAGAACTTAAGGAAAATGCCTAGCAAACCCTAATGTCAATCATGGGATGAAGATCTTGGGTTGGAAGTATGATGAAGCCTTTGATGCTTTCATGGTAAAGAGGAGAAATGGCTATATCCAAATATTCGGAGACTTCAAAGCTCTCACTAGCTTGTTCTCTTGGGAACTCAAACAGGTTAAGTACCTGGACTTGGTGAACCACACTAAACATCCAAAGGGTATAAGGGCTGCTGCGTTGATCCAATCTACTTATGATGATAAGAGATTCAGTCAAAATCCAGAAGCAGAGAGAAAAGCTCAGTTGGCAGAAGAGAAAAGAAGACTTCGTGCTCCTCACCGTGGTATGTTCAAGGATATAGGAAAGGAAGTAAAAGCAAAGACTATCCCTGGAAACCAAAAAAATGCTCCTATGATCAGCTGGTACTATAATGGGATGACTCATGAGTTGGTAATTGAAAGAGATGGTGCTGACGCTATCAGAATATTTGCTGCAATAGAACTCCGTCTTCTCTCTCGATCCTACTTGAAGATAATGTATTTTGAGAAAATGCGGACCATACCTGTTTAGTTGAGACCTTATGAATGCTACGATGCCAACTACTTTTTGATATTCTTAAACTGGTGGTGTACAAGGCTAGCAGAATTAGGTAGACTCACTCTTGATTTAGAACTCCTGAGAACAGACAAATTGTTGGTTGATTGAAGAACATGGTTCAAGTGTCATTTTGGATAAGTCAAGACGATTGGTCGAGCTGAACAATTATAATGACCTGAAGAAGCTTGTTTGGCAAGATCTCTATAGGCTGTATGATATGGGTATTCACGTACTTTCTGATAAAGACAAACATGCAGCTAGAGAGAACTGGAGATTTCTGCTAAAGCTGATCGGTCAAGATGCCTGAAGCTCGAGAGTTTGCATTGCCAACAAGGGTGGAATTGTTAGAACGTATTTGTTAGCAACACAAACCTTTTGTTTTCTTACCTTGTAATTGATACTTTGTTTTGTAATTGACTTTGGATATGTACTTGGTAAACTTTGTTTATGAGTTAGCGTACTTGTTATGCTTCTTAGCGGACTTGTGACTTATGTTCCTAGCGGACTTGTTTTACTCTTAGCGTACTTTTTTGATTACATATCTTAGCGGACTTGTTTATTCCTAGCGAACTTGTTTACTTAGCATTATTGATCTTGTTCCTAACGTACTTGTCTTGTTCTTAACGAACTTGTTAGCGTACTTGTTCATGTTAGCGGACTTGTTATTGCTTAGCGTACTTGTTAGCAAACTTGTTAATGCTTAGCGTACTTGTTAGCGAACGTGTTGTTACCTAGCGTACTTGTTAGTGATCTTGATAATGCTTAGCGAACTTGATTTAACTCTTAGCGAACTTATTGTCCTGATGGAATATTTTGCTGAATTCTAGGTAATGATTGTGTTATGTCAAACTTTCTTTTTGTCCCAGGCTCTCTAGTAGTATAAATACCAATTGGAAAACCCTATTGGTAACGCTTCAAGGAGTATTTTCCCACAGAGAGCTTTTGTGTGTGTTCTTGGTGTTAGTGTGTGTTCTTGAGCTTTAGGAATCATCAATGGGTGAGCATTGATGTAGATTCTTCCATGAATCGACCATCACACATGATTTCCGCACTTGTGTGATGAATCATATGAGAACAACATGCTCAAATCTGGTCCTGACAGCACTAAGTCATACGTATTAGGGGTAACAAACCGTTGTTAGGCGTTATTTGTTGCTTGCATCAATCTTCTATGAATCTTGTGCAAGTGGGAGATTGTTGGACTTGGTCTGCCCAAGACACATACTAGATTGATGTGGCTAGTACGTTATGATCCAAGACGGGTCATACCCAATAACGAGCTAGACAAACACCCAATGGATATTTATTTAGATATGATCAATTAAATAAATATCACCTAAAGAAGATATTTAGAAATAGGTTTCTAAATAATTGCACTTATGATTAAATCATATGGATGAACATAAATTAGTGAAGTAAAGAAGCAATGTTATTTAAGTGGTTAAATAAATTGTTACACAACATATAAAAGGGTTATATGTTATATTATATTTTTGGTCTTGTTATATGTCATATAAGATGTTACATGACATGTTACAAGTAAGCCTCATAAGAAAATATAATGCATTGATTAAATGGGATTTGTAGGAGGGAAGAAAGAAAAAGAATTTGAAATTCTTCTTTTCCCCCCTTCTTTGAATGGCCCCTCTCCCCCTAATAATGAGGGTGGGTGGCTTTTGTAGTGTCCAAGACATGCAAGGGGTGTCTAGGTTCATCCCTCCCCGCCCCCCCCCCCCTTTGTCCCTTCCCATTTTTAATTAATACAACAACCTACAACTTCTCTATACACCAATAACACAAGTGCGGAATTTTCTCTTCCAAAGCTCTCTCTAGAATTGGTTCTAGTGAAGAAAAGCAAGAATTTGGATTCAAGCTAAGAGGAAGAGTCGTCTTCAATAAATCCTAGCAACAAGGGTGGTTGTTTCTTGCGCTCGTGTGTATCATCACTTGAGTCTTTCAAGTTAGAGAGCAAGTCGGTTCATCCACATCATCTTCTTCATAATTTTGAGCTTGGAAGAAGGTAAATCTAAAACCCCCTATGGTTGGTTTTAGTTCTGATAGCATGCATACATATTTGGATCCTTAGTTTTTGGGTTTTTATAGACAAGTGTTAAAATCGGTTTTAACATCAACTAATCGAAATATACATCAACTAATCAAGCTTTTGTTTTGATTTTCCGCTGCATTTTTCATTTTAAGGAGTTAAAATGGCTTTGATAAAGTTCTTAAAACTCAACAATGGATCATATTCGTGTCTAATTGCGTAATGGATCCGTGATCTTCTCGGAAAATAAAAAATTCCTGATCCACCAAATTTGACAAGCTTTGAACGGCTGACACCAAGATGAGCACATATGTTGTGTTTATCGCCAACTTTTATTTCGATCGCAATTTCTGAAAACACATAAAATGAAAAGTTCATTAAATTCAATGTGATCATTAAAAACATACACCAAATTCGTCAATTATTATCCATTCGCGTAAACTTTTAACTTTTTGTTCAAAAATTAGACCTACACGAACTGGATCCAAACTGTTTAAGTTCATCCGAACTGGATCCGAACTGACAATGGTCACACGAACTGGATCCGAACTAGTTAAAGATCAGACGAACTGGATCAGAACTGGATCAAGTCAACAGCTAAGTTGACTTGGGTCAACGTCCAAACTCACTTGGTCAAACAACCGAAGTGACACGAACTGGGATCCGAACTCCCAGTTCGGCTCAAGAACATCAATCGCGGCTCTGTGCAGAAACCGTAGGTTTCTTTGATCCAAAATTAAATCCAGACTATTTCATGCAAAACCCTTATATACCTAGACTCGGTTTGACAAAACAAACACATTGGTACAATTTTTATCAACAGAAAACAATTCTAAGTGTACGAATTTTTAGATCTAGAAACCTTTAAAAACCGACAACCTTTTTGGTCAAATCAGACCGATTTTCTGGACAAAAACGAATAACCAACACACCCCTGAACTCTGAAATTCAAAATCTACTTGATTTCGGTTACCAAACTCGTCAAAACATAGTAATATGAATTTTGGATTTGAGGTGTAAAGTTCGGCTAGGGTTCGGCTGTATAAGTGAAGTAAAAGTGATTCTGAACTGGCAATTCGGCCCTTTATAGGCAGCCCAGTTCGGTTGTCCGAACTGCCACTTTGGTCAAACGAAGTTATCCGAACTCAACCTTCGTTTCAGTTTGAAAACTATCGAACAAATCCGAACTGGAGCTTCGGATCATCCGAACTCTCTGTTCGTTTCATCCGAACTCACAGTTTGGTTCTTCAAAAATTTTCAATTTAAACCCTGTTTTTTTGTGAAATTTTAAAATTGAACCCAAAAGTTTCAAAATTTATCAATTTGTCTCAAAGTTTTGATCAATTAATGATGAGCTTCATGATTTCAAGACCGTTTGATTTTCCCGGCAAAATTTTGATTTTTATTATCGGTTGATCAAAAATACAAGAAGAAACAAAATCTTTTTGATTTTTATAACATTTTCAAACACACCGAAAATCTTTTTGAATTTTTGCAAGATTATGCTAAAACACACCTAAAATCTTTTTGGATTTTTCAGCTAATAAGAAATTAACCAAACAGAAATGGAATATGAATAACTTAAACTTTTTGCTAGAAAGATCCAGACGCGAGATCATATCAGACATAACATATCAGACACACTTCAATTTCAAAATTAATCAGCATGCAAGCCAAATCGGTAGAGAATACAACTTTTCAGTTTATTTCAGTTTAGGCAGATCAATTTTTGTAGCTTTCTGATATGTTATCGGTATGATTAATCAAGCATAGATAATATGAAAGCCCACACAATCAGGAATACTGGCAATATGACTTATTCTATTTTTGTACTTTTCACATAGAATCTGATTTTCAACAGAGATTTATCATTCATGGTGTTTCATGCAAAAAGAACGCAGAACCCTAAACAAACAACAATTAGGTCGGTCTTCTGAGCACGTATAGAAAGTCCGATTGTCTAGGAAAACAAAACAATAAAAAATAACGCAAAAATTGTATAACCCAATAACAATCAGGTCGGTACTTCCGTACACACAGAGAAAGTCCGATGGATTATACGAATCACCAAGGAAAATAAGACAGAACCTCAAGTGAACACCAATCAGGTCGATCTTTCGATACGTAGAGAAAGGCCGATCACTTGAGAAAATAAAGAAAATCCAATTAGTCTAAATCTTTGCAAAATGAAAACATGCGTACACCAGAACATCTCTTATTCTGTTTTTGTTGTTTTCAATTTTTAATTGCCAAAATCACACAGTACCCTTCATGATGTAACATCACAATTATCAAGCAGGTATTTATATTTAGTTCATACTAGCATATCTCAAATTTGTCTTAAGGCATTCAACAAACCAAACAAGCACCTACAACCTTTATTCCTACTTTATCCATGGTCGATGATGTATGCTGAAGTAATATCATTTCTCGCTGGGTCGGATCAATTTCTCATTCTTGATTTTTTCAATTTTTTTTTTATTTTGCACTTTTCAATTTTTTGTATGCTTTTCTGATTTTTTCTCAGCCAAAATACAAAACACTATTTTTAGATTTTTTTAATGAAGAAAAGTAAAGAAAAACTAAAATGTAACAAAAAGTACAAAAAATCGATCAACCGACAACTACTCAGATTGACATTTTTGTATGTCGTTGATCTGCAAAAGATATCTAAAGCGGGTTTTGTCTAATGCTTTTGTAAAACGATCCGCTCTTTGAAAATCACTATGGATCTTTTGCAGATCAATAAGTTGTTTCTCAAAAAAATCACGAATAAAGTGATATCTGATGTCAATATGTTTTCTTTTTTAGTGGTGGACGGGATTTTTCATAATACAGATAGCGGAAGAATTATCTATGTGAATGGGATTAGTAAGAAATTACAAACCGTAATCTCTCATTTGTTGTTGTATCCATAAAACTTGAGAACAACAGCTCGCAGAAATTGACAACCAGTTGTTGTAGATTTGAAATTAATCTTGCAGCTTCCATAATCTGAGTCGGAATAGGCAGATAATTCAAACTTATCGTCATGAGGGTACCAGATCCCGAGATCCGTGTTACCCTTCAGATAATCCAAAATTCTTTTGACAACATCCAAATGTGATTGCTTCAGAGTTTCCTGGTACCTAGCACACAAACACACATCAAACATGATATCAGGTCGGCTAGCAGTTAAGTACATTAAGGAACCAATCATAGCCCGGTAAAGAGTAGCATCAACTTCATCACCATCCTTGTCGTGCGAGAGGCCATGAGAACCTTGTATCAGAGTTCCCGGAACATGAACATCGCCGATCTTGAATCTATTGAGAACGTCATTCACATACTTTGTCTGATGAATGAAGATACCTTTTTCAGACTGTTGAACTTGTACACCAAGAAAGAACGTCATATCGCCCATGGAACTCATTTCAAACCCCGTTTGCATTAGCTTCTCAAAATCATTAGAGAGCTGGTCGTTTTAGCTACCAAAAACTATGCCATCGACGTAAATTTGTACCAACAGCAAGACTCCTCCCGTCTTCTTGCAGAACAAGGTGCAGTCTACCAACCCGCGCTTGAACCGGTTTTGTAGTAAATAAGTGGACAAGGTCTCATACCAAGCTCGAGGAGCCTAGTGCAGACCGTATAGTGCTTTATCCAACTTATAAACCTTATCTGAATAATCAGGATCATAGAATCCCGGAGGTTGTTAAACATAGACTTCTTCATTCACCTTCCCATACAAGAACGCACTTTGATATCCATATGGTATACTTTAAAACCCCAGTGTGTCACGAACTCTAAGAAAATTCAAATGGTTTCGATTCGTGAGACCGGTGTGTACACCTCGTTAAATTCTATACCTTCCTCTTGAGAAAAACCTTGGACAACCAAACGAGCCTTGTTCTGAACAATGACTCCGCAACTGTCTCTTTTACATTTAAATACCCAATGGCTACCACATGGCTCTTTGCTATTTGGGGGTAAGTCAACCAAGTCCCACACACCGAGCTTTTGGAATTGTTAGCTTTAACCCACAAACCATCTTTTAATGCTTGCTTAACATCTGTAGGTTTGATCTAGGACATAAAGCATGAGTGGAACACCTCATCTTGAATTCCTGATTCCCGATTGTCAGCAATGCACTATTTTCCACCTGTCTTCTAGTACGCACTACATCATCCAAATCACCAATTATGTTTTCATGTGGATGATAAGTATTGATTCGGAGTGTCTGAGGAGTCGAAACAATGATATTTTCATTCAAATTAGGAACATGATCTTCCTCCACCATAGTATTGTCATTTGTACTGGATTCAGATTGCGAGATGGTTTGAACAATATCAACCTCAACCACACCAGTATCATTTGTATTAGGCAGAACTCATGGGACTGGAATATCAACCAGATCTGAATTAGCTTCATGGAATTCATGCTCATCATCAGAAGACATATCATGAGCTTTAATTGAATCAATTGTGGTTTCAGTCAAGTAATCTTCAGCAACAGGCACATTCGGAGCCGACGGAGATGATATATTCATAACCGGAACATCAACATTAATATAAACATTTGCAAGTTGATTATTGGTTATATCTCTACTTGACTCGAATGAATCAAATATACTCTTGTAGTCGAACATCCAATCTGGACCAACACCTTTGGGTGGTAAAGTGTAAGATTGAAAATCAACATGTAAGCATTCTTTCACTACACCGATCTGTTTTAAACACACGTTTATTTTGATTCGAGTATCCGACAAAGAAACCTTCAAACACTTTGTCGTCGAATTTTCTAGCAAACGATAAGACTGTGCAGGGACACCCATACGGTTCCATATGCTTGAGATTCAGCTTGTGATACTTTAACATCTCATAGCAGGTTTTACCAAGCCGTTTCACAGTAAGAACCCGATTCAGCACATAACATGCTGTATTGACTGCTTCCGTCCAGAAATTCACTGGAAATTGAGAATCAGCCAACATAGTTCTCGCCATCTCAATTATCGTTCTGTTCTTTCGTTCCGCAACACCGTTTGCTGAGCCGTGTATGGTGTGCTGAATTCGTGTACAATAACCTTCTGCAAGCAAAACATTTTCATTGCGGTATTCTTAAACTTCGTGGCATTATTGTTTCGAATTCTTCTAACTTTCGACTTGTAAAGAGATTCCAGCGTATTAATCAAGTTGATAAGAATTTGTGATGTTTCATCTTTCGTCACAAGAAAATCCACCCATGAGAAGCGAGAGTATTCATCAGTAACAAACAAACTGTACTAATGTCCAGAAATGCTTTGTCTATTAACAGGACCAAACAATTCCATGTGAAGCAATTCCATTGGGACATTAATTGAGTGGTACTTCTTCAAAGGATGTGACTTTCGTTGTTGCTTCCCTTTCTTGCAACTGACACACATGTCATTGAAAATGAATTGGTGTTTTGGAACCCCTTCAACAAGATTCTTTTGCACCAACTCGTTCATCTTTCGATAATGAATGTGACCCATGCGTCTATTCCAGAGAACGAAACCTCTCTCAGAAGCTTTTGACATGAAACTTTGACCTACCACATTTGTAACACCCCAAAATTTTATAACTTAGATTATATATGTGTGCTATAGGTGGTAAGTAGCTTAAATATATGTGATATAATATATATACGTATAATAGAGCAACGTCACGATTCACGTATGAATATTCGGCACGACGTTCGAGGAAACGTCAAAAGACGAATTTATAGTATATGGTAGATAACGAAAAATAAAGATCGTGGGCGCAGACGGATCTTGAATCCGAGTTATAACGAAGCGGGAAAACGCGAAATAGTGATTCAGGCCCGGTTTGTAATAAACCGTAATTAAGCACAAACGTCACTAAAATAACACCGAGGCGAAAGTAGAACATTAGGTATTGCTAAATACTTTATTTATAATCGTTATAAAATATATTTGCAATATTCGGCACGAAAAACGGTGAAATCGGTAACCGTTGCTGTTACGCGATAATAACCGAAATCAATTCGGTTAGCCGTTCGAGATGATTATATCGCCTCGGCCAAGCATAAATAATTATTATAATAATAATTAAGAATTCCAGTCAGGACGACGTATTCGGTCTGCGAAACGGCCGAGACCGCGACGCCAATTAGACACGCTCTCTACCGTATAATAACTGAATGTTCACCGGTTAATGATATAACCGAAGAATAAATATAACAATTAATATTGATTGGACCCTCGCAATATTTTAGACGTTCGGTAATTTTTATGGACCGTTTATGAAATATTATATTATTATACGGGTACAGAATAAGGGTATAATACCTACTCATTATATATTCTACCCTATTAAATTGACTTGCTCCTTACTTCACGTCTATATTATCTGTCAAAATTGTTCTATGATTCATCATTCAAAATTAATACTCAGCGGTTTACGTGGAGCAATTCTATTCATAAAAATTGTGGTATAAATATAGAAACATTGTATGAACTTTCAACACACACAAATCTCATTCACAATTCAAAATCAGTATACGACAAATTGAAAGAAAGAGAGAGAGAGAGAAGAGAAGCCGGCAACCAATCCCAGCCCTCCCTCTTCGATATCCCGGCGAGTTCCCCCTCCCTCCGACCGATGAACACCGGCGGAACACCCAGCTTCCCCTCGTTCCGGCCAACCTGCAACAGCCTCGTCCCCGCTCGATTTCCCGGCAAGCATGGCGACGTCCAAACCCAACCAGCCACCCTCTGCTCCGGCGGACAAACCCAACCCCCCTGGTCTCCTTCTTCGACCCACCATGAAGAACCCGACGACAGAGCTCGAGCCCCGCCATTCTTCTCCGTCTGGCCTTCTCCGGCCGACGATCTCCCACGTAGCAGCAGCGACCTCGTCTTCCTCCCTCGATATTCCGGCAACAGCAAGCAGCAGCATGGCTGCAGTCTCGTCGCAGCTCCGGCGACCTTCTGCCGATGTTTTGTTTCACGGCCGCGACCCACGACGGTGTTACTCCAACGAAACCAACCCCATGATGAAGATGATGGTTTTGGCAACGGACGACGGGCGGTTGACAGCGGTGATAGTGGTGG
>JBCNJP010000013.1:21395686-21417056 GCA_039602395.1 Deinandra increscens subsp. villosa | reverse complement strand
GCGAGCCAAGGATTTCAGTAGTCTACCGGTTTGGGATGTACGTGAACTGACGAGGAAACCTTTTTGCTGTTATGGTAATGATGAAGTAGGGATGCATTTTAAGAAGGTTCTCGAGAAAGAATGTCGTGAAGGTTTTCAGTTTCTGGATCCTCAAAGACCTAAACGACGTCGATCTACGACAAGAGTTCATGCATTGACTGGTAAGAAGCTGATAATTCTGGTTTTTCCAAAGAAGCCTGATGTTATAAAAAAGATACCACTGATGAAGATGCAACAAGACTTTATCAAAGATCTGAGGTGGTGGTATTACAATGAAAAGACAGGTGAAGCAGTTATTGTTTTGAAAGAAGAGAATCGGGTTGTGAAGATCTACGATCCTATGTGGCTGATCAACTTGTTGAAGGCTGATATTACTGAGTTGTATTACAATCCTATCCTGTATCATCCTGATTTTATGGATCAAGCGCTGAAGTTCCAGAGGGTGATAAGGGTTTGCTTTGCATTCAACATTTTTGCCGGAAACAATCATGATTTGGTTAAGAAAGGTGATGAGGCTACTACAGATGCTCGAGGCTGATGAAGAACGGTCCAGCTGTTGCCAAGGGGGAGTTTGTTGATACACGAAATGGCAATGAGCTGGATCGATTGAAGACACAAAGTTTTGATTTAGGTCTGTTGGCCGAACTCCAGCCGAACCTTGGCCGAGCCTTGGCCGAACCTGAGGTTCGGACAAGCTATGGAGTTCGGACGTCCGTAGGTCTATAAATATGTTTGTGTCTTTGTATTTTGTAAGTTTCTGAGAGAGTTTGAGCGAACTTGTCTGTGAGTTGTCTCTGTGTAATTCTCTGTTACTCTGATTCTCTATTAATAAGAGATTGAGTTTTATTTACGTTTTGTGTGTTGATTCTCATTTGATTACGTTTTGTATTCGATAAATTCGTCTAAACCGATCCGTATCCAGACACTTTCAAAATGTGATCGCACCGTTTCTTAATTTCCGTTATCTTTCCACCTTTATTCACGACGAATGTAACATTTCCTCCATTGAATGGTTGAACATCATGGAGCAGAGAAATGTCACCGGTCATGTGCCTGGAGGCTTGGCAATCAATGACCCATAGATTAGTCACGGGCTGTCGCGAAGATCCCTGCACACATCAGATAAAATTAGTTAGTTCGGGAAGAACCCAAGCTTAAAGCTTTGGTTCGTCCGTCACCTTCAACAAAATCTTGGCCTGCTGTGGAACCACCCTTAGCATTCCACTTTTCATTCTGATGAGTTGATGACCCTTCAGAAGTTTTCAAAATCGATTCAACGTTTACAGATCTACCATCAAATGTCTTATCATGTTTTTCAGATTTAAAACTTGACACAGACGACTTCAGATCATTATGAATGAATCCTTTGGGATCAACAAATTTAGCATGTTTCTTAGAATCAGTAGATGCATGTTTGTCTGAAAAGTAGCCATCTGATACAGAACCAGACATTTCAGACTTTCCTTTCTTCAAAGGATAACTTTTGCAAGTATGACCTCGTTTTTTACATTTAAAACAACGACGTCAATCGGTGAGAACTTCCTCTACAGTTTCATCATCATGAATGATTTGGATTACAGGCTTTGGTTTCTTTGATTTAAAAGTTTTCTTTTGTGACTAAGAAACCTGATGATCACTAAAATCATCATAAAAGCCAGAATCATAACCATTTCCACTATCAGGACAAAAATCATCACAAAAGCATTCATTTCGTGAATAAAAGCCATCATGACCTGAAAAACCGAGGTGGTGGGCAAATACCTTGGTTACGGAAGCGGATCGAGTCTTTGTGTAACTCGTTTTTGTAGAAACAAATGAACACCCGGATATGAACACGATGGTGTTTGAGATGTGATGATGATGATGAGCAAAGCTAGTGTAAACATGGATATATGAAGAACAAGATAGATAGATAAACAAGGTGGAATAATAATAAAGATAACCGAAAGATTACATTTTACCTACCCCACGCATTCCCGGGTATCATGAACTTACTAGGTGAGTTCATGAACCCTCGACAAGCTTCAAAGAACCATGACTAACTCTCTCTCAAACATACACTCATCATCATGTCTTTCACATGAGAAAGACTTACTATATATAATACAAACTCACTAAGGGCATAATAGTAAACTACCAACTAGTGACAATATTTAAACAATAAATAATATTCACTAGAGCCTTTTCTTTAGTTGAGTCTTGTATCTTGAGTTGTCATGTTCTTCACCGTGTTGTCGGGACAGTAAATGTTAAGTGGCCGTTGAGTATAAATCACATCTATCCAAATCATGTTGGCTCGGTATCTCGATTACCAACAATCTCCCCCTATTTGGTAGATGGTATACTCAACACTTGTGACATTGGTTCTTGTGTTCTTGCAACTTGACTTCAAGATAATCTTCATGTAGTTTCAAGTCTTTCATTCTTAAATTCTCCTTTGTGAAGCTCCCCCTACAATAAACATTCTTCTAGCCCCAAACCATAGGCTGTAAATGTATAGGGTGTTTACAAACTTCAACACAATGGCAAGCTACTTGAGGACTAAGTCATAAATCAAGGTACCAATATTGTTGAAAGTAAACAAGATAAAGGATCTATGAAAAACTCGAGAATTAACTCCACAATTCAACCATCTTGAAATACTTGGCCGAATACCAAACCAATGCTTTGCACGAAGATAAACCACTTCTTTTGCTTTCTTTTGCTAAACCCATTGCAAAAAGTCTCATCGTATCATCACATCTTCTCCCCCTAGACTTTTGCAACCCGTAGCAAAATAAATAAGCATGTTGTTGTAGACAAAACACATCCAAGTAGCATATCACAAACAAAAATCAGCCTTGCAATATCAACCGGTTAATCTTCATAATCCAACCAATAATAAACCCGTTTCGTCTTCAACATATCGACCCAAACTTGCGCATAACTTTCATAACCAATTCACCTCATAGCACGTCTGTCGTAAAGAAGGAAGTTGATATAAAAGCATAATTTAGGTGTACCTGAAAAATTCAAGACGAATCGTGTTCTCGAGAGAACGAATAATGTTGGAGAAACAATATGAAGTGGTTGACGTGATCCTCTTGGCTTCAATTTGGTTGCCACTGTGTGTTGACAACAACAAAAATATAACAGTAGCATACTGTTAATTTTCTCCAAATCTGTCTTCATGTCTGAGATCGATCAGCAACCCAATCTGCCTAGAATACTGGTCTGGCCCAATCTTGCGAAGCAGCCCAACAAAGAGAAAGAGCGAACCGGCTCAGTAGGTGATTAAATAGCCCATTTATTTATCAAATAGAGTAACCCTAGCTGGACACACACGTACGTACCAGAGAAATTCTATCTCCGCCTCTCATCTCTGTCGATGAGAAAACACATACTGACAACCAGAAGTGCGTTTTTCGGTGACCTGATGCTGTGAAGAAGTGAACTCGACGGCCTGATCGAATTCCGACGATTTGAGGGCATGAGTACCGGTTGGTCGAGGATTCCGGTTGGAGGTATGTCGCTGTTCCGGTTGAAATCGAATTTCCATTTGAACTCCACCATTCCGGTTGAAGATGAAATTTCCGGTTGAACTCCACTTTTCGGTTGATTCTAAATCCGGTTGGTTTTTCAGGTTGAAAACGAGTTTCCGGTTGAACTATGAGTTTCCGGTTGGGGTTGAATTTCCGCTTCAAGTTGAAACGGAACAGTGATCTCCGGTTGACATCAAACTTCAAGTTGATTTTTCCGCTTGGTCATGAGGTTCCGGTTGAACTTCGAGTTTTCCGTTTGAAGTTTGCTTTTCTGGTTGAACTCCACAAACCCGTTAGAAGCTGTTGTGATCTAGACTTCCGGTTGACAAGAGGTAGTTGGGCTGGAACTAGTCGGAATGGATCTCTTTGTCCGGTTCGATCTAAAAAAGAATAGTGGTGGTTCCGGCTGGACCAGATTGAAGCGATTCTGACTTCCGACATCATCAACCTAGCGACCATCATCTTTCTCTTGAAGGTAGAACTCAACTATGGAATAGAACCTGTGAAATCGATGGTCTGAACATGGCTGACCCGTCACTATCTTCAACCTCTGTCTTTAACAAACCCTTGAACATCGACCCATAACTGTTAACAGAAACGAGTATACGAACGAGCTCGAGCTGCAGTCTCGTGTTCGTGTTTCTGAGTCCTTCGTTTTCTTTAATCGAAACCTGTAACTCACTCAATATTTTGTATTTTGTTCTTCTAATTTTCAAGAGAGAAAGAGAGTATGGTTGACCTTGAAAAGAGGGGATGGGACATGGGAGGTGCATGTGACAGAAAAAGTTGTGGATAAAGAGATAACTCTTGACAAAAAGGACACACTATTGTGGAACTCAAGAAAGCTAAAGTCAAATAAAGCAAGTTGATTTTTACACACAAAGGATAAAGTGTGATGTGAAAGAAATATTCACACACTTTTCAAGAGAGTCTTGGGATTGACAAATAAAAAGAAATTACCCATGAATTAAAAAAATCTACGTATGATATGCAGAAAAATTCATGTTTTGAGTTTGGATTTAGACTAAGCTTGGAAATATCATAAATCCATTTCTGTTTCCGGACTAAAACACAAACACTCAACAGAATTACATTTAGCAACTCAAGAATATATGAATAAATAGGTTTGACTAATCTAAGAGAGAAAACTTCAAAAACCTTTTTCATAAACTTTGAAAGACATGGAGGGAAGTTCAAAATCTTTCTATAAAGTTTAACATCTCCATTTGTTTACAAAAACAAGCACATGAACACAAAGTTGAGATATCAACCGTGAAGTTGCATTATCTCGACCATGGCTCTGATACCAATTGAAAAACCGAGGTGGTGGGCAAATACCTTGGTTGCGGAAGCGGATCGAGTCTTTGTGTAACTCGTTTTTGTAGAAACAAATGAACACCCGGATATGAACACGATGGTGTTTGAGATGTGATGATGATGATGAGCAAAGCTAGTATAAACATGGATATATGAAGAACAAGATAGATAGATAAACAAGGTGGAATGATAGATAAATAAAGATAACCGAAAGATTACATTTTACCTACCCCACGCATTCCCGGGTATCATGAACTTACTAGGTGAGTTCATGAACCATCGACAAGCTTCAAAGAACCATGACTAACTCTCTCTCAGACATACACTCATCATCAAGTCTTTCTCATGAGAAAGACTTACTATATATAATACAAACTCACTAAGGGCATAATAGTAAACTACCAACTAGTGATAATATTTAAACAATAAATAATATTCACTAGAGCCTTTTCTTTAGTTGAGTCTTGTGTCTTGAGTTGTCATGTTCTTCACCGTGTTGTCGGGCCGGTAAATGTTAAGTGGCCGTTGAGTATAAATCACATCTATCCAAATCATGTTGGCTCGGTATCTCGATTCCCAACATGACCGTTGTGATAACCACCTCTCCGGTCACCATACCCTGATGGACCAGGACCCCATCTCGATCCATTCCCCAACCAATTTGGCCCCCTACCGTACATCGGTGGATTCGGCCCAGAGCCAAAATCATCATAAAAGCCATCATCATGAAATTGTGTTCTTTGAAAAACTCTATTTGACTTTTTGAAATTTGATTTAACATTTTCAGCAAAATTGGTTTGACCTTTTTGACATTTTCAGTGATGGAGAAACAAATGGCTTCTTAACATGTTGCACAGACTTAGCAACAAATTTAGAATTATTAGAACCCGATTGATCAGGACAAAAATCATCACAAAAGCATTCATTTCATGAATAAAAGCCATCATGACCGTTGTGATAACCACCTCTCCGATCACCATACCCTGATGGACCAGGACCCCATCTCGATCCATTCCCAAACCAATTTGGCCCCCTACCGTACATCGGCGGATTCGGCCCAAAGCCAATAAAAGCCATCATCATGAAATTGTATTCTTTGAAAAACTCTATTTGACTTTTTGAAATATGATTTAACATTTTCAGCAAAAATTGGGTTGACCTTTTTGACATTTTCGGTGATGGAGAAACAAATGGCTTCTTAACATGTTGCACAGACTTAGCAACAAATTCAGAATTATTAGAACCCGATTGATCAGAATCAAGTGAGCCATTTGGAATTATTATTTTTCCATTCTTCCCCCTAAATGGCACACTTGGGGCATCAGGGTCATATTTTGGACCATACCCTCCCCGAAAAACCTTATCAATCAACTCAGGGTTAACCATCTTTAAAGGAAATATATCTTATCAGATCCCTTTAACCGGTAAGTGGTCCACTTCACAGTTTTATCAAACATCTTAGTTTGAGCTTGATAATCGGATTTTCCTTTTTCATGACTTAGTGTTTTGGAAGTTGAACCCTTTTTTAAAAAAAAATTGGTTTTGATTTAACAAACTGTGGTTCGTATCCAATCCCACCATTTTTGGGTTTCTTTCCCTTAACCGATTTTGATCTAGCAATCATTTTCTACTCATACTCACTCAGTTTTGTGTGTTCAGACTTAATTTCACCAAATTTGTATTTGAAAATGAGTTCATCCTGAGTGTTGTTTGAAACATTTTTGGACATCCAGGTTCGCGATCAGAAATTAAGTCATCAGTTTTATCAAAATCAGAAAAATTGTAAAACAACTCATCAATTTTTGATTCTAGAGCAGATTTCTCGGTTTTTTTCTTATCAGAATTCTTTGAATGTAATTGACCAGACACTTCTTTCTTGTTGTAAGAAGTGTAATCACATTTCCCATCGGTATGAACAGAAGATCGGCTATTGGTTATAACCAGGGGCAGGAACCCGGTTAAGCTTTTCAGACATATTACCCTTATCACTATTGTATAGAAAATTGGTAAATGACAATGGTATTTGAAAAGTGTCAATTTGGTTGGTTAATTTAAGAAATTCAATCTTCAAATCTGAAACAATCTTTTGATTATTAACATGTCCTTTTGTGCTGACAAGAGCATTTCAGATTGCTTGCTGAATTCATATTTCTGAATACGCAACTACTCGTGTAAGGACATCAATTCTTTTGTGGTTCCTTGCCATGTCTTTTTATAAATTCCCATGTCTGCTTTTGCTACAGACATCAGTCAATTTGGTCTTCTCATCTAAGAGATCACACTCTTAGACTTAGCAAACTGATTACAAGTATCACATTAAAGAGAAGAAGATACCTTTGGAGTATCAGTCATTAAAGCAACAACTGATTCTTTGAGATTGATTCTTTTTAAAGCTCTGTTCTCCAATTTGAGACTGTTATTCTCATCTGCTAACTTCTGCATCTCCTCTTGCAATGCGATTATCTTGTCACTTGCTTCCACGACATTCTTGTGAGCCTTTTCATACTTTTGTTGTAATGGATAGCTTTTTGAAATAATGCTTCAAAATCATTTACTGCATCCTGAGCCTCAGCTTTAGTAGCTTCACAGTCTTTCATCAAGGTTTCCTTCTCCTTAACTAAAACTTCCAACTCCTTTTTGAGTAGCAAAATTTCATCAGAATCAGTAGAATCAGACATTGCATTTTCCATAAAAGCAGCTTGCGCTTCAGAAAATGTCTGAACTTCTTTAACGGATTCTGTGCAATCATTTACTTCATCACCTTCAGAAGTGGATTCAGTCATTGTATCATCAGCACATGTGTTACAATTAAGGCAGAAGAATCAGTAAAGTAAACTGATTACCCCAGTTATATGTTTTATCTTCTTGAGATAAAAGAGCTTTTGTTGGATCAGTTTTAGGGTTAGAAGTACTCCCTGAATTTGTTATGTTGTACTTCGAATTGTTATTTGACGATTCGGCTTTTGGAGTATACTTCTGATACTCCTGCTTCTTCAGCTGTGAGCATTCCCTCGCGAAATTACCAAAGTTGGAGCAATTGTAGCATCAAACCTTTGATTTGTCAAAACCAATTCGTCCACCAGAATTCGAATCTTTCCTTCCGGTTTTCTTCAGGAATCTTTTCACCCTTCTAGTCAACATTGCAAACTACCAGCTAATGTCCATCAATTCCAGATCATCAGGATCCACCTGGTCATAATCTTCTTCTGTTAGCTCAGCATTGCTAACTTTGCCAGTGATAACCCCATAGTACGATGATACTAGAGCTGATACTAGTGCCAGGTAATCTTCGGTTGTATTGACAGACAAGGCAAGTTTACTTGCATTCATGGTATTGCTAGCTGGAATTGAAATAGGACATCCTCTTGATTCATTACTTGATTCATAACCTTTAGAAGTAGACATATTTCCAACATTTGACACATTTCCAGCTACGAATGTTGTTGCTGGTGCAGAATTAGCATGTTTACGTGATCTTCTAGAAATTGTCGCTGCATTCTGACCATAATACACTGTAGGATTTTGCTCTTCTGCAGCAGTGGTATTCATATTATTCATCTCAAGATCTGTTGCTTGTAATTATCCCAACAAATGTAAGAAAGTCAACATTGAATATTCTTTGTCGTTTGTGACCATCAAAACATAAGGTTCCCATTTTGCTAGCTGTGCTTCGAGTAATTTTTCTTTCTACTCCTCGTCTTCCTTCTTAATCTGAACATTATCCATTTCCGATTGAAGATGGCAAAATCTAGAAATCAATTCTGGAACACCTTCACCATCAAAATATTTGAAATTATCGAATTCCTTCCGCAGAACCTTTTTCTTGCTCTTTTTGTATTGTTCCTTTCCTTCACATCTTTCCTTCAGAGCATTCCACAATGCATGGGAATTTTTACACGTTTTGAATTGATGTAACAATTCCTTTGGCAAAGCTTGAGTAAGTGATCCATAAGCTTTTTGTTCACATGTATAATCAACTTTTTGAGTAATATTCAGATTCCTTTGCAAAATTGGAACATTGTTGTTGTCGACTGGATAGGTGTATTTGTCATCTATTACAATCCAGAGGTTACAATCAGAAGTACCGATATACGCCTCGAACCTCTTTTTCCAATTATGGTAATCTTCGAGCTTAAACAACTTAGGAACCTTTTGACTTGTTCCTATCTCATTATCATAATTCAGAAGTGTTTGCATCTGCGATTGAATCGCTGCAAAGGCTTGTAATTCCGACATTTCGATAATTTTCAAATTCTGATTATCCGAATTTAGACGAACTGAAAGATGTCTCTCCGAACTTGTCAGGACCAGATTTGAGCACAAGTTTCTCATATGATTCATCACACAAGTGCAGAAATCATGTGTGATGGTCGATTCCGGTTGAATCTGCATCAATGCTCACCCATTGATGATTTGTAAAGCTCAAGAACACACACACTACACCAAGAACACACACACAAAATGCTCTCTCTGTAGAATAATCCAGGAGTGGCGTATTCCAAATAGGGTTTTCTCAACTGTATTTATACTACTAGAGAGAGCATAGCACAAAAGAAATGTTTGACACAACAATCATTACATAGATTTCAGCAATGAATATTCCATCAGACAGACAAGTTCGCTAAGCATTAAACAAGTTCGCTAGGAATTAGCAAGTTCGCTAATAAGTCCGCTAAACAATAACAAGTTTGCTAACAAGTTCGCTAAACACAAACAAGTCTGCTAACAATTTAGCTAAGCCATAGAAAGTTCGCTAAACACAAACAAGTCTGCTAAGAAGTTCGCTAAGCAATATTAAGTTCGCTAACAAGTTCGCTAAGAACAAAACAGGTTCGCTAAGATCATGAACAAATCTGCTAAGTAAACAAGTCCGCTAGGAATAAATTAAGTTTAATAAGATATGTATATTGAAAAATCAACAAGTATGCTAAAAGTAAAACAAGTCCGCTAAGTACAAGCTCAGAAGTTTGCTAAGAAGAAATACAAGTCCGCTAATACAGAAACATAATTTTACTAAGTACAAACCCAAAATCTATTACAAAATCAAAGTATCAATTCTATTTAAGGTATCAAGAGGTCTTCACCAGCAATACTCAACGGTGAACGGTTTGTGTTGCCAACAACCAAAACAGGTTCTAACAGAACTTGGCCGAACTGGAAACGAACTCAACAAGTGTAACCGACCTCAAACAAACCGAGAACGAACTGAAATCTTCCAAAATCCAACCGAACTGTATCCAAACTGACTAACGTGAATGAAGTTGTCCGAACTGCAGGCGAACTGACTAGTGACAAGCTCATCCGAACTCTATCCGAACTGTATCCGAACGCTATCCGAACTGTATCCAAACTCTATCCGAACTAGAGGATTTAACCGAACAGGACATGAACTAGTACATGAACTCAAACGAACAGTGACTTCAGAGCGGTTATTCAGCCGAACTCGCACTTCGGAAGACGATTATTTCTCAGACTCACGAACTCAGACGAACTCAATGGAAAATTTGATGTTTTGCACAACAAAATGATCAGACGAACCAGAAACACTCGAAAATGAATATTGTGATGTCAGGAATACTCAAGAATGATCGGATTTTGAAAAACGCAAGTTTTGATGATTGAAAAATGTGAAAAAGTAGAAGAAAACACCAAAAATGCTTCGTTTTCAACAAAAAAATGACTCTGTATCGAGCTGAGCAACCAACCAAATGCTTTGATACCACTTCAAAGTGAGCGGGAAGTCGGATCATGCATAACTCAAGTCATTTTGTAAACGAAACAATCACAAACGATGTAAATACGAACTCAATCTTTTATAGATCAACAATTCATAAAACACACAATTCAGAACATACAAAAGACTCAGAGCTCTAATACATAAAACACCTTACGAAACACACACTTAAGACGCTCAGTTCCAAAAATTTAACACAAACCTACTATTTATAGAAATCCCACGATCACCCAAACTGGACACTATCTGAACTGGCAGTTCGGTTGCCAGTTCTTCCAGGTTCGAGTGGGTTCAGCTAGGCGGGTTTGAATCTTGACTTTTTCTTCTGATTTCTTCAGTCTGATCCAACATCTTTCCATTTCATGTATCAATAGCCTTTGACAGCCTCAATTGGGGATTTCTAACTTCTTTGATGATTCAAATGAACTTTCTAATTAGATGATGTAATTGGATGGATGGATGTCTAAGAACCTGTCTCTATCCTTGTAAATGTTTCCCTTACTACAGAAACGAGGTGCTTAAGGGGTTTGAGATAAGGTGACCCTCTATCTCCTTTATTGTTCATCATTGCAATGGAAGCTATGTCGATGATGATGGGGACAGTCCTCGAAACCGGGTTGTTTCATGGTGTTCAATTACCTAATGGCAGACCAAAATTAACCCACTTGGTTTACGCTGATGACATCCTATTTATGGGATAATGGTCGGTGTCTAACGTAAAAAACTTGGCCAGAATTCTTTGTGGCTTCCAACTCGCTTCGGGGCTTAAGGTAAATCTTATGAAAAGTAACTTATTTGGTTTTAGTGTTAATGTGCAGTCGGTCGAACATATGGCAGATTTGTTGAAATGCAAAACAGGCAAACTTCCACTTAAATACTTTGGGCTTCCGATTGGCGCAAAGATGAGCATCGCTAAAAATTGGCAAACAATAATGGAAACCTTTGAAAAGAGATTGTCGGCTTGGAAAAGTAGGTGTTTGTCAATCGGTGGTAGATTATCAATGATAAAGTTTGTTCTCTAAAGCTTCCCAATATACTTCTTTTCATTTTTAAAAGCTCCGAACAATGTCATAAACAAATTGGAGAGCATTCAAAAATAATTCTTATGTGGTGGTGCTTCTAATATACATAAAATACATTGGGTGAGGTGGTCAATAATGATTTAACCTAAAGAGAATGGCAGTCTTGGAATCGGATCTCTACATGCTGCCAACATGGCGCTTTTAACAAAATGGATGTGGCGTTTAAAACATGACGATGGGGGATTGTGGAAGGAGGTTATTCTCATTAAGCAAGGGGCAATTTCAGACGGTTTCCCAGTGGAAAAAAGGATTTCGGGCATGTGGAAGGCGATATGCAAAGTGAGAAAGCTTATGTTGAACTCAAATTTAAAATGATGTAGTGGTTAACTTATATGCAATGTCCTTAGATATAAAGAAAGTTAGGAGGGATCTTGAGCAGGCTGTGAGTGAAGAAGTTTTGGCTAAATATGTTTGGAATAGTTGGTTACCTATAAAAGCTAATATTTTAATGTGGAGGCTATCACTTGGAGGAATTCCCACCAAAACCGAGCTTGAAAAGAAAGACATTCCAATGGTTTCAACATGTCCAATTTCTTTGGCGGGTACGAAAACTTCTGATCATATATTCACAGGTTGTTCTCTTTCATGCAATAGTTGGCAACTTATTTCTGGATGGGTAAAAACATTCCCCAATTATGCGTTCTCCATGAATGATTTACTTGATTATCATAAGACGGCGCACGAGAGTAGCAAAAGAAAAAGGTGATTCAAGCAATTATCGTGGTAACTTGTTTGTGCATATGGATAGCTAGAAACGATCTTATCGTGGTAACTTGTTAGGCCACGTATGGCGACACGTGGCCACGTGTTAGGCCACGTGTCATATCTAGGCCAATGTTTTTGTGACACGTGGTCATGTGTTAGGCTACATACATAATGTGTTATGTACAGGTGATATTTTTTTCGACTTAAGCGCAGGTGGTCAATTTTATGACACGTGGCCTAACACGTGGCCACGTGTTAGGCCATGTGGTGACACGTGAACACGTGTTAGGCCACATGTCATATGTAGGCTGAAAAAGCAAATTATACCCAAGGATAAATGCCACCAAATCAGGAATATGCGTAATGGAAATTCAAAAGGATTGAAGGCAATAAGAATGATTTTATTGAATTCAAGAGACAGAAAGATACAGACGAATATGTAATTGATTTATTACAAATGACCTCGAATCCCTAAACTACACTATTCTTTGGGTATTTATAGGCCTCCACTTCAATCTTCTAGTTTCGCATCTGCGTGACCGCATCTACCCGTGTCCTGCAAAGACACTTCTGCAAAGCATCATGTCCGAAGGACTTGGAAGTAAGTGATCGGATGTGTAAAACACATCCAAGTCATCGTTTACTTCATCAAGTCCCCCAAGTCTATTAAGTGAACAAATGAGGTTAATAGACTTGCTTTTGAATATGAACGGTTACCTACTTCCTAGGATTGCATCTGCTCAATTTGACACGTACGACTAACGTTACAGTTGTCGAGTGTCCATCAATGCCGCGTGTTTAAAACCCATACCCTTTCTGTTTCCTATCACCTCAGTAGTTATGATAAAGAATCTTTTCAAAACTTTTAAAATTTTACCTTCCATTTTTACCCTCCGTAAAACCAGCTTTTGCAAAACCGCTCGGCAAAAACCGCTTCCTTAAACTGCTTGTTAGATAGCCTATATATAAAACCACTTCTTCTTCCCCCAAATTTTTACGAAATTTTTTTCTAAAAATCCACCATCGCTCTCTGCATTTCCTTCCTTCCAGGTCAGTTCTTCTTTCTAACCCTTTGCTTTTACAAACTTCTTCTTTCATTATTTCACTCATGGCTGCTACCAAAAAACTCTCTTCTAAACATAACCTTTCTATTTCCTACCCCAAAATCACTCAAGAAGAACTGGATGAATTTGTAAAAGAATTCTGAATTCCTAAAAAGTTACACCCAGTTCTTGCAAATGAAGGCGAACCCATCCATCGTTTTCCTAACAACAAATTTGGCTTATACCTAGACTCCATTCGCCTTGCCAATTACAAAATCCCATTTACCCCTTTTCTCCTTCAAGCCCTAGAATATTTCGAAATCCATCTATCACAATGTAAACCACCGGCTTTAAGCATTCTAAACCATTTTTAATTTGTCTTATCGTGCACTCAACCTTGAGCCCCAACTGATAATTTTCCGAGCATTTTACTGACTCACCATGTTAGGCGACTGGTAGACCTTCGAAAAAAGAAGAGATATTTCGCATTTGTATACCAAGAAACCACCCACTAATCGCCATTAGAAAGAGCAGTTTTTCTATCTCGACAACTCATGCTTACCCTCCACCATCAAATGGCGTGATATTTGAATCATTTTTCATGACGTAATTCCAACTAAAGAAGAAGTTCACCAGCACACTTACGAATTAGTCAGTAAATTCGTTCACCCCATCGGGAGAATTCCGGAGGAAATGTTGGTTATTGCCAAAATAAGCAACAACTGGTTCTTCCCCAATATGCGACCTGCCATTTTTTTGTTGAAAAGAGAGTGCGTAGAATTATAAATCAATCAGTTCAATTTTTCATCTTTTTAACATACTATGACCTTCTTCTCCTTTTTTCAGCCATGGATCTGTCAAGCGCTCTTCAGATCATTGTAGTTGTTCAGCTCTACCATTCTCTTTGCCATATTAAGGATGACACTTGATCCATGATCTTCTATCAACCAGCAGGTTGCTGTTCTTATGACTTCCTTATCAATTGTAAGTTTACCCATACCTGCAAGTCTAGTACACCACCAATTTAAAAACATTAAAAAGTAGTTGGTGTCATAGCATTCGTATCGTCTTAGTTAAACAGGAATGGTCCTCATCTTCTCATAGTAGATCAGCTTCAAATAGGATCTTGAGAGTAGTCTGAGTTATATTGCTGCAAAGATTCTGATAGACTCAGCACCGACTCTCTCAATCACCAATTCATGAGTCTTTTTGTTGTAGTACCAGCTGATTATTGGAGCATGTTTCTGATTCCGTGGTATAGTCTTCATTTTCACCTCCTTCCCAATGTCCTTGAACATTCCACGATGAGGGGCGCGGATACGCCTTTTCTCTGCAAGCAGCTGAGCTTTCTACTCCTCCTCAGGAGTTTGCTTGTTCTTCTTGTGCTCATAAGCAGCATTGATTAGTGAAACAACTTTCACACCTTTTTCATGATTGGTGTGTTCACTAGATCAAGTTATTTTAGCTTTTTGAGCTCCCATGAAAATAAGCTGCGGAGAGCTCTGAAGTCTGTAAAGATTTGAACATATCCGTTTCGCCTCTTCACTAGAAATGCATCAAAGGCCTCATTATACTTCCATCCAAGGATTTTCATCCCATAATTGACATTTGGGTTGGTAGGCATCTTGCATAGCCTTTAGATTTGGAGCCATCTTTTCCCATTCGTCATAGATGGGAGGGTTGTCTTTTCTCTTGAGAGCCTCAGCTCGTTCTTGCTCTCTAAGTCTGATATGTTCCAACTTTGCCAAACGTTCAGTCTTTCGGTACTCACATACAAACTCTCGTAGACCTTTAAGTCTCTTCCTGTTGTAAGCCTTTTTATCCACATTCTTGAATCTACAATAGTTACGGAGTTCCTCGAAAGTCATCCTGTTGGTAGTGGATTTGATGTATTCTTCAGTATCAGGAATTTCATCAGATGAGTTTTCAGGAGGAGGAAGATATGTGTTGCCAATGTCAAGTACAAGATCAGAAAGATGGTCGCAGATTGGAATAAAATTGACCGTTTTGTTGGTGTCAGCAAAGACATCCTCGAGGGGATCAGATTCTCCTTCAGTATTTTGATTTTGAGGAAGGTGTGAATTCAATCTTTCCTCATCAGTGTACAGATTGGTTAACTCAATTCGGTAAAACTCATCAGATACTCCAATGAGAAGTTATCACTCATTATAGTTCTCACCATGTGTGCTGTTTCAGATGTATATTCTTCATTTACATCCGTGCCCTCTAAGTTAGTGACGATGCGGATCCTTGGTACATCTGTTCTGGCTGACTCAGAACAATCCGGAAAAGTACTTGAGCCCTTTCCGTGTACGAAAGCAGGAGGATGTCCTGATTCATATCTTTTTAGTGCATTGGCTTTTTCCTCAATCAGTCGGTTCTGTTCACAGTGTGTTTCTGTAATGAGTGCTCGACGAGACCTATCTTTTTCAGCTTCCCTTCTCAGTTGCTCCTCTGCTGTTTCCTCAGGAGTCAATTTTCTCTTTCCCTTATCCTTGTCAGATGGTCCGGGTTGCTCTATGACAGCAGGTTCTTGAGTTGCTGTCAAATTGGCATCAACTTCCTCCTTTTCAGAGTTAGAGGAGAAATGCATAAAAGAGGCTTCAAAGATCTGTTCATGAAGGTCTTGCTCAGCAGATACTGCAGGATCAGGTTGACTTTGAGATTCTTGACTAGTAGTTATTTTAAGTTTTATGAATTCAGCGTGTGTTGGGATAAAACCTGGAACATGTGGGGTGATGTCTAAGGCAAGAGTCTCTCCTGTAGACATGACAGATGATAGAGGCACACTCACATATTCATCGTCTACTTCTATCTTTACTTGGATTGGAGTAGGAAAAAGAGGTTCCTCTTCATCATCATCTTCACTATTGATCGTATCCAGATCAATGTAGTTCAATAGATTAGCTTCATTCATGAGCACGTTCATTCTCTGACCCAGCTCATTCATGTCATCTTCGTCTCCAAAGTCTACAAAGTACGGATGTTCTTCATATGTTGTTTCATCACCATCATCAATATTCTCAATTAGAATTCCACAGGAGTTTCTTCTTGAGTAGATTTTCTCCGCGTAGTATTCTCTGAAATTTGACATTTCAAATTCTAAGAAGGCTGAGTCGACGTGCATTTGATGGACACCTTCTGTCATGGGAACTATGGCAGAAAAGGTAGAGGTTTCAGCATGAACAGTAGAAACAATGGATAGTTGAAGAGAGTTGTCAGGTTTAGCTTCAGACTCTACACTTGTGGATCCCTCAATAGCAAGAGCTTTAGTTGCCAGTGCCAATCTTGGAAGTTTCAGATTTTCAGGTAACGGGGCAAGCTTCTTGATCGAGTCCAATGTTTCATTAATAGGTTCGTCATGAAGGAGGCTGTTGACGAAAGATTCTTCGTCATCTAAGAAGTTTAGCTCATCTCCTTCAATGGCTGTATCAGCATAATCCTCAAAATCACTTTCATTCATAGGGCTTGAAGTATCTTGAACGCCGGATGAGTCTTTACCAGCAGGAACAGTAGTAGAAGATATAGGATCTTTAGAATTCCCTCCTTTACTTCTTTGATCAGTTTGAGGTTGTTCTTCTAGTAGCTCAGTCTCTTGATCACCAGTATCATCATCTGGTTTTTCGCTTGATTGTTTGTCTTCATTTGATTTGGATAACAAATCTTTGAGTCTTAGAATTTCTGCTGCTTGTTCAGCAATTACTTGTGACTGATCATTAATCTTTTGATTTGCCACTTGTAGAGAACAACTGAGGTGATCATTCTGACTCTGAAGATTGACAATTTCAGCTTGAAGTTCCATTAGCGTTTCAGATTCAGAAATTGTTGGGCTGGTAGCAACAATACCAGCTGTGTCAGTGGTGGTAAAAACAGCTTCAGCTAGCTCCTCCAGTGGTCTCATATCCATATCAAACCTCTCAATTTGTTTAGCAGGAGATGGAGAGACGGTTGTAGCTAAGGTTGTATCAGATTGAGTGCTAGATTAACTCACAAATTCATAATCATTTAGTGAACTAGGCTTTCTCCTGACTTTGAGTTTTTCTGTACAAGACTTGCTTCTCTCAGCTCTGATCATGATGAACTTAGAGGATATATCTTTGTCTTCAGCAGTTCTTGTTAGATTTTCTAAGCTTGTCTTAGGAGGAAACTGAGGAGGGCTGTCAGGCTCATCGAGATCATAAGTCAGATCGACTTGATCGATAGACACTGAAGTCTCATCATCGTCTTGTTCATCCTGTGACAGACTATAGCTTTCATCAGAGGATGATTGTTGTGTCTGAACGGTAGAGGTCCTGGAATAATCTCCAGTCCTCTGTCTTTTCCGAAGATGAATGCCCTCAGGTTGTGCAGGACTGTCATTAGAGTCTGAGGAATCAGACTCTTTAGCATTATCATCGTCATCTCCTTTTTCTTCGTCGGACAAGTCTACTAGTACAAGACTTGAGGTATGTTCAGTAGGCTCAGAAGCTTCAGTACTTGTACCTTGGAGATTTCCAAGGTCTTTAGCAGCAGCAGTAGTAGGATCAGTAATAACTGGTGCATTCAAATCCAATTGAGGTTGGACTTGAGCAGCTTCAGCATTTTCTTCTTGTTTTTCGACAGGTGCTTCACCCATTTAGACATCTCCTTCAGCACCAGCAGGAGCAATCCGAGTGATCATCTCGGGAAAGAAAGGTACAATAATCCCTTGATATTTACCTTTATGGTACTTACTATATGAGCCAGTGTTCATTGAGCTTGTGGAGAAGGTCTCTCCCTGCTTGATCAAGTTAGGGTAATAATGATCCAGTATAGCTTGAATGAAGCGAGGATACATCAGAAACTTCTTTGCTCTTCCAGTAGGGTGTAGGCTAGCAATCATCCACTTGAGTAGTTGGTGAGATAGATTAAAACCTTCACCATTGATAAACCCATGTAAAGGCTATGCGGTTTCTTCAATGAAATCATCTGGAGTTGCCTTTCTGTGTCCAAAGGCAGCAATGAAGAAGCTGATTATAAACTTCCAATTGGTTGGAAATAAGGTCTTGAGTACCTTGTTGCTGACATCTGGGAGAAAGAGGTCAGAATATGCCATCCTTGTGACTGTAGATTACCACTGAGTCCTTGTGAAAGACTTGGGCATGCCAGCATCTTGCAAGTTCAGGACCATTCTGATCTTCTCCTCAGTAATTTTAACATCAGTGTTCTGGATCATGGACCTTATTACACTTGAATCATCATCAAGCTCTGCAGATTGAGCATTGTTCCAGAAAGCTTTAATGATACCCTTGTAGATGACAGGGTTAATCTGCATTGCCGTTACCCATGTTGATTGTTGCAATAGGTCAATAGCTTGCTCATCAACACCTTCCCAGTTTTTGTTAAAAAATGCACCTTCCGTTGTGCAAGCGACCATACTCCAAAGCTTCTACAGCTTGTCTAGAAGGCGTCTGCACATATAAAATTACAAGGTTATATCTAAGTTGACACCAGATGAATGTCATGTCACACTAGAATCGTGATAGTGACAGATCTTTTCATATTAGAATCAATGACACAAACTAAATCACATAGTGCATATACTCCAAAATGATCACAAGCAATCGGAATATCATGATTAACAAAAGTAAGTAACTTAGGATGTAATAATGTTGTGTGTAAAAAATTAAAATCTGGAAAACAAGGAGCCAGAGCTAAATCTCCACCAATTTTGATTTAAATGAAAGTTTTGCATGAGAACTACAAATGACCCAATAATCTTGTCTGACACAACCAAATTTTGACTTGCTGTTGAGTCAAGGAGAAATTTATGAAAAAGTCTACTTCTTAGGCTCAATAACAATCAGAGATACCAAATCTAGGAAGTTTTGACAATCTGGGATCAAAATCCAAGGTCTTTAAGTTCAATTGGTATAAAATGAGGTTTTAGGATCCCATTTTGTCAAATCAGTTCAGGGAAAGTCACATTTGGGAATTGGTTCCACCCGAGCTTATGAATCCATTGATTTGGTGTCTTAAGATTGAGACAATGAACAATTTAGACAAAATCAGCACTTTTAGGTATAGAACAGAGAAGTTAGGATGTAACAGGTCTATCTATTTCAAAGGACAATTAAATGCATGCAATCAGTGTAACACTGACTTGTCAAACAACCTGAACAATCCTAGTATATCAGAAATTCAAATACTGATCTAATGGTATGAAGAATTCACTTAAGTCCGCTAAGATCAGTAGAACTTCTCATGTAGATTCATAACACTTATAACTTACTATGAAAAACCGAGGAATCAGATTCAGATGATTCAGCACACGAAAACAAAACCAGTGAGCACGATTCAGAAGGAACAGAGGCTGCAAGCAGTTATAGCAAGCAAGAGGGAAACAGTGATGACAGTCTTGATAAAAACAAGTTGCAGGTTGATGACATAAAGAAAAACACTGATGATGAAGAGTCAGAAGACAACGCAGAAGGTGTTTTCTTTTTAACTTTTATTTATTTATTATTTATTATTATTTTGTATCATCGACTACAAATCAGTCCAACGTCATAAAATATCGGTACGAACATAATAACCATTTGACGTTAATCGTTACAGCATACAGGATTGTATCCAGGACAAGGAGTGGCAAAAACAACGAATTGGTATTGAAAGAGGCAGTTAAAATATCCAAAGCAAATGAAGAATCAGGTAAATGCAAGCATTACAAAACCATCGTGGTAATTTATGTTCAGCTAAAAAAATCAGCAGTGCACAGATGCAGTACACATGCACACTTGTTTTTCTTTTTCCTTTCTTTATTTTCTCGTAAATATGACAGTAGCAAACATTTTTTTTGTTGGTGATTTAGAGTCTGGAAACGAAATCAAGGGAATAAAAACAGGAGGCAGTTCCATGAGAAGATTGAGGCCAAGAATAAAAGATAACAAATACCATGTCTCCGACATGCAACGAAGATGAGATCAGCCCGAAAGGTATAATCATATAAGATACTGTAACCGCTACTGTTATTTTATTTATTTTATTATTATTATTATTATTATTATTATTATTATTATTATTATTATTTATTTATTTTTTGTTTATGATGTATTTAGTCAAGTGCATCATAAATGTTATGATACTACACACGTGCATCGTCATGTTGTAAAAGAAGACACACATGTGCATTAATATACGAACGCAAGTAACACAGAGTCGTGACAGTTGAAATATAAACATATAATATTACACGCATGTATTAACATTTCATGGCAACATCACGCTTTTGGGACACGTGTAGTTTTAGAGTTACACGCTTGTAATGCATTGTTAACAAATATGTCGTACTGGCACATTATCCGTTGTTAATTGCTACATTGTTGATTGTTACACAGGGTATACAGCCGGAGAAGATAACACACAGAAAAGAAAGAAGGTGGCAACACGTACAAACGGAAACAAAGGAACACGTACAAACAGAAACAAAGGAAAATGTGATGTTAAGAAGGCAAACAAGTGGCCAACGCTGAGGACACGGTCAGCACCTTTACAGCTAAGCAACGCGGTCAAGAAACTTTCAAAGAGGCAGCGTGAAGCAGTAAAAAGCATGGGGATGGGAGGTATACTGAAGTTTCGTATGGATGGAATACCGTCAAGACTGGGGCATTTTGTAAGTGATAGGTTCAACCCCGAGACGATGGATATTGATATTGGGGAGGTAAAGGTACGGGTTGATCCCGAGAAGATTTCAAAGCTGTTAGGCCTGCAAAATCAAGGGTGTGTACTAGAAGCAGCAACCGACAAGCCATCACAAATAGTTAAGTCATGGAGAAGACGATACACAGAAAAGTATGTGACACGGCTTCATATCGTAAAGAAGATCATCGAAGATCGCGACGACGGGCCTGTTTCGATGTTCAAAATGGACTTCATAGCAATATTTACAAGTGTGACGGTTGCAGCAGGAAG
>JBCNJP010000013.1:21363314-21395186 GCA_039602395.1 Deinandra increscens subsp. villosa | reverse complement strand
ATTTAAATAAATATAAAGTTCAACCATAGTTAACTGAGTCCCCTGTACTAAAGCCTTTCGGATTCAAGGGAAAAATTAACAGATTGAGATTCTCATACCTTAAATGCGTTCACAAGAGAAGTAGGAACAAGAAAAGGTAGAGGAATATGTTTAATCACCAAAATTTCAATATTAGAATAAATTGATCTCGCATACTCACGGCTCATGAACATCAACAACCGGTCCTAATCGAGTCAAAATAACCTAACAAGACTGAGAAATCAAACCTGTAATCAAAATCGGAGTGAGTGAATCAACCCTAATTGTTGAATGTGGATATTTTGATTGAACAGTGATGAAGTTGAGTCGCCCATTTGTGATAGTGAGCGGGTGTATGTGAATGTTTGAACGAGTGAATGAAGAAAAATGACTAAGTCTTCATTTTATAGTATTAGGTTTAGCGAACTTAGAAATATCTATGATTTTAAAGAAGTTCGCTAAAAGCACTCTCAAGTCCGCTAAGAGGAAGCCGACCGAGACAAGTTCACTAAAGAGAGATAAATGTATGAACAAGTTCGCTAAGGCCTGAAAGAAGTACGCTAAACCTAAGGAAGTTCGCTAAGGCAAGGAAAGTTCACTAAGCCTAAGGAAGTTCGCTAAGGCTTGAAACAAGTACGCTAAGGCCAAACAGAAACTTGTTAATATAAAATTTTCTAAGTAAAACTGAAGTCCGCTAAGGTGTAAACAAGTTCGCTAAGAACTAATTTAACCTCAGTAGACTTTTAGACAAGTGGAGAAGTTCGCTAAGGCAAAAACCATCTTAGCGGACTTTTCAAACAATTGAATAAAAAGTAAATACAGGAGAAGTTCGCTAAGGATAAATTCTACTTAGCGGACTTCATATTCCATGAAAATATTCTAAGTATATAAGAGAAGTTCGCTAACAACAAGTGTTTAGTGGACTTCTCAAGGCTTAGACAAGTTTTTAAAGCAAAAGAATTTGACAGAAAAGGAGAAGTTCGCTAAGGACTAGAGTCAACTTAGCGGACTTCTCATCTTAGAGTTAAAATGAATAAAAATGGGAAGTTCGCTAAGAACAAATTTGTTCTTAGCGGACTTCAAAAGCAAGGAAGAAAAATTTTCAAGTCCACGAAGAAATTCGCTAAAGGCAAACAAGTCTTCAAACCTACAAATTGTTCTTAGCGGACTTGCCTCAAGAAGAAGTTCGTTAAGGCAAAAACAAGTCCGCTAAGACCAGAATTTAAAACAACTAAGGAAAAATTCTAAGTCTTAAAATTTCACCAGAAACAAAAAATTTAAAATTTAAACTTTAACTACAAGACTGAAACCAATAGGCATGTCTACCACCAATAACCTACCAGGAAGATAAATTTGTATAAATAAGCCATGCACTTATTGAGATTGCTTGAGCGTGTGGATCTTCTACTTAGTCGTAATGAAATCAATGTAAACGTGTAAAACACAGAGAGTAAATACAATTGACTTGTATTAACCACAAAGATTCACAGAGTACACTCAGAGAATATATGACACGGAAGCTTAAACTATTGTTGAATACAACACAAGACGACCTATTTATACAAGCTGAAATACGACTGGCCGAACCTGAGGTTCGGCCACAAGTTCAGAGCTGTCCGAACTCCAGGTTCGCTTGGAGTTCGGACCTCAGCTATCTTGTGTGATCCGTCTTATATTCGATACTTCACATGATGATCAAGGACCATGTATCAGCAAACTCCCCCTCGGCATGTGCTATCATCTCCTCTATCCAAACTTATATCTGGTATCTTCAATCAAACTCTTCCTCGATCTTGATGATGAGTTCAATCGTGTGTAATCTCTTTATAAACAATCTTCAGAAGACTTGAAGTTGTGATGTTCTCTTCCCACTTAGAAACCTGCCAACATAAATAATTTTGGTGCAAAATGTCTCTTCAAGACTCCAAGATATTTTGATTTTTTAAAATTGATTTTGTATTTCGTGTTGATCAATCGAAAACAAAAACGAATCAAAATCTTTTTGGTTTTTAGAAATTTTATATCAAAACACACCTAAAATCTTTTTGATATTTTCTGATAAGAAAGTAAAAGCATTACAGAATCAGACACTATTTTTTTCTTTTGTGAGAAAGATCACAACTTGGGATCATATTGGTCATAACATACTGAACTACATTTCAATTTCAATTATTGAAGCACATAAGCCATGCCGATTGCAGATATAATTTGTCCAACTTTAAACTCTGGCACAATCATACTCATAACATCTGGATATGTTAAAGTATTGATTAGATTTGCATTGACCAGTGTACCCCACACTATCAGACATACTCAAATATGCTTTTGCTTATCACATTTTGTGATTTCATTTGTGATTTTAATCACATAATGATTGTAACTATGATATAGTCAACTGTGTTCCATGCAAAAAGAAATAAGAACGTTAAATCATCTACCTTAAGGTCGATCTTTCGATACGCAGATAAGGCCTCGGATTTAACAAAATAAGAAAATAAAACAAGTTGAAATTGTATAACTCAACAACAATCAGCTCGATACTCCCATACACGCAAAGAAAGTCCGATGAGTTATACGAAACACCAAAGAAAATAAAGCAGAACGTCAAACGAAGAACAATCAGGTTGGTCTTTCGACACGCAGAGAAAGTCCGATCGTTTGACAAAATAAAAAAAATCAAACAAGTTTAAATCTTTGCAAAATGAACACATGTATACACAGTGACTTCTCATTTTATTTTTCACATATCTTTTTCTTGATATATCATGAGATATGCATCAAGATGTTGTCCACTAGGTCAAGCATCAGATTTAGTGTATATCACATTTGTATACTTTCTGATTTACCGAGCCTACCTTACACATCGATCAAATGGTCTTATGGCTTTTTCATCTACTTTATCAATGAGTCAGGCAATGTCAGCCAATGTACTATCATTTCCCAATCATGTTGGATACAATTTCTCATTTTTCAATGTTTTTGGATTTTTCCATTTGTCAACGTTTTTGTCGTTTTCAAATTTCTCCCCCTAAAAATGACAATTCTATTTATAAATTTTCATTTTTACGATTTGAAAAACAAGACACTATTTTTGTATTTCTGCAAAAAAAAAAAAAAAAAAAACTCCCCCTCAGAATGAAAAACAAGAAAAATTGATCAACCAACACGAACACTAGCAGTTTAGCCTTTTAAAAACAAAATTGATTTTGAAATTCAATTTAATTAGAACAGATATTTCACAATCAGCAATTTTCCAATCACCGAAAGGTCTTCCTGAAATACCTACTTGACACCAAATAAAACATTAGTCGCGTTGGGATCGACCCGAATCAACAGTGTCAGGTCACACGGTGTCTTCCACAAAGTCCTTGTTGGCCTTGGAAACAACTTTTGGTTTCCAAATTTGTAAAAGTTTTAATTTTTGATCGGAACCCGAATCAGATTCAACTTCGTACTTGATTTAGACCAAGACGATTTACTAGTTGATTTAATCATTGGAGACCATGGTTCATCAAAAATTTGACCTTCGGTATCCACATATTTGGCAGTTTTGTGGATATATGGAGTCGTCGGACAATCAGCAGCTAGATGTCCCGGCTGACGACATACATAACAAAGTCATTCTCTAAAATTGTTTAAAAATTTGTTTGATTTTGGAGAATCGGATGAATGTTCAGATTGAAAGTTATCAAAGAAACCATCAGAAGAATCATACCTAGGAGATGGACTCCTTGAAGATGAAGATCTTCCAGAATAATAAGAAAATTCCTTCCGAGATGGTGATTTCTTTGTAACTTTTGCTTTAGGAACCTTGTCTGCTTTCACCGGTTTCTTCGTTTCAACTGAAATTTCCTTCACAACAAAACCCAAACCTTTGTGTTTGTAACCTGAAACCTTTGACGAACTTGAAGAAGAACATGAAGCTTCTCTTGACTTAGCTTCACTAGTGAATTTAGCCTTGATATCCTTCAGCTTGTTCTTTTTAATCAAAACTTTTTCTTCATCAGTTGCAGATGAAGAACTCGAAGCAACCTTATCAAACACTTTCTCATTTTCCAGTAATACAGACTTGGAAGCAAATTTTGGAGCTTCACCCAAAGACTTTTCCTTCTTTTTGGACTTGGACTTGTTCTTCTTGGGTGGAGTAACAAACTTGGAATAATCATATCCTTCAGTCTTAGAATCAAGCGGAGCAGAAGTAACTTCAATTAAATCCACTGGTTGAGGAACCAAGTGAATATCATCCTTCTTAGAGCTCTCCGAACTATGATCCTGCTTGTACAAGAAATTTAGCAATGTTGGAGACAAATTGCAATTCTTCACTTGTCTTTTTAGCTCTAAAATTTCCAATTTCAAATCATTCATCTGTTGTTGAGCCTCAAACACCTCCTTTTGTGACTTGATGAACTTTGCATTGAGATCATCATATTCATAAGTCTGTAACTTCCTGATCTCACATTCTGCATACAGTTCTTAAAGAACAATTTCTCTCTTCTGTTTATAGATGTCAACATCCTTAGTTAATACTTCATTCTTGTCTCTGTAACGAACATTTTCATCTTGAAGCATAGAGATCTTATTTTGAAGTTTTTCTACAGTAACAGCAGTTTTAGAAATAAGAGCAGTAGCTTCTTCATAATTTTGCTGAACCGCATAACTCTTCTCAAACAGATTCTCAAAATCTTGAGCTGCGTCTAACGCTTCAGCTTTGGCTTTCTCACACTCTTCAACCAATTGAGCCTTTTCCTTCAAAACATCCTCATGAATATGAACCAACTCATAATACTTCTTTTGAAAATCGTCCACCTCTTTCTTGAGCACCACAATTTCTTCAGTTGATACTTGACATCTTTGTTCAAAACCTTCAACCTATTGAAGCAATCTTTTACACTTAAGACATTTAAACTCGTCAACCTTTGAGCTTGTAGAAACTTTAGTTAATTCTTCTTGTACCAAAGATACACTAGAAGAAGTATCAGATTAAGTTAAAAAACTATCATCATCAGCATGTTGAACAGTTAAAGCAATGGAGATTGGAGTATGATTCTTTTTAACTGCTGAATCTGCATTCCAGGCAAATTCATCTGGATGCATAAACGTATCAGTCCAATCCTGAGCAAGAGTAGCAGATTTCTGTTCAACCTTTTCAGCTTTATCTAATGGATGAAAAACTAAATGTGCATGCTGACCCAGTCTTCAATTTACTTTCCGAAGAACTTGGACATTCTCGAGCAAAGTAACCATAAACTGAACACTTAAAACACTTCACCTTAGACTTGTCCAATCCAATCTTCCCTTCCTGATTCAATCTCTTCTTACCAGTTCTATTGAAAAATTTCTTTGTTCTACGAACCAACTTAGCATATTGCCAATTTAGATCCATTTCCTCCAAATGATCATAATCAATCTAATCGTAATCTTCATTTGCTAACTCAGCATTACTCACAGAACCAGTCATAACACCAAAGTATGAGGATACTAATGCAGACATCAACGCATTATAATCATCGACAGTTTGAACAGACAATGCACTTTGAGTCGAAGAACTTGGAATTGACACAGTACAACCAGCAGAAGAATAACTTGGAATTTCAGATTTACCTGCTAGAAATGCTGTAGGAGGAGCAGAACTAAGAATATTAGACTTCCCAGCATTCATTGTAGAGTCATTTTCACCATGATACACTGCAGGATTCTGAATTTGTGTAGGAACTGATTTATTCACCATTAATTCCATATCTCGAGCCTGAATTCTTTGAACCAAATCATTGAAAGACAATCCTGAAAAATCCTTATCGTGAGTAATCATCATTACATAATTCTCCCATTTTTCAGGCAAATCTTCCAAGATCTTTTCTTTCATATCAACCTCTTCTTTAGTAAGATTCACCAAACGCATTTCACTCATCAGATGAGCGAATCTTGCAATCAGATTGGGAATCGTTTCATTTTGATAATGCTTAAAACAATCAAACTCTTTCTTCAAAACCTTTTGTCGACTTTTCTTATAATGGTCATTGCCTTCACATCGTTTTTCCAACGCATCCCGTAGACTTTTTGATGTGTAGTTACCAGCAAATTGATGAAGTAACTCTTTAGGCAATGCCATCGTTAACGTACCATACGCCTTTTTCTCAGCTTGATAAGCTTTCTTTTGTTCAGAAGACATTTTTCTTTGAAGAATAGGTTCACCAGTTTCATCTTTAGGGTAAACATATTGCTCAGTGAAAGCTAATCACATATCAATGTCATTTGTATCGACAAACGCTTCAAACCGTTTAACCCAACTATGATAATCTTCTAATTTTAGCAATTTGGGAACTTTCTGACTTGTTCCGATTTCATTATCATAATTCATCATTGTTTGCATTGTAGCTTGAACCGAATTTTGAATAGCCGCTAACGCTTGAAAATCGGACATTTTCGAAAAACTGGTTACTGTTCACTCCAAACCTTGTCTGAACCTCCTCTGAGCTTAGTCCGAACCTAGCTACGCTGAACTCTCTCCGAACCTGACCTTCGGACTAGCACAAACCAAACAACTCCGAATACTCACCGAACTCTATCTGAACGTTGACCAAACCCTCATCGAACTCTCACCGAACCACAATAATGGCCGATCTTCGTCCGAACTTAGAGTTCGGAGCGGTTACTCCGAAGTTGTCCGAACCTCAGACAAGACAAATTTCACTCGACGTCATTTTCTCGATTTTCAACGTTTTTGACTGGAACTTTTGACAGGAATTCAAGCAAACTTGATAGGAACAAACCAGGAATGAATTTTTGACTAAAAGCACACTCGAAACAATCAAATAAACTCAAAAAATGATTGATATTTTCGCAAAAACGTGAATTTGAACTCAAAAAATTCTAAGAAACACTGATTTCCGACTAGTAGAGCAAACCAAATGCTCTGATACCACTTGAAATTGCTTGAGCGTGTGGATCTTCTACTTAGTCGTAATGAAATCAATGTAAACGTGTAAAACACAGAGAGTAAATACAATTGACTTGTAATAACCACAAAGATTCACAGAGTACACTCAGACAATATATGACACGGAAGCTTAAACTATTGCTGAATACAACACAAGACGACCTATTTATACAAGCTGAAATACGACTGGCCGAACCTGAGGTTCGGCCACAAGTTCGGAGCTGTCCGAACTCCAGGTTCGCTTGGAGTTCGGACCTCAGCTATCTTGTGTGATCCGTCTTGTATTTGATACTTCACATGGCGATCAAGGACCATGTATTAACACTTATTTCAACAAATTTGACAAGGACACATCTAGTACCTAAATTTGACTTTTACTGGTCAAAATTCCACTGAACTCAAAATTTCCATTTTCATCCGAGTTGGGTCAATTTTCCACCCGAACTTAAGATGTCGTTTTCTTTTAAGTTGGTTAACTTCAAACCAATTCAAGAATTGATTCTAGCACAAGTTGGTCAATTTTACACCAAATTTGGAAATTTAAATATATTGACTTAAAATTCACCTATTTTTGCATGGTCGAGGTCAGACATGTTTAGAATCATACTGGTCATTTACGTGATCAATAACATTAACAATTCAAATCACCTTTCGTATCCGGTACCCTAAGTCAGTTGTTCGGTATTGTTTATCCACTTAAGCTCAGACAAGGTATTTTTCAACATATTTATGTGATGTATTTATCATGTTTTGTCCAATTAGTGAAAGATGTGATTAACCTTATATACAATTTAAGTCACTAGAATTCTACCATGGGTTATTTTTGCACTTCGGATACAGCCCACACACATAAGAATTTTAAGATTTGAACATATGGAATCTCTTCAACATATGACAACTTATATTATTTCCCCATATTTCTTTAGTGTTAAGTAGCAGATGTGTCACGGATAATGATGAATGTGATGATGGGATCGCGTGGACACAAGGTCATTTCTTTCGCAAAGCAGATGTGCCACGGATTTATTGATGGATGAAGCAGCACCAATGTCTTTGTGTAAGCAAAACAGATGGTGTGCTGATGAGTGAAATCAGTGACTTAATGCTAAAGAAATATTCATGTGTGTTGGCATATCGTACTTAGCTTAGACTTAGGGAAATTTAAAGAATTTAGCACTGGTAGACTTATAGGTCCACATTTTCAAGCAAATTAGTGTGTAATCACATAAATAGTCTACTTCTAAGTATATTGAGCCTACCGACACATCAAATGATAGAATTACCGGTCGATTGGATCATATCCTATGGTTAGATCGACAAGACCAGAATCATATCATGTTCCTTACATTTTGTCCGAACACAGACCAAAGATTTTTTATTTTTCTTTGTTTTTTGACTTGTGTTTAATAAACACTTATTGCATTCAACATTGACACTATTTTTGTTGTTTTTTTTTTTGCCAATTTTTTAATGTTTTTGGTTTATGTTCCACATTGCAGGACCGGCAGAGAGACACAAAAACAGAAATAAGAAAAACTTTTTGGTCTTTTCAAAGTGAAGTTGACACAGGACAACCACAAACAAAAACGTTCAGGTCAAATCAATGTCAAACAAAATTGGAAAATTGACTCAAGGAGTCAAAATAACAAATAAACTTAAAACATTTGCAGAAAGTAACTACATACAAATAAAGAAAGTAAAATCTTTTTGTGAAATTTTCATGCAGGGCACATATAACACTCCTAAGCAGATAAAACTATGAAATCAAGACACTAACATACTAGGGAAAGGAAAAAGCTTAATCATAGTTAATCATGCCTACAACACTAACCAGAAAGTTAAACCTAGACATATCAAATGGTTTAGTGAATAGGTCTGCTAACTGATCATCAGTACCAACATGGACTAAGGTAACTAGCTTTTTCTCGGCACAATCCCTCATGAAATGGTATCTAATCTCAAGGTGTTTAGTCTTAGAATACTGAATAGGATTTTTTAACAATTGAAACAGCAGTAGTATTATCTATATGAATAGGGGTACCCATGAAATTCAAACCGTAATCCAGCAGCTGATTCTGAATCCAAAGCACTTGAGAGCAGCAGGAGACAGCATCAATGTACTCCGCTTCAGCCATTGAGACTGACACTGTTATCTACTTCTTGCATTGCCATGAGACCAGACGGTTTCCTAAGAACTGAGCTCCTCCCGTTGTAGACTTACGATTGAATTCACAACCGGCGTAGTCACTGTCTGAAAAGGCTCGAATATCAAAGGTTGAATCTTTAGGATACCAAAGTCCGCTATTCGGATTTGACTTCAAATAACGAAAAATCCTCTTCACGACCATCAAGCTAGTGCGATTCTTTCGGCTTACTTTGGAAACGAGAACATAGACAAACTCTAAACATAATGTTGGGATGAATTGTTTTCGGATACATGAGAGAGCCAATCATGGACCTGTATAGGTTCTCATCTACACAAACACCATCCGGATCCTGATTCAACTTGTGACGAGTGACTACGGGAGTAGAAAAACCTTTAGAATCTTGAAACTCAAACTTCTTCAGGATTTCTTTCACATATTTCCCTTGGCTGATTAAAATGCCATCAGGCTTTTGTTTCACTTGAATTTCGAGGAAAAATGTTAGTTCACCCATGGCACTCATCTTAAATTTCTTCTTTATTAGTTGCTTAAATGCATGACATAGGTCGACTTTGGTTGAACCACAAATGATGTCGTCGACATATACTTGCACTAACAACATATCTTCTTCAATGTGACGTATGAAGAGAGTCTGATCAATCACACCCCTTTCATAACCATTAGACAGCAGATAAGTGGATAATGTCTCGTACCACTTCCTTGGGGCTTGGTGTAGACCATAAAGGGCCTTGTCCAGTTTGTAACATTTCTTAGGAAAAGATTTGTCAACAAACCCCGGAGGTTGTTCTACAAATACGTCTTCGTCAAGCTCTCCATAGAGGAATGCGGTCTTTACATCAAGTTGATAAACAGTGATATTCATTGATGCAGCATATGCCAGAAAGATCCGTATTGCCTCCAGACGAGCGACAGGCGCGTAGACATCTTCATAATCAATGCCGGCAACTTGCATGTACCCTTTTACAACCAGGCGAGCTTTATTTCTAATAATAATGCCTCGATCGTCTCTCTTGTTTTTTAAAATCCATTTAACAGGTATAGGCTTTACACCTATTGGGGGATTAACCAAGTGTCAGACATTGAGCAATTTGAATTGTAGTAACTCTGTTAGCATGGCTTCAATCCAGTTATCATCCAAAAGGGCAGCGGCAACAATGGGAGGTTCTTCTTGTGAAATGAAACCAGAATACAAACATGTGTGCATTTCCTTTGACTGACTTCCGGTGAGACGTTTGTCAACTAGTCCGATAATCTAACTCGTAGGATGTATCTTGTGAATTCGCGTCTCTTCAACAGCAGGTGCTGGAATAGACGAGTCTAGATTTCCAATTTGTAGATCATTGCTAGGAGTCTCTCCGGTATCAATCTCTGTTACGTCATCTGAGTCAGAATTATGCGTTACAGCATCAATTTCTACAGTGTTGTCAGCCTCAGCTGTTGCTTGTACTGGTTCTGTTTCCACAATTACAGGTTCAATAATCTAAATGGTTGGCTGTTCAAATGCTGGATCGACTGAATAAATGGTATCCAGGATCGATGAAGTAATAGGAGAAAGCATATCAACAATTGGATTAGCTGCTTCATATATTTGATCAACTACAGCAGATGAAGTACCTGCATCATCAGATTGGAAAATATCAAAAGTAGAAGTAAATGACTCAAGGTCATACATACTATCCGGAGCAGGATCTCTAGTGTTCTGGGTGTGCTCATTACAAGTAACGTTGCATGACTCAATAACAACTTGAGTTCTTCTGTTGAATACTCGATAGGCAGCAGATGTCATCGAGTATCCAACAAAATAACCGTCATCCGCCTGAGGGGCAAATTTGGTTAACTGATCCGACTGAATTAAAACAGTACAAGCGCATCCGAACGGTTTTAATCGTTTTAAGTTCGGTTTTACTTTGGAAAACAGTTCGAATGGCATCTTGTTAGCATGTTTGACCAAGAGTGTTCTGTTCAGGACATAGCAGGCTGTATTGACAGCTTCTGCCCAGAAAGATAATTTTAAATTAGAATCTGTCATTGTTCTAGCAGCCTCGATGATAGTTCTATTCTTTCATTCAACCACTCCATTTTGTTGCGGTGTATACAGTGAACTGAACTGTCGAGTTATGCCTTTTTCATTACAAAATGCGTCAAATGTCTGAATCTTGAATTCAGACCCATTGTCTGATCTGATGATTCTAACCTGCTCTCTGCATCTGTTCTCGATTCGTGTGACCAAATCCTTCAAAATTTCAGCTGTCTCAGACTTCTCTTTCAGGAAGAACACCCATGAGTATTTGGAGTAATCGTCTGTGATAACCAGACAATATGACTTTCCCCCTAAACTCTTGATGCTCACTGGCCCGAAGAGGTCAAGATGGAGTTGCTGAAGTATTGTTGTCGTTCTACCCGGTGGCTTTGGCTTGTGGGACGTTTTGTGCTGTTTACCCTTCGACATGCTACACAGTTGTCGATGTGGATGAATTCCTTCTCCGGCACACCGTCAAAGTGTTTCCCCTTAACAAGGCGGTTCATGTTTTGAAAGTTCACATGCCCCATTCGCCTATGCCATAAAGTAGAGTCATCTTCTGATGCCGTTGCCAAGAAGCATGCTACAGAACCAGTCGGCCTTGCAGCAGACATATCCAAAGCATACATCTTTCCTTTCCGTTTTGCACGAAATAGAATCTGATCTTCGTGAATCTTGAATCCAAGCTTCAGAATATAACATTCACGGTCATCGAAGAACATTGGCATCTTGTTGTTGCAGATTTGTGGATACACTAGTAGGTTGAACTTTAGATTTGACACCAGATTAACCTTTTAAATGAAATTTCCCCATTGGTCAAGAGACCGTTTCCGATTATTCTACCACCCCGAACATCACCTCCAAAGGCAACAGGACCACCATGTGATATTGTTTTGACATCATACAACAGGTCCTTGTTCCCCGTTATGAGCCTAGAACAGCCACTATCCAAGTACCACGTGTTGGCAGCACTATGGGCCATTCCCTTCACATGAAAAAGAAAGTGATTAGTTCAGAGATGGACCCTGGCAATATTGACCAGGGGCCTTCTTTTTTGGTGCCTTTTTCATTAGCGGAGCAGTTGGTGGTGTTAAGACTACAACAGGAGGAGTTTATGAAGCTGTAACATTTGGTTGAGGAGCTCGGACTGGTTGTTGCATCATAACAGGCCTTGGCATGAAGGCAGGCCTTGGTCGAGGTGTCCAAGATCTTACAAGAAAAGGATTTGGTGCAGTCATCCCTACTGATTGTTGAACTTGTGGCCTCAAAGCATTCACATTCCTTCCCAAACCACGAGGGACATACTGGGCTTGGTTAGGAACATAGGGTTGGTCCGGATAAGATTGCTGAAACATGGTGTCAAACCGTTGATCCATGTAGTCCTCACCATTGTTCCCATAATACATTGGGCCAATTGATTTCCTTGTGGTACCACTTGTTGTTGCTGGTAGAAATTAGCAAGAGGCACTAGAGCGTTGTTGAAAGTAGAATAACCCGTGTTATACACACACACCCTTGCATCATGGTGTGGATTCCCGCAAACTGTACATCCCAATGTCTCAACTGTCCCGCTAGGGTTAACCACAAGAGGTGGTTCAGCAATTTGTGGAGCCACTAGTTGTGGCTCATTTGACATTTCACCATTAGCCTTATCAGTGTCAGTGACAGTTTTCTTTTCCTCCTCCTATTTTGTTTCTTCTTCTTTGGAGTGTTCTCACATTCAGGAGCATCAACAGTAACAGCATCTAGCGCGACCACAGCAGGCTGATTTTCAACACTTGGTTGACCAATCAAAACAGGTTCATATTGAGATCTCTTTTTATTAGGATCACTTGTCTTGAATAGTGTCATTGTGGATTTCCCAGCCTCATTGGGAGCTGTCTTGACACATGCTTCACTTGGTTTGACAAACACGGGTGTAGAAGTTGCTTAACCAGTCATCGTTGGAGCGTTCAGTTGTGCCGCAAGAACAGTGATCACCTTACCATCGGTGATTGTAAGACCAGCTTGTGTGTGCATAACTGTGTTACCATGTTTTAAGGCCATTTCGGTAGAAGCACAACTAAACTCATCATCATTGATGACCTGCTGAACCACAAGTTTCTCATTTGTAGCTTTCTTCTTTGGCTTGTGCCTCCGAACGGTTTTAGTCCTTTCAGGAATTTCATTTATGTTAAAAACATCATAATTTTCATTGAATAAAAACGATTGACCTTCAGAAGTGTTTTGAGTACACAATTTAAGAAACTCGGTTTCAGCAGCCTTTTGCACATACGCTTCTGAGATACTCGTGTTAACATAATTTAAAGAAATTACATCGAAATCATCGAATTTAAGTGTTTCATCAATCGGTGGAAGACCCGAACCAGTTTTGGCGTTAGCCAAATGGTCGTCTAACGATTTGATTTCAGAGGCACTCGGAATCAAACTGGGGTCAATGAACTTAATGTGGCTCTTTGGATTGATTTTGGTCAATTCGGGACATAGAGATAATTATGATTTAGAGGATGTTCAGCAGCATTATCCAGTATCTCCCGAGTAAGACCTAAACCAGATCTATGACGCGACATTATATCCTTTGCAACCGCACTGCCTAAAGTTTCAGGATTCAATTTCATCAAATCGATTGTTTCTCGAGCTTCAGCATAGCTGTTTCTCAGAGAAGTCAATTTATTTAAAAGATCAGTATCATCCTGAAGTGATTTAGTTTTGCCCATAAAATTTTGTTCATTTGCTTGAAGAAGTTCAACTTGGCTCTCGCTCTCTGCCGCCCTAGCATGCAACTCTAGGTTGTATGTGCGGTAGCGAGCGACAACTTCAAGACATTTGTCAGAACACAAAGATAATTTTACCTCATCTGGAATTGTTCCTTTCTACAGTTCAAGAAGATGCTTGCTAGCTTCCGTTTCAACCTCAGATGAACTCACAGCAGTAGCGTTTCCGACAGAAGAAGAGGTTGCTTCAAGATTCTCATCAACTCCAGCCATCAGACAGAAATTAGTAGGAAACGGAGGGTCAAATATGACAGAGTCATTAATCTCTTCTCCATCTGAATTGAACAATAGTGCATAATCTGACTGGCTTGAAGGTTGTGATGTTGAAGAAGACGTCCAGTTGTAGTTACCACCTTCAAGTGAGACCAATGCCTTGCCAGACTTGTCATTTCTTTGAGCAGATTGTGAACTTGACGATCCAGGATGAGAGACATTTAAATTCCCATTATGTGGCCTTTGATAGGATGAGCTGCCATGCTTCTGAAAAGCCTGATTTCCTCCCCCCGAGCTTACAGGAACATTCCACGTTCGTGGTTATTGACATTCACGCGCGAAGTGTCCGAGCTCCTGGCAGTTGTAGCATTGAGCCTTGGACTTATCTGTGACAATTGCAACTTCCCAAGTTAATTTCCGTTAACTTTTTCCATAGTTACGTTAGCGAACCCGAGACCCGTTATTTGAATGATTTCGTATTTAATTATGTTTACTTGTTAATTGACTTTAGTAACTTGTTTCGTGAACTCAATTCGGGACCTTATGTGTTAATTGTGAAAATTTGCATTTTTAGGCGAAACCGGGCTTCGTACGTAAATTCGAATTTTTATGTGTAAATGATATTTATACTTGTCCCGACTAAACTTTTCATGCTAAATGAGTTTAAAACAATTAGAAACATTTTTAGAATTTTTACTTCACAAACTTTTAGTTAAAAACTCACTTAAATGAGCTTTTATGCCTTAATTATGTTTACTTGTTAATTGACTTTAGTAACTTGTTTCGTGAACTCAATTCGGGACCTTATGTGTTAATTGTGAAAATTTGCATTTTTAGGCGAAACCGGGCTTCGTACGTAAATTCGAATTTTTATGTGTAAATGATATTTATACTTGTCCCGACTAAACTTTTCATGCTAAATGAGTTTAAAACAATTAGAAACATTTTTAGAATTTTTACTTCACAAACTTTTAGTTAAAAACTCACTTAAATGAGCTTTTATGCCTTATATGTTTAAAAGAAAACTTGAGGGACCAAATATGTAACTTTCAATTAAAGAAAATCTGCATTTTCTTCCTCCTCCCCCTCCCCCTCATTTCTCACGATTTTCATCAGCTCCATCTCTCCCTCTCTTTTTCACGTTCACACACACACACACACACACTTGCAAGTTTCACGAAATCACGCATCTAGGAGCAAGATTTGGAGTTTGGAAGCTCAATCAAGCTACAAGAACACTCAAGCCAGCTTCATCTTCTCCTCTTCTCCTCCTACTCGCGATTTCTTCTTCCAACTAGTAAGCCCTAACTTGTGAAATTCGAAATTTATAGGTTGCATGTGTGTTTTTATGTGTTTTTGTGCTAAATGGAGTGTTTGTATGCTCATGAAACTTGATTTAGTTTAAGTTATGATAACTCTTGATTTAGGTCAGAATTGTTGAGAGTTCTAGATCTGGAAATTTGCCCCAAATTTATGCTCTATATGTTCTTGGGGTTAAGTGAGTGTTTGGTTATGAAATTTGGGTGGTTATGCTCTTGTATGCTAGTCCCATGTTCACATTTTGCTATGCTTTTGGTATGATCTTGTTCACTACAGAAATTACATGTTATTATGGTTATAATTATGTTATTATGTGTTTAACTGATCAAACGTTAGCATAGAATTGAAATCCTAGACTTTTGTAAACTTAAGATTTTTGACAGCTTTGACCAGAATTTTTGGTCAACTTGCAGCAGTCATAACTTGCTCAATTTTTATCTAAATCAGTTGATTCTTTTACCCTAGTAAAGTATTATGTCTTACATTCAAATGGACTTTCCAATTTAGTTGGGCATCCTAATCTTGTTTTATTGACGAGTTTGTTAATTGTAAATGAGGTACATATATTAAGAGTAAGATCTGGAAGTTTTAGTGTTCAAACTCTAAGTTTTGGATGAGTTATGTAAGTTTTCGTTTTACTTTGACTAGTTTGCTAAATGCAGAAAATGCTAACTTCCAACGTGCATAACTTTCTCATTTCTTAACATTTTTACTTGATTCTTTTTACAACAAGTCCTAAATGATGTGTAGTATATGCCTGTAAAATTTAAGGACTTAAATCCAAGTGATGTGGATTTTAGCTATGTCACTAGATAGGTGCTTGAAGTTTGACTTTCTAGGTCAACTTTGACTTAAGTTGCAATTACTTGATTTGCTCCCAAATTGGGACTTGTATGTGCTTAGTATGACTTGTATGAATGCATGAAACTTGCTTGGGTGCTTATGTGTTATTAATAGTCCTAGTGACAACTTCTAATCCAGTTAGGCCATATTTACCCAATTAGGTCGATCTTGACCAACTTGTAGAACCAAGTGCCGCGTACCAGTGCACCCTAAGGTGAGTTTCACTTACTGTTATAGTTGCATCCAGTAAAGGATGGCAGCAACACGGTAAAGGTATTTCTTTACTTAAGTAGTTATCCACCATATATCACATGTTTCACTGAATTGCTTTTAATATCAAAAGTCCTTACTTTATCGGGCCATTAATATAGAATAGCGAGGTAATGTTGAGTAGATCTACCGGGGATTGACACCCCCGCTCAGATGTGCACAGGATGCACCCTCCCGACTGGCAGTCGGACTGAGACCAATATTAGCCTACGACTACTGTGATCGGGAAAGACACGGGGAAGGCAAACTACATACGTTATGCCTGTGATACATTGTCAGCTTTGGTTTCAAACGTTCACGTGAGCATAAGCATAGGCTAGCTACCTATTGATACGGATAATACTTGTAACTTGTATAATTTGATTACGAATTGTTTCTCCACTATTCGTATGCATTGTTGGTCTACATGGTGTTGTGTAGACTGTATTAGTGAACTCACCAGCCTTTAGCTGACACTTGATTGATGGATACGTTTTAGGTCGTTAGGTGGATCATGGATGGCACGGATGGCGGCAGTACACTTGACTTGCAAACCTTTGGGGAATATGCATTTTGATCATTTGAACTTGTTACTTTGTCAGACTAAACATGTAATCTGTTGATGTGCTTCCGCTGAACTATTTAACTAAGCTCTGCTTTATTTTGTAAAACGTGCCTTATCTTTTGTAAATTTAGTGTTATGGCTTGGTTGTAACTAAAGTCTTGGATCCTGGTCTGGTTTACACCCCACACGGTTATACTCAGTTAGTGGAATTTGGGGGTGTTACAGATTGGTTTCAGAGCCATTGGTTACAGGGAACCAGAACATTTTAAAAGTAAAAATTTCTGGACTGTAACTGTTTTTGTAAAGATTTTGTTACAACCCATTCCCCAAGAGTACTGCCCCGCGTGCCGAAGATGATCCACATTTAAGAATTCCTGTCTTGTGTCAGTATAGGAATTGGATTTTTGGGTAGGAATTTTTCTTTCCCGAGGCTTAGAAATTTCTGAGTTAGAAAAAAAATTCTAAGTATAAAGCTTAGCGTACTTGTTACATTCCTTCTTAGCGAACTTCACATTGCTCTTAGCGAACTAGAATTGTTCCTAGGGAACTTGATGTTAGCGTACTTGGTCACTGTGCTTAGCGGACTTGAAGTTGTTCTTAGCGGACTTAATTCCTTCTTAGCGGACTTCTGTTAGCGAACTTGAGCCTTAGTTCTTAGCGAACTTGCCCATGTACTTAGCGAACTTATGCTGTTCTTAGCGAACTTCCAGCTAGCGAACTTGACTATTCATCCTAGCGAACTTGTTGGTTTCTTAGCGAACTAAAATTGGTCTTAGAGGACTTGTTATAAGTTTAGCGAACTTGTTATATTCTTAGCGGACTTGTTATATGCTTAGCGAACTTGTTATGTTCTTAGCGAACTTGTTACATGCTTAGCGAACTTGTTAAGTTATTAGCGAACTTTAGGCTGTTCTTAGCGAACTTGTATGACTGATACATTGTTACTTCTAATTTGTGATACAAATATAACTTGTACTACATGATTACGTGTTCTTAACATCGTTACTACACTGTTACAACTTAAAATGCATTGTTCATATGAATGAATGTTTTATATAACTTATACTCATGTGAGACATCCCTTGGTATCTATGACTTCTTAGTATCGGGTATACTAACCTTTGGAAGGTTTGCATTGATTGTTAAAAATCATGCCTCCTCGGAGAAATAACGAACACAATCCAGGAAACTTTACTGCTGCTCAAGTTCAGGATATGATCAACCAAGGAGTAGCCGCAGCCTTAGCAGCCGCTCAGCTCCAGTTCCAAGGACAAAATCATCATCAGTGCACCTTCAAAACATTCATGGATTGTAAGCCCCTGGTGTTGAAGGGTGATGAAGGTGCTGTGGGCCTACTAAGATGGCTCGAAAAGGCGGAGAAGGTATTTGTTATGTGTAACTGCCCGGTAGTGGATCGGGTGAAGTATGCTACTGGTAAACTTGAGGATTCTGCATTGACTTGGTGGAATGCTCAGATTCAAATGTTGGGAATTGATGCTGCCAATGCCATGACATGGCAAGAGTTTAAGGACACTATCATGGAGGAGTACTATCCTCGTGATCAAGTAAAAAGGCTAGAGGGTGAATTTATGAATTTAAGGATGGTTGGCTCGGAAATAGAGGATTATACGGCCCGCTACCATGAGTTTTCAATACTGTGTCCCTCAATGGTCGATGCTGATTTCAAGAAGATCGAAAGGTATGTGGACGGACTGGTTCCACAAATTCAAGGTATGGTAACCTCCTCAAATCCACTTAATGTGCGGTAGGCAATTAGGCTACCACACAAGCTGACGGATCAAGCAATAACCCAAGGGACTCTACCACCAAAGAAATCTCCAAAAACTGCTCTTGATGGAAAAAGGAAGAGAGATGAAGAACCTAGCAACAACAACAGTGTCGGTAACAACTCTGGGAGGTTTTCTGGCTCCCAAAACCAGAACAAAAGGTTTGACAACTCCAAGGGTGGTTTCAGTAACAGTGGGGCGGTAACCAAAACCGTCAAAGCAATAGTGGTCAGAACTCGAACCGGTACAAGGGAAAGGCACCCTATCGCAACAAGTGCAACCTACACCACACTGGAGACTGCAACAAACCTCCATGTGACCGTTGTGGAAAAACGGGGCATGTGGCCAAGAATTGCTGGAGTAAACCGACAGAGGCAAAACAATGAAGGCCCCAAGGGATGTTATGAATGTGGAAAGTCGGGTCATATGAAGAAGGATTGCCCCCAACTCAAGAAAACAGGAAAAAACAACCACCACAACAACAACAACAATGGTGGAGGTGGTGGTGGAAACGGGGGAAATAGTGCTAGAGGACGTGCATTTGTCATGGGGTCGGGTGAAGCAAAGAATGATGCCAACGTGATAACTGGTAAGTTTCTCCTCAACAACTATTTTGTGAATGTGCTCTTTGATTCTGGTGCTGAGAAAAGTTTTATTTCAACTAAGTTTTGTAAGTTGATAAAGGCCAATACGAAACCTCTAGAAGCTAGGTACACTGTTGAACTAGCTAATGGTAAGCTTATAGATGCAACACATTTTGTCAAGGATTGTACCTTAGAACTCTCAGGTCATAAGTTCAGCATAAATTTGATGCCTTTCACCATCGGTAGTTTCGACATAATAATTGGCATGGATTGGCTATCCGCACATCAGGAAGAACTCGTCTGCCGAGAGAAGATCATACGTATACCCACCACAAATGGAGAAGTACTCTCGGTTCAGGGTGAGAAGGGAGGCACTGTCTCCGGAATCATATCGTACCTCAAGGCTCAGAAGTATCTTCGGAAAGGACACGTAGCCATTCTAGCAACGGTTACGGATCAAACCCTAGCGGAAAAGAAAACTGAAGATTTTCCGATAGTGCGCGACTACCCAGATGCATTCCCGGAAGAACTGCCTGGTTTACCCTCGCATCGACAAGTGGAATTCGGAATTGACCTTATCCCCGGTGCAGCTCCGGTTGCCCGAGCTCCATATCGCCTGGCTGTGAACGAACTACATGAGTTATCCACTCAACTACAGGAGTTACTAGATAAAGGTTTCATTAGACCCAGCTCGTCGCCATGGGGCGCGCCAGTAATATTCGTCAAGAAAAATGATGGAACGTTCAGAATGTGCATCGATTACCGTGAGCTCAACAAAGTTACTATTAAGAACCGGTATCCTCTCCCTCGGATCGACGACCTCTTCGATCAATTGCAAGGATCTAGTTACTACTCAAAAATCGACTTAAGGTCCGAGTGTCATCAACTACGGGTCCGTGAGGAGGACATTTCAAAGACAGCTTTCCGAACGCGCTATGGTAATTATGAGTTCCTGGTTATGCCTTTCGGCTTAACAAATGCACCAGCAGTGTTCATGGACCTTATGAACCGCGTGTGCAAGCCTTACCTAGACCAGTTCGTAATTGTTTTCATCGACGACATATTCGTTTACTCAAGGATGGAAGAAGAACACGAGGAACATCTACGGCTAATTTTAGAGTTATTAAGGAAGGAGCAACTCTACGCCAAATTCTCTAAATGCGACTTTTGGATTCCAGAGGTTCAATTTCTGGGTCACATCGTCAACGAGCAAGGTATTCATGTTGATCCAGCTAAGGTAGAGGCAATCAAGAATTGGTCTACACCACGAGCACCCACGGAAATTCGGCAATTTCTAGGGCTAGCAGGCTACTATCGCCGTTTTATTAAGGGATTCTCCCAGATAGCTCAACCGTTAACCGCTCTCACGCATAAAGGCGTTCAATACCGATGGGGTGACAAGGAAGAGGCGGCATTCCAAACCTTGAAAGAGAAACTTTGTACCGCACCCATACTATCCCTACCTGACGGTGTCGACGACTTCGACGTCTATTGTGACGCTTTAATCCAAGGACTTGGGTGCGTTTTAATGCAAAGAGGTAAGGTCATCGCTTACGGGTCAAGGCAGTAAAAGTCTCACGAAAAGAAATACACAACGCACGATCTGGAGTTAGGAGTTGTCGTATTCGCCTTGAAATTTTGGAGACATTACCTATACGGTACCAAGTGCACGATATTTACCGATCATAAAAGCCTCCAGCATATAATGGAACAGAAGGAGCTCAACATGAGGCAGCGTAGGTGGGTCGAGCTGCTTAACGACTACGACTTGGCGATAAAGTATCATCCAGGAAAGGCCAATGTCGTGGCCGATGCACTGAGTAGGAAAGAACATGTTAAACCCAGAAGGGTTCGAGCTCTATAACTCACGATTCATGCAGGATTACCAGATAGAATCCGGGATGCCCAGAAGGAGGCCTTAAAGGAGGAAAACTACGAATCTGAATCCTTAAATGGCATTGATGGAACTCCGGAGGTTAAGTCGGATGGAATCCGTTACTACAAGGATCGTGTTTGGGTACCTTTACATGGAAACCTTCGAGAGCTGGTGATGGACGAGGCTCACAAGTCTCGATACTCGGTCCATCCCGGTTCGGAAAAAATGTACCAAGATCTGAAAGGACTCTATTGGTGGCCCAAAATGAAGACTGACATTGCAGAGTACATCAGTAAGTGTTTGACATGTTCAAAGGTCAAAGCAGAGCACCGAAGGCCACCAGGATTACTACAACAACCGACAATTCCCGAATGGAAATGGGAAGAAATCTCGATGGACTTCATCACAGGATTTCCCCGTACTCCCCGTGGTAACGACATGATTTGGGTGATCGTGGATAGGTTAACCAAATCTGCCCATTTCTTAGCCCTCAAAGAAAGTGACAAGACTGATAAACTGGCACAAATCTACATCAATGAGATCGTCAAGCTCCACGGAGTGCCCTTGTCTATTATCTCCGATCGAGACCCCAGATTCGCTTCACACTTTTGGAGATCACTACAATCAGCCTTAGGTACTCGTTTGGATATGAGTACCGTATACCATCCTCAATCAGACGGCCAAACCGAGCGCACAATCCAAACTCTCGAAGATATGCTCTGAGCGTGCGTAATGGATTTCGGAAAGAACTGGGAAACTCACTTGCCACTGGTCGAATTTTCTTACAACAACAGCTATCATACTAGTATTGGAGCCGCTCCCTTTGAGGCTCTCTACGGACGGAAGTGTAGATCACCGGTCTGCTGGGCCGAGGTCGGTGACAGCCAAGTCACTGGACCGGAACTAGTGTATGAAACGACGGAAAGAATCGTACAAATCAGAAACCGTATGAAAGCCGCAAGAGACCGTCAAAAGAGTTATACGATAAACATAGAAGGCCATTAGAATTTGAGGTCGGTGACCGGGTATTGTTGAAAGTCTCGTCGTGGAAGGGTGTTGTACATTTTGGAAAACGTGGGATGTTGAACCCCCGCTATATAGGACCCTTCCAGATAACAGAAAAGATTGGAACGGTGGCTTATCGTTTGGACTTGCCACCTGAGCTAGATGGGGTACACAACGTGTTTAACGTTTCAAACCTGAAGAAGTGCCTGGCTGATGACACATTGATAGTTCCACTGGAGGAACTTCACATTGACGAACAACTTCGGTTTATAGAACAACCTGTTGAGATAATGGGACGCGAGCAGAAAGCATTAAAAAGAAGCAAGATTCCAATTATCAAAGTCAGATGACATTCTAAGCATGGACCGGAGTTCACGTGTGAACGAGAAGACCAGATGAGGAAGAAATACCCCCATTTGTTCGATCAAGCCTCCACATCAACCCAAGGTACTAGCTAATTTTCGGGACGAAAATTCTTTAATATGGGGAGGCTGTGACAATTGCAACTTCCCAAGTTAATTTCCGTTAACTTTTTCCGTTAGTTCCGTTAGCGAACCCGAGACCCGTTATTTGAATGATTTCGTATTTAATTATGTTTACTTGTTAATTGACTTTAGTAACTTGTTTCGTGAACTCAATTCGTGACCTTATGTGTTAATTGTGAAAATTTGCATTTTTAGGCGAAACCGGGCTTCGTACGTAAATTCGAATTTTTATGTGTAAATGATATTTATACTTGTCCCGACTAAACTTTGCATGCTAAATGAGTTTAAAACAATTAGAAACATTTTCAGAATTTTTACTTCACAAACTTTTAGTTAAAAACCCACTTAAATGAGCTTTTATGCCTTATATGTTTAAAAGAAAACTTGAGGGACCAAATATGTAACTTTCAATTAAAGAAAATCTGCATTTTCTTCCTCCCCCCCCCCTCATTTCTCACGATTTTCATCAGCTCCATCTCTCCCTCTCTTCTTCACGTTCACACACACACACACACACACACACACACACACACACTTGCAAGTTTCGTGAAATCAAGCATCTAGGAGCAAGATTTGGAGTTTGGAAGCTCAATCAAGCTACAAGAACACTCAAGCCAGCTTCATCTTCTCCTCTTCTCCTCCTACTCGCGATTTCTTCTTCCAACTAGTAAGCCCTAACTTGTGAAATTCGAAATTTATAGGTTGCATGTATGTTTTTATGTGTTTATGTGCTAAATGGAGTGTTTGTATGCTCATGAAACTTGATTTAGTTTAAGTTATGATAACTATTGATTTAGGTCAGAATTTTTGAGAGTTCTAGATCTGGAAATTTGCCCCAAATTTATGCTCTATATGTTCTTGGGGTTAAGTGAGTGTTTGGTTATGAAATTTGGGTGGTTATGCTCTTGTATGCTAGTCCCATGTTCACATTTTGCTATGCTTTTGGTATGATCTTGTTCACTACATAAATTACATGTTATTATGGTTATAATTATGTTAGTAGGTGTTTAATTGTTCAAACATTAGCATAGAATTGAAATCCTAGACTTTTGCAAACTTAAGATTTTTGACAGCTTTGACCAGAATTTTTGGTCAACTTGCAGCAGTCATAACTTGCTCTATTTTTATCGAAATCAGTTGATTTTTTTTCCTAGTAAATTATTATGTCTTAGCTTCAAATGGACTACTCGCACACTTTCTAAAACCTCCGTTTGGTCACTCAAAACACTGCTGCAAGTTGGGTACTCAAAGCTGTCCAGTTTAGTAAAAAGTAGACTTTCCAATTTAGTTGGGCATGCTAATATTGTTTTATTGAAGAGTTTGTTAATTGTAAATGAGGTATATATATTAAGAGTAAGATCTGGAAGGTTTAGTGTTCAAACTCTAAGTTTTGGATGAGTTATGCAAGTTTTCGTTTTACTTTGACTAGTTTGCTAAATGCAGAAAATGCTAACTTCCAACGTGCATAACTTTCTCATTTCTTAACATTTTTACTTGATTCTTTTTATAAGAAGTCCTAAATGATGTGTAATATATGCCTGTAATATTAAGGACTTAATTCCAAGTGATGTGGATTTTAGCTATGTCACTAGATAGGTGCTTGAAGTTTGACTTTCTGTGTCAACTTTGACTTAAGTTGCAATTACTTGATTTGCTCCCAAATTGGGACTTGTATGTGCTTAGTATGACTTGTATGAATGCATGAAACTTGCTTGGGTGCTTATGTGTTATTAATAGTCCTAGTGACAACTTCTAATCCAGTTAGGCCATATTTACCCAATTAGGTCGATCTTGACCAACTTGTAGAACCAAGTGTCGCGTACCAGTGCACCCTAAGGTGAGTGTCACTTACTGTTATAGTTGCATCCGGTAAAGGATGGCAGCAACACGGTAAAGGTATTTCTTTACTTAAGTAGTTATCCACCATATATCACATGTTTCACTGAATTGCTTTTAATATCAAAAGTCCTTACTTTATCGGGCCATTAGTATAGAATAGCGAGGTAATGTTGAGTAGATCTACCGGGGATTGACACCCCCGCTCAGATGTGCACAGGATGCACCCTCCCGACTGGCAGTCGGACTGAGACCAATATTAGCCTACGACTACTGTGATCGGGAAAGACACGGGGAAGGCAAACTACATACGTTATGCATGTGATACATTGTCAGCTTTGGTTTCAAACGTTCACGTGAGCATAAGCATAGGCTAGCTACCTATTGATACGGATAATACTTGCAACTTGTATAATTTGATTACGAATTGTTTCTCCACTATTCGTATGCATTGTTGGTCTACATGGTGTTGTGTAGACTGTATTAGTGAACTTACCAGCCTTTAGCTGACGCTTGATTGATGGATACGTTTCAGGTCGTTAGGTGGATCACGGATGGCACGGATGGCGGGAGTACACTTGACTTGCAAACCTTTGGGGAATATGCATTTCGAACATTTGAACTTGTTATTTTGTCAGACTAAACATGTAATATGTTGATGTGCTTCCGCTGAACTATTTAACTAAGCTCTGCTTTATTTTGTAAAACGTGCCTTTAACTTTTGTAAATTTATTGTTATGGCTTGGTTGTAACTAAAGTCTTGGATCCTGGTCTGGTTTACACCCCACATGGTTATACTCCGTTAGTGGAATTTGGGGGTGTTACATATCAAACCCAATGTTGGCGTTTGAAGAAAGTTGAAACAACTTCCCATTTGGCGATAAGCTTGCGCTTGTTTAGAGAGATCATCAGAAATGATTAAAGTGTGTTATTCACGGTACATAAAATATTCAGCCAGAGCTGCTCCTGTATAAGGAGCGAGGTATTGTAATGTAGCAGGGGAATCCGCCATTTCGGCTACCACAATAGTATATTCCATCGCGCCCCTTTCCTGGAAAGTAGTCACTAGCCTCCCAGTCTTTCTGAAGAATTTTCTTGTTCTTGCAGCTATCATACCCATCTGCCATTTAATTTCAATCTCTTCCAGATCATCAGCAGATATTTGGTCAAGATCTTCTTGACAAATAGTCATGCTCTCAATGTTTCCTGACATTTGAGTGTTCATGCAGGCCAGGAAAGCATTACACAACTCTTGATCCAAGCTGGTGTTGTTGGTTGAAATTGGTGCTGACTGTTGAACCAAGTACCCAGAAGGTGGTTGTTGAACAACTGTTACATTGGAAGGCTGATGAGTTGCATGTGATGCAAATACTTCAGTTTGAATAGGAGCTGGTATAGGAGATGGAGCAATTACAGGCAGTGTTGAGCCAGAAGAATTGGAAAACTGATAACTCTCCTCACAGGCAGAGGCAGCAAAAGCAGCATTAGGAGCCGGAGAAGATGAGCTCCTTGAAGTCACATTACCCATGAGTGACTTACTAGTACGTTCAACTACTCTGAATTCGTAGTCTCGAACCTTGTTAATCAAGCAAAATATGTGAATGAAATTCTGGAAAAGTATAAGATGCAGGATTCCAGGCCCATCTCTACTCCCATGGCATCCCGGCCTCTACTGACAGCAGATGCAGATAGGGAATTCAGTGAGTGAATTCATGTATCGTTCAATGATCGGATCACTCATGTATTTGACAGCAAGCAGGCTAGATATCATGTTTGCGGTGTGTGTGTGTGTACCCTAAGAGTACTGATTTCCAATTATTTTCATTTACTGAAACCGATTATGGAGGTAGTGATCTTGACAGGAAATCTACAACTGGTGGGTGTCAATATTTGGGAGACAGACTCATCTCATGGCAGAGCAAGAAGCAGCATACCGTTTCCAAGTCAACTGCAGAAGCTGAATATGTGGCAGCATCAACTGCATGCTCACAGGTAGTATGGATTCAGAATCAGCTCACTGACTACAGTATGGAATTCCTTAATACTCCAATTGTTTGAGATAATGCTACTGCTCTGCAAATTGTCAAGAATCCTGTTCAAAATTCCAAAACAAAGCACATAGATATCAAGGTACATTTCATTCGTGACTGCTATGATAGGAAGTTGATTCAGCTCGAAAAAGTAAACTCCGATCAAAATGTTTCTGACCTTTTCACAAAACCCCTTCCTCGTCAAAATTTTGAAATGTGTGTTGAAGGCCTAAGGATGATTGCTTTCAAGGAATGATCTGATCAAAATGTTTGTACATAGTTTTGTTTTTTATACTTGCTTTGGTATAATTTTTAATTTCTTTTGGTTTTCATTTAAAAAAATGGGGGGGGTGTTTATATCTCATAAAAACAGGGGAAGAAGAGAAAATCTGAAAATTTGTTTGAGGTTTTTATGAAGTCTTTTGTGATTGTCTTGATTTGGTAGGAAGTGATATAAATGTCCAAGACAATTAGAGACTGATACGTGTAAAGCAGAAGTGAAAGACTGCTCAAAGATGATGTGTCGGTAAGCTCAACCAAAAAACTATGATCATCAATGTAAGTGCAGTAAACTTAAATTCTATATATGTTTAGTTTCCCATCCTAGTTTACATGGTTTAAAAAACTGAGTCCCAGCAAAAATGGGTTGAGAGTGGTAACTACCTAGTATTCGCTCTCTCACACGCCATGTTTCTGCTGTTATGACAACACCACAGAAAAAGAAAGAAAATAAAAAGAAAATAAAAAAAATATAATAATAATAAAATAATTATTTTGTTTGGTCTTCTTTGCGTGCTTACGCGGCCGACCTGGTCACCAACTGATGATTAATGAAATAAATGGCAGTAATAACAGTGTTGTATGGTTCCTCAAGTTGGGGGTTTGTGAATCCTCAATAAACGAGGTTGGGTAGGTTTTGCTATGTATAATTGGGTGTGGGGACGGTCAAACATGACGGTAATATTGTACCATAATCAAGCACTTTAAAATGACTGAATGTGAGTTTAAGTGGTCAAATATACTGGCAATCGTCTAGAGCGTCGAGTAATGGAAGCTAAAAAGGGTTCCTTAGTCAAAGATAAGTCTGGTATGATCCATGAAAATCATCAGCTTCAAGGCAAGTAAATATTTAATTTCTGTATTAGGTAATCTTTACTTTGTTTTTAAGTTCTTATCTATTCTTAAGTTTCTGACTGATTAAAAATTTTATTTTTGTTATTATTTTTTTTTTGTTATTATTTGATGATCATGATTAGGTTCTCAGGGTATGAGTCTGAGGGGAAGTTTTGTAGTTCTCAAAAAGTTCAAAAAAATTAACATTTGTTCAAGTGATTTATTGTTTAAATGAAGTTGGGCACATTTGAAATATTTTGAAAACTTGAAGGAGGATTTATAGAATTCTTTCTTAACAAATACCCTCAAACTCTCTCATTTAGATCCACCCCCCTTTCTCAGTGTTTACGATCCCTTTCCCCTTTCTCTCTGTGTTTATGATTCCGACATCGTGAAACCCTAACCGCCGCTATCTTCACCGAAAAACCAAAATCCGACCACTTTAGACCAATCTCTGTTGAAACCGAGTGCAAAATCATCTTCGGCTTCACATTCCGATCATAAAACACCCATCTATCAACCCGTTCCTCTTTGATTCTTCGGAATTCTGACAGTTTTTTTTTGTTTGTTCTCTTCTCTCGGTTTCTCCTTTTCTTTTTCTTCAAATTTCTCATCGATTACTCAAGATTGGAAACTGATTTTGTGTTTGCTGTAGTTAAAAGGTAGTATTAGATGTTCCTTTTGCACCATTGTTGGTTTCTAATGTGTTTATGAAGCTTTGTAGGTTCATCAATGGCGGATAAGCGTGTTTACGATCGTCGAGATGAAGAAGACGACCCTTCAATGTTCACGATGATGTTTACGATCAGATGATGTTTACGATCGGACGGTGTTTACGATTCCGTGTGTTTACGACCTAATATTGTTTACGATTGGCCCATATGGTTTACGACTGGACCTTAATTTGAATTTCACTTGACCTAATCGTAAACCCAAATTCGAATAGTAAACCTGTTAAGATCTTAACTTAAAATCATAAACGGTCAGATTATCATAAAATAGTTTTAAAATTTCAATTGAAAGATTAGAACCTAATAGAGTGATGTGATTAAATCTGATGCACATGTCTCGATTTCTCAGATGGCAGAAGAGATTCACTTTGAAAGAGACCACTGCATACCTGCTTATCTGGATAACCCTCCAGAGAAAAACATGCAGTTGCTTATCTAGATAACCCTCCAGAGAACTTCCAGGGTAAACGCTGATAAAACCAGGATCACTACAACTGTTCAAAACCACCGAATTGAGATCCTTGAAGAAGATATTCGCCATGGGTTGAATATTAATGATAGAGCAGAAGATAAAATGGAATATTCTAAGAATGAAGTGTTAGAGGGTGCGCGTCTTTTGGGGTATGAAGGAAAATTGTCGCACCCCCAAAATACCACTAACGGAGTTTATACCGTTAAGGGGTGCGACTAGACCAGGATCCACAACCATAGTTACAAATACTAAACGAATCAGGGTTAGTTCAAACACAAATTATAAATCAAAGTCTTAAATTACATACGCAGCGGAAAATTTAATCGTCCTTAGCACTAACCACGTGCTTTACATAAATGTTGTTTTAAATTCCCAATTTAGTTTAAATAAAAGTAAACATCTTCTGTGCCATGCCAACCTCCAGCGGATACTCCTTAGCGATCTGCAAAAGTTTAAACCACGCAAGTGTCAACCTAACGGTTGGTGAGTTCACAGTGGGCTTGTCATGCATTGGCCCGGTCTCATAATCATAATTCGAGTCAAGGTATACTTACAAGTTATTTATTTGTGAAAAGCAATGCTCGTAATTAATTCTTAGTTTATAAATGGTTTGTCCGTGACCACGTCATCGGGTATGTACTAGTTCCGTAAAGTTAAAGGACTCAACCGATATCGCGGGTAGCTAATCCGTTGTTCCATGCTCTAAGGAAGTTTGTACCAAAGCTGACTTATTTTGTGGGGGCCGAGCCATCCCGTAAAGTGCGGACATAGTCATCGCGGTTTTTGCCTCCCCCGTGCCCTCCCCGGGACTACGGTCAAATAGGCTGATATTGTTCCTCCATGCACTCCCCGTGCCACGGGGCGGAGTTTGTCAAACTCCAGTAGATCTACCCAACATCCCCTCGCTTTCACAAATTAATGGTACAATTTAAGTTGAGGACTTTTAAGTTATAAGGCATCCTTAGAAAACATGTGATATCATGTGGTTCAGACTTTAACCTACACTAGCCATATTAAAACGTTTTCAGTTTTGCTTTCAAAAATAGTTTGTTCAGAGTTCACAAGTGTTTCCCATAAAACACTTCAGTTCATCAAGTGGGTGCCGAGCATCCCGAGTTCTCAAGTTTATCAGTGAGGTGCCTAGCACTCTCGAGTTTATCAGCATTGTTCTTCGTTAAGTTATTCGGTGTGGCCCAAACAGGCTCACGGTAAACGGGTTAGTGACACTCACCTTTGGTTGCACTGCTACACTTCAAGTAATCCAAATATTGTTGTTTAACGAAGACCTAGAACACGTTTAGGTCTTAAGTATTAGTTTCGTGTCTAAACTTTACTTAACGTCACTATGGCCCATAACATAGCACGTTGCAACTATGACTCGACATACCGACACACGACACCAATGGTTGATCATAAACAAGGGTTCATATAAATCAGATATCAAACATGTTTCATCATGGCATAATCATGTAAGTCATGGCATAATACTTAAGCAAGTTTCACAAGTTTGGTTTTTAGATCAGGACTTAGTTTCGCTAGCATAGTTTCGCTAGGCAGTTTCGCTAGGTGCACGGGCAGCACTTTCGCTAGGCAATGCCCGGTGACACAGTTTCGCTAGGCTAGTTTCGCCCGAAACTGCTGACGCAGTTTCGCTAGCCTAGTTTCGCAGGGAAACTGGTTTGAACTTTCGTTCAAGTATTTCGCTCGGTAGATTCGCTCGAGCTGGTCTGGTCAGGTTACCCGGCGACACTATAGTTTCGCTGGTCAGTGTCGCTGGAAGGAGATATAATTTCGCTACTTAGTTTCGCCCAGAGAACACACAGTTTCGCTGGTCGCGAAGAACATACGGATTTGCCTAAAAATCAACCTAACAGCTTCTGATCATACATGCAATTCATTATCTAGCATCCATAGGCATTTACTAACATAAATCAAGCAACTTTAACACGTTTAACATGCATTTAGTCATCAAATCACCCAAAAGCACATTTTAACCTAAAATGACCTAATCTAGCATAAATCATCATCATGGTATGTTTTTACACGTAAAGTTTCTGACTTTATGGTAGATCTAGCATCCTAAAGCAACATATTAAGAGATCAAGCAGTTACATGAAGATTTGAGCATGCTTTAAGAAGAAAACATATAGAAAAGCTTAAAACATAGTTTTTGGGACTCACGGATGATTCTAGAATCGATGAATGAGATGAGATGATGGTCTAGAGGCTAAGATCTTGGTCTCTTGATGGTATTCTCGGCTGACCAGGTTCCAGAGAAGTGTATGTGTGTGTTGATTGTGAAATGAGGCAAATGAGGCTACTTAGGGTTTATTAAGTTTATTTATATCAGAGGCTAGTTTCGCTGGCAGTTTCGCTGGCCAGGCAAAACTAGCTCTGGTCTCGGGTACTTTGATCAGTCTAGCCTGCTACCGGGCGAATCTGTAGTTTCGCTCGGTAGTTTCGCTGACTACCAAATTTAGGCAATTTTCACATAATCAAGTATTTACAATTAATCATGCTATTCTCAATAATAAGTCATGTATTTAAATCACATTACACATAAAGACAATTAATGATGAGCACATAACACATATGGGCGGGTTTGGTGATCAACCAAAGGTCGTGGGCGTATTCGGCCTAGTTAAGCATTAGTTACTAGTTTAACACTTATAACGTAACTAACGGGTTTGTCTAACGGAAGTTAACCTTGAAATTCTCGGGTGTCACAAAAATTCCCACCAATCTTCAAGAAACTATTGCCACATTACTGGAGGTGTTTGGCACACTACTTACAGAAATCATTTTTGGGAAAAAGAACAAGCTTTGATCAACTGAACAAGGTGCATTGT
>JBCNJP010000013.1:21324985-21362814 GCA_039602395.1 Deinandra increscens subsp. villosa | reverse complement strand
CTTGCTAAGATTTCACTTGGAGTTTTTGTAAGTGATGAGAAATATTTGGATTTGGGCTCCCAAGCCTTTTTATAACCTACGTAATTACCCTCCCCCCTACGGTCATAGGGTTGAGATCTATATTTTTTCCAAGATTGATTTCTTGTTGGTGCAACAGAGACACTTGCATTTGTATTTCGGAAACTACCACTTTTTTGAGATGGTTTCTGGGTATTAACACCCTGAATGTTTCTGGAAGCGCTTCTTCACTTTACATAGGTCCTAACACGATCCATAAGTGATGATATATTATAGGTGTCGGATGTGATACACATCCGAAACCACCAAGATTAAGTCCCTTTCTGTCTTAAAGCTGTTTCAGAACAGGAACGGAAAGGCTCAGTTGGAGGATGGTACTTAAAGGCTGGCACTTGCGGAGCAAGTGACGGATGTGCTTAACCGGAAGAGCGAGAGCTGAAGGTTCCTATAAATAGGGCGTTTTAGGACAGAATAGGGGATTGCATTTTCTTACACCTTTACTATGTGTAATCGCATGTGACATTTCTAATAAAGTTCTCTCTACTTTTCCAATTGATTTTCTTGTTCTTATTTTAAACTTCGATCTTCATTTAGCTTGTTACAACATTACAATCCGAGGAATATTTGTTTCTTCAGTGGCGCCATCCGTGTGTGGACTAATTCCTGTTGTTACAGTCTAGATGGAGATTCCGAAAGAAAATTTGTTTCTTCACTTTACATAGGTCCTAACACGATCCATAAGCACCTCCATTGTCTGAGGTAAATCTTCGTGCATTTTTTTCAACCAGGTGTGTATGTCGAACACCATGGCAAAAATCAGATATACGTAATTGATCCTGTGCACCAGATATTTTCATGGTCTCATTGTTAAAACGCATAACAAAGCTTTCAAGGCTTTCATCATTCCTTCTTCCGATGTTATGCACTTCCGTCACCTCCTTTGTGCATTTCCGTTGTTGGCTAATTTTCCTTAGGAATTTCGTCCTTAGATCTTCAAAGCCGCTTATTTGCGCATTTGGAAGTGCATCGAACCATACTCTTGCAGGTCCGGTAAAGGTCTGTACCAACATGTGGCACCATATTTCTTCTGACCATCGTTCAGGATCTGTTAGTCCACCATACTTTTTTATGGAAGTTGGCATTTTCAGCTTTGCTGGGAATTTAGCATTTCCGATCAAATCTTGAAACTTAGAATGCTCTTGCATTGAAGCAGGAAAGTAAGGGACAAATACATCCTTGGTTCCTAATATCATAAAATCCATAGGTCAGAATAAGATCAATGCCTTTTTTGAGAAATAAGGTCTTAACATTGTAATTCAACCAGAATAAGTATAGCTCATTCAGAATTGATCACATCCGCCTCTTATATGAGGTCTTTTATGGTGATACTTCCGACGCAAGTGTAATTTGTTCGGAAGTGCTCACATAGTATTTACTTCTCAAGAGATCTCATTATGTCACTTCCGATGTGTGTACGTTCTACTTGGAAGTCTTCATTACTATTATAATCACTTCCGATGCGCGTACGTCTTACTCGGAAGTCTTCAATTTAGTATCCATTTTTAAAAGATCATATCGATACCACTTCCAATGTATGTGTGTCTTTCTCGGAAGTGTATATCCGTATCTTTCTTCAAAATGATCCCATACATAAGCACCATAGGGTACTTTCTCTCTTCTTTTTTTTTTTTTTTTACAACAACTCAGCATGTGAGTGTGCTTTTGAAGTATCAAAGATCCAAATTTGAATAAATTTTTTCCCGCCTTAATTGTTGTCCTTAGAAATTTTCCAGATTTTATAAGCAATCTTCATAGGATCATCTTTGAATCTTCAAATCTTCATCCGGTATTCATTAAAATGAATTTCCAGATTTCACGTTTCATCAAACAATCCTCGGTCGTTTATCCATTCATAAGGATTTTGCATAATCATTAAGTCATTATCATATCATAGAGATTAAAATTCGTCAAATTATCAAATCAATAATTGATAATTAATTATTGAATTTATCAAATCCAAATTAGTTTTATCGATCCAAAATATGTTTATCAGTCCGGTGTTTTCAAAAACGAATTCCTTCATGTATTCAAAATTTTAAATCGATACCTGATGATTTTATCCGTTTGACAGTTGCATGATCTTCATTTAGAAGATCATCTAGATCCTTTTGATCATCAGTTTTCCCAGAATCCTTTTCCGGAGTAAATTTTAGAGTTGCGCGGACTTCCTGCAACCATTGCTCACGTTTTTCTTTATCCTGTAACTGCTTCAAAATCTGCAAATTTCTCATTAGAAAATCACGATCAAAGCCTCGTAAGGCCACTAAAGCATCATTCGGATCCACATTATCATCAGCATCATCATGATCTGAATACGGATTATCATCAAATTGATTCAGTAATGGAAACACCGAAGCTTTCTCACTAATTTTTCCAGCTGATCCTTTCGAGCTGTGAATGTTTTTCGGTGATTCTCCTAGATCAACAATTGACTTCTTCTTCACTGACTTATCCGATTGCTTTTCCATTTTTTGCCAATTCCCGAGAATACGGATGGCGCCAATTGATGAACCACAAAATCACACCGTATGTAGATATGAGATTATAATTAAACTAGGAATAAGCTAATTAACGAAGAATCATGGATAAATTGATCATTTTATTGATATTGCAATGTATGAGTATAATTGAAGAAAACACACAGTAAACGTGAATCTTCCGGAGCTAAAAGTTACATTGTGAATGAGCAAATGAACTATTTATAGAGTTACTAGAGTCGCATCTTCACAGATTGATTGGATGCACTTGCGTCTTGTCCATCCGCAACTGCATCACTTCCGACTTGTTCCCTATATGATACTTGTTCTTGAGGTCTTTATTATCGGAAATATAGCTGTTAGGCCATTTGCATATCCGATCTTGACCTATCCTCATCAGGTGGCATGAAGAACAAACCAGCATCCTGGCTGAGTGTAGCCATGAATGTCTGAAACATCATTATCGTATCCCCCATAGCCTGCAATGCGTATCTCGAACATCTCCATAGTCAGCATCGTGGTAGTGGTCGAGTTAGAAATGTCTGTAAGGTTTGCGTGTAGGGAGTCCATAGCAAAACCGGTAGCAATGGCATGATCCTCGATGGACGTCAGTTGTGTCTCCAGAGTATGAATGGTGTGATAAGACAACAATGAACGAAGCTCAACAATAACACGGCGAATGGCATCATCATGCCCATATAAACGAGACTAGATGGAAAGGAGGTCAGGCAGAAGGACAGGAACACCATCATAGATGGGAGCAGTGCGTGCAGCAGCTGAGGCAGATGACTCTCCTATCTCATGAACGGATGAAACAAAAGGTGGCTCCGGGATGGATGGAATAAATGGTGGCTCAGGAGCGCACTGCCTTTTTGGGGCAGGCTCATCAACAGGAGTAGTAGTCATAGGACGAGTGCGGATCACAGATTTCCTAGGCGTATGTTTTAACCTATGACCACCTGGAGCAAGACAGTAAAGGCGATATGACGGTGAAGGGATAGAAGACGAAGGGTCAAGGACATGTGTAGGAGGGTGAGACACATGAGGGTCAGGAATAGAGACAATGGGGTCAGGAATGGACATCACTGCCACAAGAAGGTAGAATGTAGCGGGAATAGTCTCCTCAGGCTCATCCTCGTAGAACTCGTCATCTGACGTAATCGGATCCCAGTTATCCTTCGTAGTGTCAGCCTGAGTCGAATGGTCGGGGAAAGGTGCAGTCTCTAGGACTAGTGAAGAAGGTGTATACTCCGGTGATCGTGGTGCCTGCTCAGGAGAAGATGGAGTGTAGTCCGGCTCTGGCTCAGAGTCAGATGGTATCACAATGGTCTCCTTGTTTGCCATGCTGTGATAATTCCAAGTTATAACAATGATATATATAATACTTATATTAGGAGAATCAACTAAAAGAAATCACATTGGTTTACACGTTGGCACACATACAAGGCAATGCATGAATGCACACACACACAAATGAATGATGCAGAGCTTCGGTCGTAGACTAGGTGAAGTCCGATGCATCCTAATTCACTATAACCATGGCTCTGATACCACGTCTGTCACACCCCGGGAAATGACTAAATGTGGGCATGTGACTGATTTGGCATCATGGTCATGGTTACGAATAATTGACATCTAAATGAATATTTAATTAACCATTTGTCTTTCGAAAATATAAGTCTCAAACATTTATTTAAATATTTAAAACCATGGCAGTGGAAATAAAGTAGTGGTTACATGATAAAGTTTCCAAAAGACAACGACATGAGATATATAAACATAACTACCCTAAGGCGTAATGTGTCTAAATATCCAAAATGAAATGCAAGAACACACGACAGGCAGACCATAATATGACAAGCAGGATCGGAGCAGAAAAACATGGAGTTGCAGTCTCTAATCACCTGAGAATTCAAGAATTTAAAAAGTCAACAGAATTGTTGGTGAGTTCACAAGTTTTATGACACTAGAACTGTTGGAATTTATGCTTGAAAATGTTTAGCATGTCAGAATATTAGTTTATTTGACACTGTTGTTGTAAAGATTAATCATGAACCTTGAATTCAAAACTAACTGTTTACTCACTCCTGATGTTCTTCCCCAAGAACACCGAATGACCAGAATAACAAATGTACCCCTTGACTATAACCATGGAGTCATGACTGGAGCGACCAAGTCAGGGCAGGGTCGTCAACCCAAAATAGATCTACTCACAAGCTATTGTTTCGAATGAACTAATTGAACTCAATTAATAGTGGGGCTTAGGCATATAACATGAATCAACATGAATACACAGATTGGGGATATGAAAAGAACATAAATTCAATACTTCTTACAGTTATCATAATATCTGACAAAAATGAAATTGAAAAGCAATCATTGAATTCTCCCCCCAAGTTAGAAAACAGAAATGTAAAAGGGGCCATGAAGACTCACTCGTTTGAATATGGACTGACAGGTGTGATTGGTTGAACTTAGCCTAGCAAACGTCTACAAGATAATGTTATGACGTATTAGGGTTTGGCTATCTTGAGTTAGTGAATATGTCACTCAATGTTCAAGGTTAAGTCTCGACTGCTATTGCCCGATGACAGTGATGGAAATCCTAGGATATTATTTGTCACACCCCCAAAAATCCCACGCGCGTTAACGCGCCACAGGGAGCGTGACAAACCAGGATCTCCGTCCATTAGTTACACCAAACGACCAGTAATTAATAAAAACATTTCATATTTCATTAAAATATAAATTCAGAGTGTTACAATTGCGGAAGCGTAAATACAATTAAATTATTTATGTAAAAACATCGTCACCCAAGGTGACATGGCTTATTCAAAGACACTGAAAGGGTTTCAAAGTCTCATGCATGCGTACTCGTGATACTCGAACATCAGCAACCTGAGAAATAACATGCTAAAAAGTGTCAACACAAAGGTTGGTGAGTTCACAGGTTTATCAGTTCAAAAACAGTTCAAAGTAATTCATCTGTTCGAAGCAGATCAAGTTCAATATAGCTCAACTGTTCAAGACGATTCAAGTTCAGTTCAAGGTTGACTGTTCAACAACAGTTCAAGTTCATGTTCAAGTTCAGTTTAAAAATCCAGATAATATATCAATAGCTAGCTAGGCTATTTTCAAGAAATCAGTGCACGTTTGACTAGATAAACTAACTATCCAGTTACTGAAGCTCGACAAGTTCAATTGTGCCTCGTTAATACTAAGAAGTATATAACACCCGTTCGATGTCCAATCGAGTCAGGGCGAATGACCCGGGTGGGGCTTGTCAGGCCCAGTAGATCTACCAAATAAGTTCCCGCTGATGTCACACTGACAGTAACTCTAAAGTGAGGACTTTATCATAAGTGTGCCACTATCATTCAGGTGATATAATTATCTAACAGTTCAAGTGTTTGCATGTTAATCTCCCCCAACAGGATTAAAATAGGTAAAAAGGGGCCGTGAAACTCACCTTAGGTTGCACAGCAAAGTTTCCAGACAAACAGTTAAGTCAAGTAGCAAATACGAGTCTTGTGCAAGCAATCGATCACCTAACGAGCATAAATGTATAAGTGTGTGTTCTATAAACTATCAAGTATAATATAAAGGACAAAAACGAATAATCGTGGAGTCGAAAACAAGTCGAGGATGACACGTGTGCCAAACCCGAGCGATTATCGAAATAACGCGAGAAAATACAATATGTATTAATATTATATATTTTCCAAGTTCGAATATTCTAAGAATAAATAAATGTATATATATATATATATAAGTGTCCTCCGTGTTTTTTTTATTAAACGACACAAATTTTATGACGCGCAGAAATGCGCGTCATCTACGCTTAGAACTTTTTGAAATACGACAGATTTTTAATGACATCCATTTTTGCGCGTCATAAAATATGTGTGCATCATCGTTCGCGCGTCAAGGAAGGCCCTGTTTCTAGTAGTGCAACATTTAATACGGTTTAATTACGCTCAGTTAATGTCAGAAAATGACCTGAAAATATGTATTGTCACAGTATCCCCTTGTTGAAGAATTTTCGTCCTCGAAAATTGCGTAACGCGGTAAAGTTAATGAGCTAGACACAAAGAAAAAGAAAAGAAAAATTCTAAGTCGTCACATCATCCCCTTGTTGAAGGAATTTCGTCCCGAAATTTAAATTAGTGGCAATTGTTTGAAGAGTTGAATTGATGGTAACGTATCGAAAGAATCCAGGGTTCCTACTCCAAAAGGAGTCAAGAATGTTATGATCAAGAATATTTGCCCGATGTTGAGGAGATGTTAAAAGTTTAGTGGATTTCAAAAGAAATTCGAATAGAAAATGATTTCCCTATCAGGCGTTCTCTTACAAGAAGAGTTGAACAAATGTAATACAGGAATCGTGTCGTGTTGCCAGGCCAAACAGAGTGACACTATAACATAAGTATCTGAAATCAAAATTTCAATACGAAGACGAATCATGATACGTCCGAGTAGTTTCCAGCTATTTTACCCAATGATGGGAGTGAGGTTTCCACGTCGTGTCTCGTTTTCAGTTAAGAAATTTGCATCCGTCAATAACCCGGGTGAATCAAAAAGAAGGAAAATTTGAGTATATGAGAAAATTGTGTGTGCATCAAGTCAATCAGTGTTTAATAAACCCATTGTCTAACAAAAACGTAAACGTCTGATCTTACCTACCAATTGGCAATTAGCATAGAATTACACAAGACTGATCAAGTTAACATGAGGACCCATTGATTGATTTAGTACCATTTGGAGTTATGACCAATTAAGTTTCACCCGATTCATAATAACATCGAAATTCATATTTCATGCACTAATGGTTCAGATAGCATACAAGTCTCTACGAAGGTTTCTTTTAAAGGTTGAGGTGGTCAACGTGTACTAGCGTGCCATATCATGAAGGCTTTACCATACAACGCATACAATTGTCCTAACATCTGATATACTATCATACAATACTAGCATGGCATATCTCAAGCATATAAGTTCATAAACTAATCAACACAACTCATACGGTGCGAGGTTGACGGGGAAACTTTACACTCAGTCAAGTTAATACATTCACAACATGTCATTTTCTAGTTCTAACACGTTTCGTACACATAACTAATCATGTAATTCTACACAACTTATGTTTAAACCAGCACTTCAATAATTAATCAGTTTTCTATAACCTAAACATAGGATTAGATTCCCAAATTTAACATGCATAAACACATATGTTTCATAAACATTTCTCATGATAAGATCAAAAGCAAACAAACTATTTATCATGGTTAAAATTGTTTAACAGTTGCTCACAGAGACTGAGGTTCAAAGAGAAATCCAATCAAGAGCCCATGGCCATTTAAAAAGGTAACACGTGGCAGTTTGTTCTAGAAGAGAATTACTCAATTTTGTTAAGAGTTATACACGTAACCATGTAAACGATTTGGTTCATATGTACACTGGGCTTCAACATCATACAACATATCATCATATATAGTGGTAAGGATCCAAAAATAAGGGCGAAAGTTTAACAAAACGAAAGTGTAAACTATAAGGTACCGAATATCCAAAAGGTACTGTGTAGGGTTACGCATGGCATCAAGCATGAGAATAGAAAACCGAGGAAAAGCGCCAACGACTTAGTTGATGAATTCGAGTAAGCGATGGGATAACAAGCTTATGATAGTCGTAACTACACATTCCAAAATGACATGTGAGTTTAAGCTGGCACTGGTGAAGATACCAGCAGGGAGGATACAAATAACGTAATGGATAGTATAAATTTCAGAGATAAACATATAGTGCGCTTGAAAGGATTTGGTAAAGAGTTCGCGTAAATAGATCGGAATGAACGTGTCAACGGTTATATAATCCAATAGTGTAACGTCTCATTATAGAAATCTTCATTGTTTAAGCTCACCAGTGTGCCTAATCTCCTTGGTGTTCTTGCGCTTCATGCGTCATGCTTCCTTTCTTGTCAAGACATTGCTTCAAATGGTCTTCAAAAGTAAGATAAAGTATGAAAGTGTTGTAAAAGGGTGTCTGCGAAACACAAACATCAGGATGTTCAAAAGTGGATCTGGCTTGGGTTGCCTGTAACATTTGCAATTATCCGATTGAGAGGTCCGACCCATTTTGAGAATTCACGATTTACCGTTTTGTAAATTATTGAGAACCGGGAGAATTTTCGGGTGTTTACACCCCAACTAATGAATCTAAATAATTTATAATCGATTTTCAAAAACCGGATACTTAATTTCAATCAATTGGAACCAAATTGGGTGTCTCGAATTGAAAATAAAGCAATTTCGGGTTTTTTTACGCAATTTCGGTACGCGATCCGTCGTTTACCGGGAACCTCGTAATTGGTCACCATATATCAAATTAAACATTTTTAAGTGTCTAATAATCAATTATTATGTCATGAGTCATCACACACTTGATTGAGTCGCGAATCGTTGGTGAATTGCCCAAAATCGATACGTATGTCAAAACCGACAAAAAAACGTGTTATGTTTGATTGATTGTTGATAGTAATTCAATATATGACATGTTTATATTCAATTTTATTGGCTTGGATGTGGTTTTTATGATGGGAAATGAAAAATGGAGAAAAACAAAAAAAACGGGACTCAAAAACGATGAAAAACGAAGAAACTGGAGCGAAAACGGTGAAACTAGTAAGACCCTTGATTCGGGTGTGCTCCAAGCGTATGGCTTAGAGCCACACCACTTCCAAGCGGTACGCTTGGACCTCTTTTTCCGGAAAAAACCCTAAATTTAAGCTCATTATGTTCCCATAGCCTCCCATTTCCCCCCAAATCACTCCCAAACGGCCATGAACGGTTGAAACCCTTGGAGATCACCAACTTTGAAGGTTTAAGGCCCAAGATCAAGACTTTATCACTTAGGATCAAGCTAGAATCATCCCTTTCGGTATGTGATCTTCAAACTTTGTTGTTGCAACTTGAATCTTCTCTTTTACCCTCATCAAGATCTGAACTTTATGTGACTTTTGGCATGAATCCATGTTGTATTTGATAGATCTAGGTTTAATATGAGTAAAGGTGTCACCTTTTTGCACGATTTTGCCATTTCACTTGAATCCATGATGAGATCTCTATAGATCTAGGTTTTTCAAGCAAATTGATGTATGGACCTTCATGAAAGTTGTGATTTTGATTATGGATCTGAGATTAGAACTTGATGAATCATTGATATGATATAGATCTAGGGTGTTATTTGATAAAGATTGGATTTTCATGTGTCAAAATGACTAGATCTATGGAAAGCATGACATTTAGGGTTAGATCTAGAGATTTTCTCACCAAGATTTCATTTTTACGTTTCAAATGGACTTGAACTATCTCATGAATGTTGTTTAGGACCAGATCCATGTATTATGATCATCAAGGTTGGGTTTTATGTGTTAAAATAACTAGATATCAATATGTGTGTCATCTAGGGTTAGAATTGTGTGTCATAAACTTCAAAAATGACATTTTTACCTCCTAACATGTTTAGATCTATAATATTCTTGGCATGTGAAGTTAGATCTGTATGTAAGACTATCAAATCATGAACTATATGTGTTTAAATGTTAAGATCCACCCATGCATGCTTAGAAGGGTTTGTTTTGTGATCGAAAGTTGAGTATCATGCTAGATTTGACTAGATTCATGCAAGATTTGGCTAGGTTCATGCTAGATTCAAATAGACCTATAAAAATCCATGGTAGATTATGTTGACCTGAGCTTGTATGTTAAAATTTGATTTACCTAGATTAATTACCATGAAAGGTGACCATGATGACTTATGTTTGACCATGTTGACTTATGTTTGACCATGATCACCTATGTTTGACCATGACAACCTCTGTTTGACCATGTTGACCTATGTTTGACCATGTTTGACTTTCATATAAATAGTCAAATTAGGACCCTTTGACCTTACCCTTAGTTTAGGATTGGTCCCTTATCGTACGTATCACCTCACCGAACCACCAACGAGTCGTCGAGTCGGTTGTGTCGTGAAGTTAATCTATTTAATCATTTAAATTAATTATTGATTTATTCTTCCTTTTATCTCGCTAGTCGTCAAGATTATCATTGAGTCTATCCTTCCTCATTTCGTGGTGTCTTTCCTCTCAAATTGTGTCTCCGTATCAGGTGAGTATTCATATCCCCTTTTCCCTTTTTAAACTTTGGGGTGCAACATGTGTTATACAAAATCTCTAAAGTCTATATATTCAAACTATTATGCGATATCATGTATGCTATGTGTGAATTCTATTATGTGATACTTGGTTGGATTCTATGTGTGGATATTCGCTAATCGCTAATCGCTAATCGCTAATCGCTTGTGTACCATTAACCATCGAGCCGTGGCAACAATGATAGATCTATTGGTTGACAACCCACTCGGCATGCTTCGCGTGTAGCGCCGGGTGATTGCTCCCTTACTTGTCTAGGGTTGGTGCACATCACTTATGACCTTGTTTACATGATTGAATGAAACTCTAGTCTCATGAATCGCTTATTTTTAAACTATGAAATGCTTACAAACCTATGTTTACTCACCAACTATTCGTAGTTGACCTTTATTTTATACATGTTGCAGGATTTGCTGTTAGATGATGACTTCTTGCTGTTGACACTATAGGATCGCATGTGGACCTAGTGTGACCTAATTAATTAAGTTTATTTGATTCATTGTTGTTTATTTTCATCATGTATTGTATTGATTACTTATGTTTAATGAAATGGGTTGATTAAGAATATCGCAACATTTAAATAGTGTTGTGTGCATCTGGACAATCATCGCGCCCCGACGTTTTCCGCCGTTGGTCGGGGTGTGACAGATTGGTATCAGAGCCACGGCTATAGGGATCTAGGTTATTAGAACCGGCTTGACCTAGACTTAAGCCTTAGGTGTCCTGCATGAGTGCCTCATGCATAGCATGCCTATATGATTTATATGTCCTATATTTGCTTCTTAATCATGCCCGTTAAACTGCTGCCTCTATCGATTAGCACGCACCTGTACACAAATCACTTGAGGCTTCCTAGCCTCTTTCCTTAGAAATGGTGCCTTACGTACCATTTAGGATGATGGTTTTCGATTTTATGATCTCGTCAGACACGGGGCCTTAGTGATTGACATGTAGTAACTGTAAGGGTGGAAGCACCGGTAGTTGGGGTCTCTAACTGGAAAAGCGTTGCGTACAAATTTGAATTGACGGATCCGGACGCTTACCTGGGATGCCCCGATGAGAGTGCTGAAACCTATTAGGCCAAAGCATGTCGAACGCTAGGATCTTACTCTGATTTGTCGCGGTTGTAGTTTCCCACTCGGGAAATGAGGGCCATTCCGTATGTTTTTCAAAATATCATTCGATTTCGTGTTTTACGCGGGTATGTAAAATTTTCAATAACCTATGATAATCTGAGTCACACTATCTCACTATCACACACTTAACCTTTTATGACCTAAATGGATTTCGATCTAATTACTCGTTTTATATATTGATGGGTTTATGGTTTTCTCTTATGATTCTCGATATTCTATGATTTATCTATTCAGCTGTCTCATTATTTTAAATCGGTCACTCACCCTGATGTACCCATTGCCTCATGATTGATTCTTACTCTTTCTTTGCTTGAATCGTTGTATTATTCTCCGCAACCGTCTAGTGGCTCGAGTGGTTGTACGTCATGTGACGGTTGTTCTCCCTGATTTAATCTAACAAAGCTCTCCACGTCAATGCTATTACCTCAGAACTCGCATGTCCTTCCAAACGCCATAAGGCGTGCAATTCTTCTAAGTACAAGGACTCTGGAAACCCTACTGATCCAACGCAAGGAAACTCAGGTGTTGGGTCTTCATCTACCAGAGTCAGCAAAGAAGAAGTGGAAGGCTAACCTATACCAGGGCAACAACTAATGTTGCTCCATTTGATGTTGCTATTCCCCCACACCTCTCGTTGTTCAAAGTATCCCCTTTGCGCCGAAAGCTAAGAAGCCCTACTTGGGACTAAATCCTTTATGCAATCGGTGCAACCATCATTACCCTACCCACCTTCCATGTTGGCAACGCACAAAATTGTGACCTTCTCGGTCATCATAAGGGCATCTGCCACTGATCCATCTATCTCAGGGGCACTAGTCACCAGCCAACTCAAGATCGGTCTCAAATGTTTCAACCTATGGTGCCCTTGCCTACTCAAGCCTTTGTTGATATTGCTTTGGTGCCCCTGATCGTACTCCTCTGGCGCATCCACTGTTAGCTACCGTAAACGTTGCCATCAACGACAATGCTATCCGTGGACCTCATGCTGGATCTTCCCGCTCGGATGTTATTTGATGAGTCTTATGTTGTTGCCTTGTAATCATTTGAAGTCGTTGACTACCTATGTAGTGACTTCCTTTATTCTGATATTGTTTGAAACTTTATTATTCTATTCCCTTACGCATTTATGTACTTGATTATGTGTTGTCTCGTTTGAGTTTCAGAATCTTTTATCCCTTATATGATCATTATCGTTATGTGTACGTTGAGTAAATTCTCGTTGATGGGTTCGCGAGTTTACAGGTTGCGTGGTTACGGGATTACGCGTATACATGCAGACAAGCGGGCACATAAGCGGGTTGTGAACCTACGCGCACATGAATCTCCTGTGTCGTTAAAAGTTTCAAATTAACCATTTTGAAATACATTCGTTTGATATATCTCGTGTATCTTAGGTATGTGTGTCGGGGAGTCTACCCGTTTGGAAATTTATGAGTTTACAAGTCCACATGTTTACGGGATTGCATGTGTATGAGTTTATGATTTTACGACCTTTCGAGTAGACAACCTTATACACGTATCGTTATCCAACCTATTCGTTCAAAGTTTGGTCTTAATGACCATTGAGTTATGTCTGCCTTGCGACCTGACTCGTTGATGTCCGTTCTTCAGCATTGTTCACCGTTAGCATTTTCAGATCCTTTTCCTCTTATCTCAGCGTACCTTCTTGGTTATATTTCAGTTACCATTATGCTTCATGGAGATCATTCGTATCTCGTCGGACACTCAGAACCCGACAATCCTTGACGATAAACCAGTCTGTGGGCTCATGTCCACAATTACTTGCGTACGGAGCGCATGCATTTAGGACCCAAGATTGTGAGAGTTCATCATAATGAAGTGGGAATCGGAGACATCCGAAGATACGTCGGGTCTTCCTCCCGTTCACCAAATCGACTTTCACATTGCCTTTATGCTCGTAAGACTCCAGTTGCCAGTCACCTTATCGTCTCTAACCCTCGGGGAACCGTTCGCCTCTGCACGATCGTTCTTCCTTATGGGTTTAGCCTTTCCATTGTGTTAACCCTCCTCATTTGTGCCCTACATGCGCCTCAGCTTTTGTTTGTACCTGATTCGCGATAGTGTCTGGTCCTGAACTCCATGTTTCAACCGTCACTTCGCGTCCCTTTCCTAAATTCGTAATCGCCCTCATAGGCGATGTATGAATTTGCTCATTTCTCATCCTTGATCTCTATCGTAGGGAAACTCGCTTGTATTCAGACCAGAAACTCCGGGGTATTCCGGCTAGTTAGGTTCGTAAATTTGGCTATTGATTTGCTCGATAGTCGATTTATGGAACCGATCTGTGCTGTTTCTGCCTTAGAGTTGTCTATCGTTGCTTTACCTTTGACTCGCGAGTCTAATTTTAGACTCTAGACCCATCATTTCTCGGATTCAATCCTTCGATTCGACTCTCGTTTGTTGCATGACCTTGATGATTGTTTCGGTTATGGTTTAGTTTTTCTTCACACTACCGTTATGTGATCGTTCGCTGGTTCTTTAATCTATTTCATCGGGTGTATCACTTAAATCTAAATCTTTGGCCTCATCTGAAGGGTACTATGGGTGGATGTGATCGGTAATCACTATTAATCAAGTTATTTTTCATTTTAAGTCATGTTATTCGATTTGTATTATCAGATTTCTCGTATTTCAAGTTATGGTATTCGATTTATGTTATCAGGATTCTCGCATTTTAAGTTATGTTTTCGGTCCATGTTATTGAATTCATGTATTTCGAACCATGATAGTCGAGTTACGTTATCGGACTCATGTACTTCGAACCATGCTATTCGGATCATGTAATCAGGCTCATGTATCTCGAGTCATGTTATTCGATCCATGCTATCGGGCTCATGCGTTTTGAATCATGTTATCTGATTCATGTTATCGGGCTCATGTAATTCGAGTCATGCGATCCGGTTAATATTATCGGGTACATGAATTTCGAGTCATGTTGTTCGGTTCATGTTATCAATACATGTATTTCGAAGCATGTTGATCGGTTCATGTTATCGGTACATGCATTTCGAGACATGTCGTTTGGTTCATGTTATCGATAGATGTATTTCGAGACGTGTTGTCGGATTTAGGTAATCGAATTCATGCGCCTCGAATCATGTAATTCAATTCATGTTATCGGATTCATGCACCACGGATCATGCGGTTCATTCCAAGTCAAAGGAGTCGTGTTGATTCTGAAATGTACTGTTCGGATTACGCTAGTCGTGACACCCGAGCGAGTACTAACCAGCTCGCGACATCCAATGCGTGGTTTCCGTTTTGTTCGTGGTACTCGGTTTCCTTTTGTATCATTTTCTTTAAGCCCTTTTGTGCTCATCACTTGAATTTTACGGTTGCGTATCGTTCATTCGAGTGTTGATCATTACTCTACTCTTGCTAAATCAGAGACTCGTACGCGCTACAACCGACGATTGTGTGTGATGCTAGCTTAGCATACGATCGGTATCGGTTGTGGGGTATAGGTCTTGGGTTTTAGCGAGGGCTGATTCAGATTCTATCCAGATATCGTGTTTCGTAAGGTAAACCGGATGTGGGTCGCTACCCATCTAGTTCACCAGAACTTGACGCCTTGTTTGGATTAGATGTCTGAAGCTCCACATCTTTGTTTATCGATTTTGGTGTTGGTTTATTCTATGTGAATCTATGTTAATCTATGTGAATCTACGTGAATCTATATGTTTGAGTTGGGATACTTTGAAGAAATCCATGTTGCATCCATCACTCACCTGAGTCTCCTAAACCCCCCGGTCTCGTCCCTAAAGTAGGGGAGACTGTGGTCCTCTATCTTTGGTTAGTCCATTGGTTGATTCTAGTTCGGTCATAGTGTATCCCTCAGGTCTATCGCTCAGTCTCAATTGGTCGCCCTATCAAGCTCGGTTGTCTGTTATTTGTGGTTAAGAATAGGATGTTCTTCGAAGACAAACAGTACTCACTAAAGGTATTAAAGATGTGGTGGGTTAGCTGCGGTACACCCTATATATAAGCATCGGTAATTCCTTTAGGGTGCATTGGGAGTCGGACCAAGAACGGTGTGTGTGTGTGTGGGTTATGTCTCTGATCATCGGTTATATCTTAGTCTTTTCGCCTCAGTCACCATTCTAAACATAACTCTTGTGGTCCGGTAAAGCTTTTGGTGCCGATATAATTGATTCAGTAATCGAGAATATATTTCTATACTCGGTGAAATCCCTTACGTCGACTCTATGATTGGTTTCAAATGTCAAATGTGTTGGTTTGGTAAAACTCTTTTAACTTTCTCAAAATTAATAAGTCTCTTCTAATTTCGGGACGAAATTCCCTAAAGTAGGGGAGACTGTAACATTTGCAAATTATCCGATTGAGAGGTCCGACCCGTTTTGAGAATTCACGATTTACCGTTTTGCAAATTATTGAGAACCGGGAGAATTTTCGGGTGTTTACACCCCAACTAATGAATCTAAATAATTTATAATCGATTTTCAAAAACCGGATACTTAATTTCAATCAATTGGAACCAAATTGGGTGTCTCGAATTGAAAATAAAGCAATTTCGGGTTTTTTTACGCAATTTCGGTACGCGATCCGTCGTTTACCGGGAACCTCGTAATTGGTCACCATATATCAAATTAAACATTTTTATGTGTCTAATAATCAATTATTATGTCATGAGTCATCACACACTTGATTGAGTCGCGAATCGTTGGTGAATTGCCCAAAATCGATACGTATGTCAAAACCGACAAAAAAACGTGTTATGTTTGATTGATTGTTGATAGTAATTCAATATATGACATGTTTATATTCAATTTTATTGGCTTGGATGTGGTTTTTATGATGGGAAATGAAAAATGGAGAAAAACAAAAAAAACGGGACTCAAAAACGACGAAAAACGAAGAAACTGGAGCGAAAACGGTGAAACTAGTAAGACCCTTGATTCGGGTGTGCTCCAAGCGTATGGCTTAGATCCACACCACTTCCAAGCGATACGCTTGGACCTCTTTTTCCCGAAAAAACCCTAAAAACCCCCTATTTAAGCTCATTATGTTCCCATAGCCTCCCATTTCCCCCCAAATCACTCCCAAACGGCCATGAACGGCTGAAACCCTTGGAGATCACCAACTTTGAAGGTTTAAGGCCCAAGATCAAGACTTTATCACTTAGGATCAAGCTAGAATCATCCCTTTCGGTATGTGATCTTCAAACTTTGTTGTTGCAACTTGAATCTTCTCTTCTACCCTCATCAAGATCTGAACTTTATGTGACTTTTGGCATGAATCCATGTTGTATTTGATAGATCTAGGTTTAATATGAGTAAAGGTCTCACCTTTTTGCACGATTTTGCCATTTCACTTGAATCCATGATGAGATCTCTATAGATCTAGGTTTTTCAAGCAAATTGATGTATGGACCTTCATGAAAGTTGTGATTTTGATTATGGATCTGAGATTAGAACTTGATGAATCATTGATATGATATAGATCTAGGGTGTTATTTGATAAAGATTGGATTTTCATGTGTCAAAATGACTAGATCTATGGAAAGCATGACATTTAGGGTTAGATCTAGAGATTTTCTCACCAAGATTTCATTTTTACGTTTCAAATGGACTTGAACTATCTCATGAATGTTGTTTAGGACCAGATCCATGTATTATGATCATCAAGGTTGGGTTTTATGTGTTAAAATAACTAGATCTCAATATGTGTGTCATCTAGGGTTAGAATTGTGTGTCATAAACTTCAAAAATGACATTTTTACCTCCTAACATGTTTAGATCTATAATATTCTTGGCATGTGAAGTTAGATCTGTATGTAAGACTATCAAATCATGAACTATATGTGTTTAAATGTTAAGATCCACCCATGCATGCTTAGAAGGGTTTGTTTTGTGATCGAAAGTTGAGTATCATGCTAGATTTGACTAGATTCATGCAAGATTTGGCTAGGTTCATGCTAGATTCAAATAGACCTATAAAAATCCATGGTAGATTATGTTGACCTGAGCTTGTATGTTAAAATTTGATTTACCTAGATTAATTACCATGAAAGGTGACCATGATGACTTATGTTTGACCATGTTGACTTATGTTTGACCATGATCACCTATGTTTGACCATGACAACCTCTGTTTGACCATGTTGACCTATGTTTGACCATGTTTGACTTTCATATAAATAGTCAAATTAGGACCCTTTGACCTTACCCTTAGTTTAGGATTGGTCCCTTATCGTACGTATCACCTCACCGAACCACCAACGAGTCGTCGAGTCGGTTGTGTCGTGAAGTTAATCTATTTAATCATTTAAATTAATTATTGATTTATTCTTCCTTTTATCTCGCTAGTCGTCAAGATTATCATTGAGTCTATCCTTCCTCATTTCGTGGTGTCTTTCCTCTCAAATTGTGTCTCCGTATCAGGTGAGTATTCATATCCCCTTTTCCCTTTTTAAACTTTGGGGTGCAACATGTGTTATACAAAATCTCTAAAGTCTATATATTCAAACTATTATGCGATATCATGTATGCTATGTGTGAATTCTATTATGTGATACTTGGTTGGATTCTATGTGTGGATATTCGCTAATCGCTAATCGCTAATCGCTAATCGCTTGTGTACCATTAACCATCGAGCCGTGGCAACAATGATAGATCTATTGGTTGACAACCCACTCGGCATGCTTCGCGTGTAGCGCCGGGTGATTGCTCCCTTACTTGTCTAGGGTTGGTGCACATCACTTATGACCTTGTTTACATGATTGAATGAAACTCTAGTCTCATGAATCGCTTATTTTTAAACTATGAAATGCTTACAAACCTATGTTTACTCACCAACTATTCGTAGTTGACCTTTATTTTATACATGTTGCAGGATTTGCTGTTAGATGATGACTTCTTGCTGTTGACACTATAGGATCGCATGTGGACCTAGTGTGACCTAATTAATTAAGTTTATTTGATTCATTGTTGTTTATTTCATGTATTGTATTGATTACTTATGTTTAATGAAATGGGTTGATTAAGAATATCGCAACATTTAAATAGTGTTGTGTGCATCTGGACAATCATCGCGCCCCGACGTTTTCCGCCGTTGGTCGGGGTGTGACATTGCCTATACGTATGCTCTAGGGATCGGTGCAGGTTTACCGCGGGTTAAAAGGTCTAATCAAGTGCTCCATGGAAAAAGGATCAGGCCCATCACCTCAGTGAATGACAGAGAGTTCATAAAAACAGGGCAGTCGACCCAAAAGTAGTGCCCCTTAAACGAAAGTCGATCTACTTCTTTTCACATGCTTCTAAAAGTTGGAGTTGATCGTTCGATCAAGTGGTTTGTCATTCATAAGGGAAAATCTTTGGTTTTCAAAACGTTGATGTTCATCTGAGTCAGAACTCGCGTCTAAATCATGGCGGGAAATTCGCTTTAGAAAAATTTATGTCTAGACTCGGACAATTGAAAGCATGAAGTTTGATTATTTTGGGTATGTCTCTTTTGGTAGGAATACGTAAGAGATATCTGTAATCTAAAGTAGTAAGCAGTTTTGTCAAGGACCTAGTCCTATTAGATGAAGTTTCTCAGGATGAGGCCCTTGCGTATGACTCTAAAATCAATCCTTGGTCCGGTACCGGCCCATCATTCCACGTGCCACTAATGTTTATATATAGGGTGTACCGCAGCTAACCCACCACACTACCAGCACCTTGAAAGTGTACCAGCAACCTACCATTACTAGTTATTAGTCAAACCACATTGGATATTTTCATTGGAAATAGAGGACTCCAAGTTCCTCCCATACGCTTGAATGTAAAAGGGGCGAGAGATTAAAACCTCAGTACGTTGTTTAAACAAAAGGTGAAGATGTTTCCATTCACAAGACCAGTAAGATTTTCTATTCTAGTGAGGATCGTCAAGAGGTTTGCACGCATAGTGCGAATATCATGAAGCTTCAGATTTCAAGACGATCAAAATTTGAACAGGCCACAAGGTTTAAGTTAAGCTGGAGGTTCATCAGTAAAAGTTTTCAGAAAATGGCGATGAGGATTCGCGTACCAGAAATTTATCGATAGTTGCTACGAGAGGAGCGTAAATAAATATACAAATGTATGGATTACTTGATTTACTCAATACGTGAAAGGGGAAAATCCAAGGTCGATGGTACAATTTGTTATTATATACCAGAAATTTCACGCCCGATGTGTATAAATAGAGTTCCCATGAACGGATTTGCATTAATACAGCGATAAAGGCTCAAGGTAGTCTCATCATCAATGATGTTAACTGGTTGGAAAGCTAACCAAAAGTGTAACACTTTGTGGTGCAAGGCTTGAAGACTTATCCTAGACATAAAGGATTACAAAAGCGCGGGAATCAGAAATTTCCGGTTGTTAAATCATAAAAGGTTCAAGTCATTCAGACAACATAAATAGCACAGGCTCAGAAGGTCAATCGGAGTAGGCATTACGTTAAAATTGGAAGTCGTCAGTTTGAAACTAGGAAGACTCTTTACTATTATTACCTCCATTAGAAGGAAATATGCTTGCAGTGAGATAGGTAGTTTGTACAATTGTGACGAAGTTGCAGGCAAAAAGTTTTGGTTCGCACAGAGAAAAGAAGAGAAAAAAAAAATGAATATTCAGAGGGAACGTTCACAGGAGTTTTTAGCCATGAAATATGCTCCAATGCTCGCGGTATACGCTTGATCTAGCTCGTTTATCCAATGTTGTCTCGATATTCGTGCGGTGAATGTATATACAAGTTGTCTCACAATCATAAAGTTTCATGGATTGATATGGTCGGTAAAGTCGTGAGGGTAGAATTATGATTCAGTATGAATTCAAACCAGTCAAAGATTTCGTCAATAGTTTTCGTAGTCAAGAAAAACTTTTCATTGAAGTACATGAGTGAAACGATGACCCTTCAGGACTAGCATTCATAATATGTTTCGAAGGAGTTTTTGAAGGGATTACAATCCATATATAGGAGAGCTAGGATCATGCGCGATAACGTTTCCAAAGATATATAACTTCTATCAACCGATTGAGTTCAACATGTCCAACATTTGATGCCACAAGGACAAAAAAATTACAGTCCCAACACGACCATTTGCTTGCCTAGTAGGATTCTCCAGGATTTCCATATGCTGCAAATTACATTTACGTGTGCACCCGTAACTGTGATTTACTTTATATGATCACCCTAGTTCCTCTTACTTCAGCTACCAGGTATGATATGGCCACTAACCCATGGTTATCTTGACCAGAGTTTGTTAAAGAGACAAGTTTTGAGGGTAAAATGTTCGCTTTAATTGGAGTGACCCACACGAAGCGAGTCAGCCAGAAATTTTGCTCAATAGGATCTGAATGGGGTTTATAATGCATACCGACTTAACCACAATTCGGTACATAAAGAGATAGTCAGCCCACATCAGGTATCGTTGAGGTTATAAGAGTTGTTTCCAAGTTGTATCATCTCGGCGCACAACGCGATAGAAACAAGAAGAGGATGATCTTAAAAGATCAAGCCATATGTGAAAGCGATCAGGGTAACAGGGGCGGATACAAGTGCCTCATGAGCAACCACTTGAATTCAAACAATGTTGCCACTACAGAAAGTTGGATAATCGTGCTATAAGCATGTCATGATTATGTTCCAAGGACATAAGAGTTGAGCAATATATGCAAGGCAGGTATAACAAGAACCTACTAAGCTAAGATAGAGGTTTGAGGACAAGAAGAGGTATTACACCACCTTCCCTATGCAGCATACATTCATAATATGGGCACTACGCCTAGTTGTTCAATCGAGAATAATCCCGAGTAGCAATCGCTCGACAAAGGTATATACGTGATCCTTCGATCTGATTTGACGTCTCATCGTACATGAATGTTAACCAAGATGTACACAACTTAGAGAGGTTAAGAAAAATGACTCAAGAATAACCGGCTCCTCGCCGTGAGTATAAGGGGATTGGATGATGTAAACAACAAATCGTAAACCAGGTGCGTGTAGGAGTGAGTATCACGATGCACGAGAAAAATGATTAAGTGCAACTAATTCAAAAAAGTTACAGTCTAAGACGAATCTTAGCTCGCTGTAACCAATGGCTCTGATACCAATCTGTCACACCCCCAAAAATCCCACGCGCGTTAACGCGCCACAGGGAGCGTGACAAACCAGGATCTCCGTCCATTAGTTACACCAAACGACCAGGAATTAATAAAAACGTTTCATATTTCATTAAAATATAAATTCAGAGTGTTACAATTGCGGAAGCGTAAATACAATTAAATTATTTATGTAAAAACATCGTCACCCAAGGTGACATGGCTTATTCAAAGACACTGAAAGGGTTTCAAAGTCTCATGCATGCGTACTCGTGATACTCGAACATCAGCAACCTGAGAAATAACATGCTAAAAAGTGTCAACACAAAGGTTGGTGAGTTCACAGGTTTATCAGTTCAAAAACTGTTCAAAGTAATTCATCTGTTCGAAGCAGATCAAGTTCAATATAGCTCAACTGTTCAAGACGATTCAAGTTCAGTTCAAGGTTGACTGTTCAACAACAACAGTTCAAGTTCATGTTCAAGTTCAGTTTAAAAATCCAGATAATATATCAATAGCTAGCTAGGCTATTTTCAAGAAATCAGTGCACGTTTGACTAAATAAGCTAGCTATCCAGTTACTGAAGCTCGACAAGTTCAATTGTGCCTCGTTAAGACTAAGAAGTATATAACACCCGTTCGATGTCCAATCAAGTCAGCGCGAATGACCCGGGTGGGGCTTGTCAGGCCCAGTAGATCTACCAAATAAGTTCCCGCTGATGTCACACTGATAGTAACTCTAAAGTGAGGACTTTATCATAAGTGTGCCACTATCATTCAGGTGATATAATTATCTAACAGTTCAAGTGTTTGCATGTTAATCTCCCCCAACAGGATTAAAATAGGTAAAAATGGGCCGTGAAACTCACCTTAGGTTGCACAACAAAGTTTCCAGACAAACAGTTAAGTCAAGTAGCAAATACGAGTCTTGTGCAAGCAATCGATCACCTAACGAGCATAAATGTATAAGTGTGTGTTCTATTAACTATCAAGTCTAATATAAAGGACAAAAACGAATAATCGTGGAGTCGAAAGCAAGTCGAGGATGGCACGTGTGCCAAATCCGAGCGATTATCGAAATAACGTGAGAAAATACAATATGTATTAATATTATATATTTTCCAAGTTCGAATATTCTAAGAATAAATAAATGTATATAATATATATATATATATATATATATATATATATAGGGTGAGGTTCATTGTAGACACTTTCGCATGTGAAATAGCTCTTTTTCACATGTGAAAGTTTCTAATTAATGAGAAAAAAGAAAAAAAGAAAAAAGAAAATTAATCACAACCATTAGATCAAGAGATCTAATGGTGAAAAAGGGTGTCTACCTGTCTACACTTATGGGGGTGTCTACAATGAACTTTTCACTATATATATATATATATATATATATATATATATATATATATATATATATATATATATAAATGTATAAACCAAACGTGCAAACGTCGTTAATAACGAGTTTGCGAAAACAAGAAGCGTATATTAAAAGTTCACTTAAAGTGTCAATTGTTAACATTGCGCTTAAATTAGCCTTCACAATATATATATTTTACTATTTTACGTAAACCATGATTTTTGTGTTAACCTATACAATTTTATATAAATACTATATTTTAGTTTAAAACGAAAAAGTTTACGGGTTAGTAGTCCAAAACATAGTTTTACGGGTTTAGACATTCCTGAAAACTCATTTTAATCAAGTTTTAGTTTGAACAAATCCCTTGAATCACAAAATAAAAACAAAACAGAAATATTGAGGTCGCAAGGGTTGAACTCGCGACCCCCCACTCTCAGTCCCACGCCCTGACCACCAGGGCAGGCTTCTTGATCGATAATAATATGGCCAGGAATTGTTTTAACTAGCAAGCAGGTCAGAATCGGATCGCAGAAAAAGAACAGAAAAAAGAAATGTCGAGGGCAGGTTTCGAACATGGGACCTCATGGACAGCATGCGCGGGCCTTAGCCACTAGGCTAGCGCCGCGTTTTGGTTTCTTACCAGATTCCTACGTTTCTATCTATTAGCGCATCAGTCCCTTTCTTCTTCCTTAGAACTCCGGTGGCCGGAGTTATATTCCGGTCACCGGAAAATCGCGAAACACAGGAAAGACTCATAAAAACATGCGATTAGCATAGGGGATGATCTACCTCGTGTCGTGGATGAATTAAAAGATGATTTTGAAGCCGAAAACGAACCCGAACTTCGAACGCGAACACCGAGCACGCTAACGAAACTCAAATCTATTTGGTCCTGGTTGTTCGTCGGGATGTCGCGATCACGGTGGGATGATCGTTGATGGTTGAACGATGGTGGTTGGCCGGAATCTATGAAACTTTTTGGTGGTGGGATGGGTGTCGCAGGGAGGAAACGAAAGAGGAGATCGAAGTAAATGTGTTGTGTGTATGTGAGTTGGAACAAATGATTTTTACATATCATTAACTCAGGTTGATAGCTACACATGAAACCGACGATGAGTGATGATGGTGATCGGTTTCGTTAATGTTCCAGCGCTTGAATTACTCCCTAATTCACGTAACAGATCATAAACCCACAATGGCCAATTGGCACAAATGGTCCCTCTAAGATTTACAAAGATGGCATAAAGTTTCTGTAATTACAGTGATGGTCCCTTGAGGTTTATAAGTGATGATGACACCTAACGGTGTTAATGGAGGTATAATTAAATGATGAAAATACGAGAAACGTCAAAATATGTAAATCGTATTTCTTTAATAGAAAATATAAACTTAATCGAGTACATAAAATTATAGGTACAATTCCCAATTCTCCACATAAAATCATAGATTTTAAATCTAAAACCTATATATATATATCTATTACTATATATAATACATATTGTCCTAAAGGGCATTTTCGTTATGAAAAATGCTGAATCCTTAAGACGCGTACAAGAATATGAGCACTATGTACAAGTGTTAAAGCCAACTTTAACTTTAAGAACCTACTGTCCTTAAAGCCAGCCTCGATTAAAAACCTCTTCAGTCGTCTTCCATTACACGCACCCATCTGTTTCCCTCGATTGGGCCTCCCATCTCTGCATCGATCCCATCTCTGCAAAAATGTATCACGCGTACTCATTACAGCTCCATCGATTGGGCCGCGGACATTGTCGACTCAATTCAAATTGGATATGCAAGCTTTGTAAATTAATTCAGAGCTCACTCTCCATTTATGTCGATTGATTCACTAAACAAACTCATCGAGCTCTCGCCATTGTGAAAACCCTAGGTCGTTTATATCAGCAACAAAGCAACAGATTCATGGCCTGGTGACGTTAACGCTTCCTCCTCTTGTGTTTCTGCTTTCATTCTTGTTTGATTCCATATATTAATTCCCTGTATAGCTTAATGTTGCTGAAATTAGTGTTTCTTTTTGGATATTGGATAATTTCTTTAATTTTGAAGGGATTTCGGAATTAGGGTTTCTGTTGATTCTTGGGGATTTTATGTTTTATTTTGCTAGAATTGACGCATACGTTTTGTCAATTTCCGGTTACAGAGAGATATGGAAACAGTAAGCTTCCTTATTTTGGCCTCGGATCTCATCTTCTATGTTGTCTCCTGCATTTTTTTTATGATTTATTTGTTAAGGAAGATATTTGATGACTGATTTGATTTTGATTTGTCAAGGTAATATGACATCACAAAGTTAAACAGACGTACATCACAAAGGGATTTGAGATTTCAGTTGAGGGCAAGGCTTTAACATCGGCTTCTTGGAGTCTTCCCAAAATTGAAAATGAGGTAATATGTGAAATGGTGCTCAATTTAAATCTTATTTCTCAGCTATAATAAGGTTGCATCTTCTTCCTCACAGCTAAAATACTTGCCGAGAATTTGAGGTACATTTTTCTTTTTGCTGTTGCAGGTGTTAAAATTTTTGTTGTAACATGGGTGCCCGTAAGTAAAGTAGTAAACTCATGGTTAAGGTGGCATTTTAAGGAAACCTATCTATGATGGGTTGTTTTATTTTCTCAGATGTGTGAAATAAAAAATTTAGATAAGATAAGGTGTTATCTAAACCAAAATCAAATGTGGATTAAAATCGACTACGATGCAAGTTATTATTTGTTAATTGTAGTATTGTGCATGCTCATATTTCACTTCAAAAATAATTTTTCATTCATAATATTATTTATAGACCTCTTAGTCTATTGTATGTTAAGATAAGAGTTGTGATGTGTGGGTATAATTGAAGCTATTTACATCCTAATTCCAATAGACATGTTCGTATATCACATGGGTATAATTGAAGCTATTTACATTACCAACACAACCAGTTTTAGTTTTATGGTTACTTGGGTATATCTAATTTGATTCATGACCTATGGTGGATTTTTTTATATCCTTACATATGATTAAGGGTCCTCTATTTTTTTTATAAGATGTAATTAACAAGAGCACCTGTTGTCTTTTGGCTATATGTCTAAAAAATTGTTTTTTTTTTGGTTCATTATTATTCTTTGTAAGCCATTTTATCATCCATTTTGATTCATGGTGACAGTGACTTTAAAGCTCTTGGTCCTTGGAATTTTCATTTTACTTTGTTTCGTTTATCCATGTTTTAAGGTGTGGACTTTGTTTTATTTTGTTGATATCTAATTTTTGTGTTCTTGGAGGTGTCATTTGCAACTGTTGTGGAGGCATTTTATTAGTCATCGACTTACCAAAAATTATTTTATTTTCTCCTATCTTATTTTTATCACATATAAAGTTTTTTTTAAAATGGTGTTCTCTTGCATTAACTTCTTTTAAGTGCTGGAATTTATTCTACCTGATTTGAGATTATATTTTTATTAATGTAATCTGGAATTTTTTACTATGAAGGAGAAATATTGCTAGAGATTAAAGTCATTTGAAGATGTGAACAATGTGCTGACTATTGTATGTGGAGAGGGGTTTCCTGTGATAATGTCACCTTTATTGTGGTTGCACTATGATTTTATTATTACCCCAAGTCCCAGCTCAACTAATTTCAACTATCAAGAACAAGATTTTGACTATTTGGGTCAAAATGTTGACTTTTTTGGGTTTTAGTTATCTTTCAGATTTTAATCTTGATGGGGAACTGTCACCAAATACTGGAGATCTTAAAGGTTTGAATTACTCTCTATGTATAGTTTCATCTTTTTTAATACCCTTGAGTAATATTAGATTAATTGATTTTTTTTCATTTTAATATGATTATAGTTTATTATATGACATTTTTATAAAGATGGAAATTATACTTGAACTTGATACAATTTCACTAAGTTCAAGACAATTAATTTACAAATGGTAGTTTTTAACTTGACTTTGGATTTGTTTGTATATGTACAGATGGAGCATGAAAACGCGATAGAATTATACCAACAAGAATCTCTTCTTTACATGAAAAAACTAGACAAACTATAAAGGAACAATATCTTAAATTCTTAATGTTGTTTAGGTTGAAATTCGGATGCAGTTACTTATAAATGGCACGGTTATAAATTTGGACCTTTTTGGTAATAATTTTCTTTGATGCGAGCCTTATAAAGAATTTTGTTAAGTTAAGATTATCTTTGGTTTTTGTTGCAGGCATTTGTAAATGGGGTAAATAAGCAACCTTTAGCATTCTTTTCAGTAAATAGAAGGTAAAGGAAGTTTTATAAAATCTTGATGTTTTTAATGCGCCTTGAAGGATGGAATCACCAGTTCATCACGGCATCCTGTTGTTGTTGGAAGCAAATAAACCGACCTGAAATGGCACATTTTATCAGAGTTTAATGACTTTAAAAATCAAGTTTTGTGGGTTTTTAGGGGGAAGAAATTTACCAACATGTCAGGGAATGCCGAAAATATGTTCTTTTGGGCTCAAGCAGCTTACTTATCAAGAAATCACGAGAATGCGAACCAAATCAGCTATTATGTCTCTGTACTAGGTATATCTTTTGACTATTTAGATGGTCAAAATGTGAATAAAAAGTGGTTTGACCTGAGCCCGTATGATTTCAGAATGTTTGATATGGCCAGTGCTTGCAATAGCCATTCTTGCTTCCGTTGTAGGAAGCTAAGCAATCATCAGTGGAACATTCTCGACCATCAACTAAAGTCAATCACTTGGTTGTTTCAAAGAGTCAAAGTTATGCATACATCCGACAAGATTCATGGACAGATCTATAAACCTGAGATCAACTGATACTCATGATCCTTTGTATTGTTGTCACTATTGGTTTCCAAGACGTCAAACACATGGGAAATGCATCAGGTGGGTTTCATATATCCTAAGTGATTGTTTCTTAAATCTTGATTTGAATTACTATCATTTTGTGTTCATTTTCATTGCTTTATTGGCAGTAATGGCAGTAATGCTGGTGACGACTTGCTTTACATCCTTAGTAATCATTTTTTGTTGGCATAAACCGAAAAAAACATGCCTATTCAACGTCTCAGATTTGTAAATGGTATTGGGGATGTTTGGACTGCAAATCAAGAAATCACGACCACGCTTAGAAGGGGATGGAGCTTGATTGATGTTTTGTCAAATTCTTGGGTGGTTGCATTGTTTTTATTTTTTGACATCTCCTTTTATATTTTGTACTCTTTTTTTTTCACAAAACTTTGTTGTATTCCTCCTAGCATCTTGCTGGCTAATATTTGTTGGCCGTAAAAAAGATAGTTTGAAATACATGTATATAATAGAGGTGTTGGACGAGTTGGTTAAAGAGAAATATTATAAACATTTTTCTACGGGTTGACACAGAGCACCTTTTGTCTAACATTATGTATTTAGATTAGCTATTTGCAGGCATCCCTTTGTGTTGTGAAATGCAAATTTTAGAGCTAAAATACCCTAAGATTTTACAGTTTATTATTTTTAAATTATATTTTATCATTTTATGATTGATTTAACAGAAGCACGTGTTGTTTGATGTACTTTTGCATTTGTTTTATGAGTAAAGACATTGGATCTTGGAATGTTATTGTGTATTTTATGCTTTGGGAGCTTTTTAGTGGCCGCTAAAGGTATACACCACCGTAGATTTTATGGTTGCTTATCTATGATTTTGAATTAATCTTTATGGTTTTTTAAATGATTTATTGAATTGGTTTTCTGTCGTATTTTGGATGGTTTAAGATCGAGTAAGCTTTTAAATGCTATGGTTTAAATAGTACAATAGTGACTTTGTTTGTATATGTACAGATGGAGCATCAAAACGCGATAGAATTATACCAACAAGAATCTCTTCTTTACATGAAAAAACTAGACAAACTATAAAGGAACAATATCTTAAATTCTTAATGTTGTTTAGGTTGAAATTCGGATGCAGTTACTTATAAATGACACGGTTATAAATTCGGACCTTTTTGGTAATAATTTTCTTTGATGCGAGCCTTATAAAGAATTTTGTTAAGTTAAGATTATCTTTGGTTTTTGTTGCAGGCATTTGTAAATGGGGTAAATAAGCAACCTTTAGCATTCTTTTCAGTAAATAGAAGGTAAATGAAGTTTTATAAAATCTTGATGTTTTTAATGCACCTTGAAGGATGGAATCACCAGTTCATCACGGCATCCTGTTGTTGTTGGAAGCAAATAAACCGACCTGAAATGGCACATTTTATCAGAGTTTAATGACTTTAAAAATCAAGTTTTGTGGGTTTTTAGGAGGAAGAAATTTACCAACATGTCAGGGAATGCCGAAAATATGTTCTTTTGGGCTCAAGCAGCTTACTTATCAAGAAATCACGAGAATGCGAACCAAATCAGCTATTATGTCTCTGTACTAGGTATATCTTTTGACTATTTAGATGGTCAAAATGTGAATAAAAAGTGGTTTGACCTGAGCCCGTATGATTTCAGAATGTTTGATATGGCCAGTGCTTGCAATAGCCATTCTTGCTTCCGTTGTAGGAAGCTAAGCAATCATCAGTGGAACATTCTCGACCATCAACTAAAGTCAATTACTTGGTTGTTTCAAAGAGTCAAAGTTATGCATACATCCGACAAGAGTCATGGACAGATCTATAAACCTGAGATCAACTGATACTCATGATCCTTTGTATTGTTGTCACTATTGGTTTCCAAGACGTCAAACACATGGGAAATGCATCAGGTGGGTTTCATTTATCCTAAGTGATTGTTTCTTAAATCTTGATTTGAATTACTATCATTTTGTGTTCCATTTTCATTGCTTTATTGGCAGTAATGGCAGTAATGCTGGTGACGACTTGCTTTACATCCTTAGTAATCATTTTTTGTTGGCATAAACCGAAAAAAACACGCCTATTCAACGTCTCAGATTTGTAAATGGTATTGGGGATGTTTGGACTGCAAATCAAGAAATCACGACCACGCTTAGAAGGAGCTTGATTGATGTTTTCTCAAATTCTTGGGTGGTTGCATTGTTTTTATTTTTTGACATCTCCTTTTATATTTTGTACTCTTTTTTTTTTCACAAAACTTTGTTGTATTCCTCCTAGCATCTTGCTGGCTAATATTTGTTGGCCGTAAAAAAGATAGTTTGAAATACATGTATATAATAGAGGTGTTGGACGAGTTGGTTAAAGAGAAATATTATAAACATTTTTCTACGGGTTGACACAGAGCACCTTTTGTCTAACATTATGTATTTAGATTAGCTATTTGCAGGCATCCCTTTGTGTTGTGAAATGCAAATTTTAGAGCTAAAATACCCTAAGATTTTACAGTTTATTATTTTTAAATTATATTTTATCATTTTATGATTGATTTAACACAAGCACGTGTTGTTTGATGTACTTTTGCATTTGTTTTATGAGTAAAGACATTGGATCTTGGAATGTTATTGTGTATTTTATGCTTTGGGAGCTTTTTAGTGGCCGCTAAAGGTATACACCATCGTAGATTTTATGGTTGCTTATCTATGATTTTGAATTAATCTTTATGGTTTTTTAAATGATTTATTGAATAGGTTTTCTGTCGTATTTTGGATGGTTTAAGATCGAGTAAGCTTTTAAATGCTATGGTTTAAATAGTACAATAGTGACTTTATTTGAGTATCATAAAAACGGATAATGTTTTATAATGGTGTCTTAAATTTCAGGATTGATATGTGAACCTTAAAAAAGGATTGTTACATCTCGGAATGGAAGTTGTACAATGTACACTAAGGGTTGCACACCGGATTGGTACCACGTTTGGGGATTGCATATAACATGAAGATCTATCGCATTGTAAATTGTCACCGTGTCGCATGGCGTTAACATAAACAAATATATCGTTGTAAATTGTCTTCGCCATCAAATGCGCGAATATAAGACAAATAACACGTTATAAACTGTCGCCCGCCGCAAAACGCGGGTACCCCACTAGTATATATATATATATATATATATATATATATATATATATATATATATGATTTTCACAAAAGCAAAGGTTTAATTATAACATAAAATGACACAAAGTCATATGAAATCATAACGTATGATTCACATAAAATCGTAGAACAAGGATATCAAACATCTAGACTTTGCATGCTCGTATAGTGATGATTACACAAAACCTTAATTGCTAAAGTCAACACAGCCAATCACATAAATGTTCACACAACATTTAATACGGTTTAATTACGCTCAGTTAATGTCAGAAAATGACCTGAAAATATGTATTGTCACATTATTTATTGACTAATAAATAATATTGAATTTGATGGAATTTATTATTTATTTAAGTAAATAAATAATAGTTAGATTTTTACGTTTGAAAAATAAATATTGAATAATATGGATTATTTTTCATTAAACGTTATGAAAATTATAAATATTTAATTCATTAAATATTTATAAGGTTTTGAACCCTTTAAGTTAATAAATAAAAACTTTCATTTATTAAAGTTCGAACGCGCGTGTTATTCCGCGCGTCGTTACACGGTATAGGTCGCGTCTTACGAAAATAATTTCGATATTTGAAAATATATCTATTTGTATGAAGAAATGTTTCCAAAAATATATGAAATTATATTTTGGTAAAATTAAGTGTCGGTTGGTCCGGTAGTTAGCTGGTTTCACCGGTTCGACCGATTTGACTCGTTTTATGACTTTTTAAGTTCCTCTAACACTTAGGATTTGTTAGTAGACTTTTTTTTATTGTGGTTTAGGGTCTTTAGTTGCCAAGGGTGCCGGTGGGAGTTTAACTTGTAAAATTTGACGTTCTCAAGTTACCGAAAGTTACCGTTTTGGTCCGGTTTACTTCTAAAACATGTTTTTCCACTTTTGAACCTTAGGAAACATTTTTATATGTAAAAATGAGTATGTTTTATGTTCTGGAATAGATTCGATTTTTATTCAAAAATAAGTTATATTTTATTGTCCAAAAGTCTTATTATGGTATCCGATTGTTCCGTTTTCAAGTGTTTAACTTCCGAATCACTTTGTAAGTTTATAAATTAATCTTGGCAGCCCTAAATCATGTGTTACAAGTCCTAAGTGTTCATTTGTTGGTCACAAGGATTTTTTACTTAATTTTTATGAAAATGAATGATATTTAAATCATAAAAATTCCATTTTCTCATTTCTTAAAGATCTTATAAGTCAATCTTCAAAATGACATTTTATTATCTCAAAATCATCCCAAGACAAATTTGGTTGCAGATTTGAGATCAAATTCATGATGTGTTTTCAAGGTTGCAAAATATATATACTTCAAGATGACACTCTTTTATGACACACAAAATAAAGTGTCATGTTTGTCAATTTTTAACACAATATGTATTTTGTTTAAAACTTGGTTTCCAAACATTTGTTTATGTATTTCCACCAAAACAATCATACCAAAACATTCAAAACTTATAATGTGTTATGATTTATAAACTTTGTCACCATTTATGAAACTTTTAACATAAATATACATGTTATGTTAATATTTTCTAAGAACTTGTTTCAAACAATATTCTAGTCTTTCCATCAAAGAACATAAGGCTACTAACATGCAAGTTTGCTAGTAATCATCTAACAACACAATCAAGACCAAATCATGAACATGAATTTGTGACATTATATGATATGAAATATAGAAATAATCAAGAATGTAAGGGTTTCGTCACTTAGTCATAAACCGGATCAGTATAGGACTTGATGGGTTGTTGATTAAGCTTCCAAGTTTAGCTCCTAACCTACCCTTGATCTCGTATTAGGAAGATGATGGTGAAAGCATGAAAGAGAGATCATAGATTTGACAAGAAAGCAAGAGATTAGAAGGTTTTTCATGAAAGAATCAAGAAAGGAAATGGAAGGAATATGATGAAATGAGATTAGTAGATGATCTCCTTGATAGAGTAAGTGATTAGAAGCTTAGAATGTGTGGTGGTTGATGGTGAAAGATGGTGGTGGTGGCGGTTCTCTCGGTGGCCGAGAGCAAAGAGGGAGATGAGAGGATGAGGGTGTTTGTTCTTGAAATGGTTAAGTGTGGAATGAGGGTGTTTAGGTGTTATAAGGAGTGGTTAAGTGGTGGTGTTTGGTCTCGGTCTTAAGTGAACCGAAGAGGGGGTTCGGTTAGGGTGGTCTAGCCAAGAACAAGAGAAGAGGAGGAGATGGCTTGATCCACTTGATCTCTTGGTGTAATATGAACCAATTTGAGTGTGTTTGGGGGTGTTTAGAACCGGACAAGGAGGAGAGGAGGGACAAGGAAACACCAAGGTGGTTAGAGGACATGTTGGTCTCATGTGTAAGTGGATACAAGTATTACCCAAAGGTTAATAGAATTCTCATGTACTTAGCCTACAAATTTGTTTAATATCAAGGTGACAAAATGGTTTAAACATGTGCTAATAGGAATCCGCATCCAGTTAGTGATCAAGAGATTTGGTTGGTTTGGTTAGGGGATTCGGTTGGAACCGAATCAGAGAGGGAGGAAAGAAAACCGGGAAAAAGGAAAAGGGAAAAAGAGAGGGACGAGGGTTGAACTCGGGACGGGCCGAGAGGAGAAAAAGAGAGGGTGAGCCGTGGGCTCGAACCCGGGAAAGAAAAAGAAAAGAATTGGGCCGGTGGCCTAAATCGAAAGGAAAAAGAGGAGGAAAGTGGGCCGGGCCGGGCTGGGCTGGGCTATCGGGCCGAAGAAAGGAAACGGGCCGGAAGGAATGGTCCGCGAGAGAGAAAAGAAAGATAAGAGAAAGAGGTTTGGGCCGGTAGGCCCATTAGGCTCTGTGGGCCGAATCGGGTCTCGGGTTGTGTCGGGTTGAGTCCGGGTCGATCCAACGAGTCCAACGACACTCCGTTTGAGTCAAATGGATTAACAGTTAAAAAGTCGGGTTTTGGCTCGAGAATGAATGGTATATATATATATATATATATATATATATATATATATATATATATATATATATATGGGTTAGGTTCAAATGAGAACTTTTTGTTTAGAGAACTTTTGAGAACTAAATCGCAACCACAAATTTCAGGGGGGACCACTACAATTAATGGGAGGGGGATATATGTAAATAAACTTGTGGCTCAAATTAGTTCTTTTTAGTTCCAAAACCAAAATGGTTCTCAAATGATCATCTCCCTATATATATATATATATATATATATATATGTATATATATATATATATATATATATTAATCACTAAAATGATTAAGCGCCGTGTTTAATTTGAATGAATGGAAATGTTACTCATCTTGATTGTTTGTCATGGAATTATGCACAATGATGAACTAAAGTTTAGAATTAGATGTTTTGCTTGACGTAAGCGTTTTGTGGTTGAATACTTTGGCGATAATGGTTAATTGTTTATTTTTGATGGAAATAAAATATAGTTTGGACATAGAAATAGTCATAGGAATAAAACTAATAATTGTTTGACTTGAATTGTCGTTTGAATAAACGTTCCATTGAATTACGTTTGTCATTAAGTAATAGTTTTTGAAAAATATAAAATGTTTATTTTATATTTAATTTTCATAAAACAATGGTTATGATATTTTTTTTTTGTTATTGAAGTTCCATCTTGAATGAATTCAGAACTTAAGTTGATTTCCACTACGGGTAATTGTTGTCGGACTTATGTTGTCTGTGTTTGCACGTAAAGTCACCTAATTTGGACGAATTAAGTCTAATGCACATAGAATCACAGTTAATTGCACGTAATTATAATATTAATGTATACCTGGAAAGTACGGGTTGTCACATACTCCCCCGGTTAGAGAAATTTCGTCCTGAAATTTAGTCTTGACCACCAGGGTTGTCAGCATTGGCAAAAAGGTGCGGATACTTCTCACGCATTTGATCTTCTCGTTCCCACGTATATTCTGGACCTCGACGTGAGTTCCATCGAACCTTTACGATGGGAATAGAGCTTTTCTTCAATAGTTTGATTTCACGATGGCAGATTTTAGTAGGGGTCTCAATAAAGTGCAAACGATCGTCAATCTCGATTTCATCTAAGGGGATGATGGCGGATTCGTCAGACAAGCACTTTTTTCAGATTGTTGACGTGGAACACGTCATGAACTTTACTAAGTTCGGGAGGCAACTGAAGATGGTATGCTACTGGTCCAATTTCCTCAATGATTTCAAAGGGACCGATGTAGCGGGGGTTAAACTTTCCACGTTTTTCGAAACGAATAACACCTTTCCATGGTGCTACTTTTAACATGACGCGATCTCCTTTGAAGAACTACTTTTTAATGTTTTTAAATTGGTGGTGTACTAGACTTGCATGTATGGGTAAACTTACAATTGATAAGGAAGTCATAAGAACAACAACCTGCTGGTTGATAGAAGATCATGGATCAAATGTCATCCTTAATAAGGCAAAGAGATTGGTTGAGCTGAACAACTACAATGATCTGAAGAGCGCTTGACAGATCCATGGCTAAAAAAAGGAGAAGAAGGTCATAATATGTTAAAAAGATGAAAAATTGAACTGATTGATTTATAATTCCATACACTCTCTTTTCCACACAAAAATGACAGGTCGCATATTGGGGAAGAACCAGTTGTTGCTTATTTTGGCAATAACGAACATTTCCTCCGGAATTCTCCTGATGGGGTGAACGAATTTACTGATTAATTCGTAAGTGTGTTGGTGAACTTCTTCTTTAGTTGGAATTACGTCATGAACAATGAATCTAATATCACGCCATTTCATGGTGGAGGGTAAGCATGAGTTGTTGAGATAGAAAAACTGCTCTTTCCAATGGCGATTAGTGGGTGGTTTCTTGGTATACAAATGCGAAATATCTCTTCTTTTTTCAAAGGTGTACTAGTCGCCTAACATGGTGAGTCGGTAAAATTCTCGGAAAATTACCAGTTGGGGCTCAAGGTTGAGTGCACGACAAGTCAACTCAAAATTGTTCAGAATGCTTAAAGCCGGTGGGTTACATTGTGATAGATGGATTTTGAAATATTCTAGGGCTTGAAGGAGAAAAGGGGTAAATAGGATTCTGTAAATGGCAAGACGAATGGAGTCTAGGTATAAGCCAAATTTGTTGTCAGGAAAAGGATGGATCGGTTCGCCTTCGTTTGCAAGAACTGGGTGTAACTTTTTAGGAATTCGGAATTCTTTTACAAATTCATCCAGTTCTACTTGAGTGATTTTGGGGTAGGAAATAGAAAGGTTATGTTTAGAAGGGAGTTTTTTGGTAGCAGCCATGAATGAAATAATGAAAGAAGAAGTTTGTAAAAGCAAAGGGTTAGAAAGAAGAACTGACCTGGAAGGAAGGAAATGCAGAGAGCGATGGTGAATTTTTAGAAAAACTTTTCGTAAAAATTTGGGGGAAGAAGAAGTGGTTTATATATAGGCTATCTAACAAGCGGTTTAAGGAAGCAGTTTTTGTGGAGCGGTTTTGCAAAAGCTGATTTTACGGAGAGTAAAAATGGAAAGTAAAATTTTAAAAGTTTTGAAAAGATTCTTTATCATAACTACTGATGTGACAGGAAACATAAAGGGTACGGGTTTTAAACACGCGACATTGATAGACACTCGAAAACTGTAACGTTAGTCGTACGTGTCAAATTGAGCAGATGCAATCCTAGGAAGTGCAGGTAACCATTCATATTCAAAAGCAAGTCTATTAACCTCATTTGTTCACTTAATAGACTTGGGGGACTTGATGAAGTAAACGATCGCTTACTTCCAAGTCCTTCGGACATGATGCTTTGCGGAAGTGTCTTTGCAGGACACAGGTAGATGCAGTCACACAGATGCGAAACTGGAAGACTGAAGTGGAGGCCTATAAATACCCGAAGAATAGTGTAGTTTAGGGATTCGGGGTCATTTGAAATAAATCAATTACACATGCGTCTGTATCTTTCTCTCTCTTGAATTCAATAAAATCATTCTTATTTCCTTCAATCCTTTTGTATTTCCATTACACATATTCCTGATTTGGTGGCAATTATCCTTGGGGATAATTTGCTTTTTCAGCCTACATATGACATGTGGCCTAACACGCGTTCACGTGTCACCACATGGCCTAACACGATGGCCACGTGTCATAAAATTTACCACCTGCGCTTAAGTCGAAAAAAATATCACCTGTACATAACACATTATGTACGTAGCCTAACACGTGACCACGTGTCATAAAAACATTGGCCTAGATATGACACGTGGCCTAACACGTGGCCACGTGTCGCCATACGTGGCCACGTGTCGCCATACGTGGCCTAACAAGTTACTGCGATAAGATCGTTTCTAGCTCTCCATATGCACTAACAAGTTACCACGATAATTGCTTGAATCACCTTTTTTCTTTTGCTACTCTCGTGCACCGTCTTATGATAATCAAGTAAATCATTCATGGAGAATGCATAATTGGGGAATGTTTTTACCCATGTCTGGACCA